>OW203761.1:59314888-59914888 GCA_934045905.1 Leuctra nigra | reverse complement strand
GATTCTAGCGTGGTAAGCGTTGACTATGCAAATCACACGCTACCCAGGACTTGACCGATGGAACGACGAGAGAAGCGAACGAGATGACAACGAGAGAAGAGCTCGAGACCACGGGACGGAAGGAAGGCTGGACGACGCAGACCCAAGAACATCAGGGGAGAGGGACTCTGCGCCCATGCCGACATTCAGATAAGTAAATAGGTTAAAGTGTAAACCCACGCAGTCACAACTAAACTCTTTGTGTAATTTTATTTAAATAAACTCATTCTTAAATTCATTCTAAGGGTTACTGAATAATTTGTACACCAGAATAAACTCCCAAGATCCCTAGTAAACTCGGTACCATACGTGGCTATAACTGAGCTGCACGTAACACTGGTGGAGGAGACGTAGCCGCGTAACAATATATCCAGACCTATTCAGACATTACCGGAGTTGGACCGACTATACCAGACCAAGGTGTCTATAGAAGTTGGTATACCAGACATATCCAGAAGCTCCAGAAGTTATCAGACATTACCAGACCGATTATACCTAAAACCAGATATCCAGATGTGTTCCACTAGGATGATACCATTACAAATGTAAGATTGATGAATGTTGAAAAACAGTATCGAACAAAATTACGAGTATGTAAAGATTCAGAACAATAAAAGGTCTTAAAAGTTCCATAATTCCGAAGCATTTCTAGGTGTTATTTCGTAATGCATTCAACAGCCCATAGATTTGAATTCATCAAGAATTTAGAAGAGCATGTGTGTGGCCAGAATTAATATCACACTTTTAGTGTAAATTTATTTTATCATTAGATATTTCGCACAGGTGCCTACTTACTTGCATATTATATAATAATCATGTAGAATGTCAATATCACAATAATATAAATGCAATGGGTATGTAAATCATTTTTGTATATAATTGAATCTATTTTCAAAATATTTTTATATAAAATGATTATAAATATGCCCATACATATTATACAAGATCTGCACAAGGGATAAGTTTCCACACAAAATCTCAATGAAATCTTAAAAAAAAAATTAGAATGGAAACTCGTTTTCCTAGACTGTATGTACTTACGCTTAATATTTTGCTTAATTACATGCATTACATCAACATTGGAGACAATATATTGGTTAAAAGAGCCAGTGCACAGCATGTGCACAGTAAGGTGCAATGCCAATCACTGTCATAACCTCCGAGCTCTGACTTATGGCATGTTATCATAATATTGGAGAATATTGGTACCATTGGCCCCTTGAATCAGACCCAGTCGTTGACCACCTATTTCAATCTTAGTAAAACAATCTTCCGTATGCATTCTCATGCAGGGTTCTCTAGGTCCTGTTCTATAAGCGCATGAGAACAAGGAAATTTGTTCGAAAATCAACACAATTGGCTTAAAAGAAAGTATTGAACCATTTATTTAACATAAAAGAAATTATTGGTTTTAATTACTATCTAATAAAGGTGAAAGTCTTTATGTGAATAATCGTTGTGTCGGGGTGGAGGGGAATGGCACCAGGAGAGTATTTTGACAGCATTCAAGCTATTCAACATGTGGGAATTTATTAATTTATGGGTTCAACATTCTTTACAAAGTAATAACATCTAACTTTTAATAAAAACGCTAAAAATCAAGGACAAATGGAAACGATGGTTCATTCAACAGCTGCAATAATATTTCAGGTTTGTGTTGAAATATGAAACTGTTTTTATTAATCATAATGTAATAATTGTAATACAGTAAAAGTGGGTTGCTCCAGCCTTTTTAAATGAGAGTGTGCGCGCGCTGTACGACTTGGCTGGCGTGGAGCGACCGCTCCACTAGATACACTCTTATTAAAAATTAACGCACAACTAAATTTGGCCCTGTAAAAAATGTAATACCTATAGACAAATAGAAACAATATAATTACAAAATATAAAAATGCATTGGATGGAGCGGTTACCGATCCTGGTTTGCAGTTCTTCGCCTCTATACAATGGAATTTTGTCGTCGGCTTTCAAAGAGGCTGTGGCTATATGTCCTGTAAAATGAAATGAAGAGAAAAGTAGTCACGAGATACATTAAAAATAATTTTATCTCATTACCGTCACAATAAAAAATCTTGGTACTGGGTATAGAGGGACGAGTAAGAAGGTAGTGTGCATGCCTTTGAAACCCCTGCTGAGAAGTCTTGCCAAGATCATTGTAATATTGTCTTGATTGTATTTTTAGAAAGTTTGACTCTAATTTTTTTTAAATGATAATATTTTACTTCTTTTGGCGAGATCTTGTATTCTTGTTTAGATATTTTTTTTTTGAATTAGACCAGCGTTTCTTATACTTTTCTACCCCGCGGACCCCCTTAAAACATAGGTAGTTTAGTTTGTTGTCGCGGACCCCCAAAACTTACCCGTAACATTTTTGAAATATTCCCCCATTCATCATATCAGATTATAATTCTATTCTTTATTCCCAAAGATAGTCTAACTTTGATAATAATATGAAATAATACAAATTATTGGAATGAAGCATTATTTTTCATTTAAATATTTGTATTCTATACCCCATAAAAAAACACTCCGTGTAAAAATACCAGCCGAGTCTCTTCAACTATAAAAAAAATAGAATAAATCTAAAAATTCAGCACTGAAAAGTAGTGATATCAAAAAATGAGCCAAGTCAAAATTTAATTTTAAAAACCAAAATATACTTGGCGCATCGTGTATATAAATAGTATAGAAGCATATGCCAAAAATCAAATGTACCTACCTAATTATATATAATATACCTATAATGCCCTTAAAAACGATGCGCCAAGTATATTTTGGTTTTTAAAATTAAGTTTTGACTTGGCTCATTTTTTGATATCACTACTTTTCAGTGCTGAATTTTTAGATTTATTCAATTTTTTTTATAGTTGAAGAGACTTGGCTGGTATTTTTACACGGAGTGTTTTTTTATGGGGATATCACTTATTTTTTTAGTTTATTTACACAACTTGGAACACACATCGGAGCAACAATGACTAAATACTTTTAAAAAATACGCCATTTCCGAATTGGTTAATACGAAAAATTGTGTTTGGTGCTCAATATACCTAAGCTTAAAGTGATATTCCATGAAGAATTGCGAAAGCTTCGTTCCAATCAGTCCAGCCGTTTTCGAGATATGGTATCACTTCCGGTTTTCAAAATGGCGACTGAAATAACTGCCACCTAGAATTTATTTCTATAAATGTTATGTATCATTATAAGCCTTCTGAATATGTAGTTATTGTAGTAAGAGGTCATTAAAATCTAGATCTTCATTTTCATGACGTCATTTCCGGTTTCGGTAATAGTACATCTCTACTTTAACTACTGATATTCCATATAGACGACCGTCTGAATCATTTGGCGCTAGTTTCATTCCGATCGGTTTAGCCGTTTTCGAGATATGACGTCACTTCCGGTTTCAAAATGGCGACTACCGGTTGGTTTTATAAAAAGGCACCTCAGACGCCAAAAGTGCACATGTGGTAAAAATTTCAGATCGATCGGCTAAGCCGTTTAGGCTGTGGCGGTGATAGCGGTGTTTCCTGATATCATAATCATCATCTAAAGATCAAAGTGGTGTAATTTCACTGTTTTCTCGGCCCTCTAGCTCGCAAATGGTATAGCCTATTGTTCCCAAATTTGGTATATGTGGTGGGGTGGGCCATAGCTCAAAATTAAGATATTTTACAACAATGTGAGATTTTCCAATAAAAGTAGTTGGTCTGGCTCCTCATTTTATTAGGCATTTACGGTATGTTGAGTGAGTGTGAGTGTACAGTACGACTTGGCTGGGTGGAGCGACCGCTCCACTAGATTAGTACGGCACGTCTAATTACGGGGAAACATTTTGCGCACGAAACAATGAGGGGACTGTGGGGAGGGCCCCTTAGCGACAAGGGATAGGTCCGAAAAGACCCGGGAAATTTTTGAAATTCGAAAGTGAATTTGGACTCTATTTACCTATGCGATTTGGACAATAATTTTTGTCGTTTTTATTTTTGGCTACAAAGTATTTTTTCACAATAATGAGCTCATGCTTAAAAAAAATTAATGTAATTTTAGTGACGTAGAGTTAAGAATTACTCCACAATAGGAGGAAGGGGAGAAAAGCACACACTTAAACATGTACCTACCCTATATTTTTATTTAGTTTAAGTGTAGGTATTTAAAATTTTATATTTAAACCCAATATAAATATTCAATGCTATTTCTTGAGTCTTCGCGGACCCCCTGTGAGGCCTCCGCGGACCATAATTTAAGAATCGCTGATTCAGACAATGAAATTGTTAATATTTGACAAAATCTTGTTAAGATCTTGGAAATAGTTTCAGCAGGGAAGTCCCTTCTTGGGTACTAAAACATCATCATTGAATGTGGTAAATGTAGTAATGCCATGCGTGCCCCAAGTTTTTTTTCTGAAATAAAGAATCGTTGAATATTACATCAGTGATCTGTTTTAGATAGACTAGTACAATAAGCGTCTTTAATTACCATTCAAAACAGTGTTTCATGACGGAATTGGTTTGGTGCCATTGTTTTGTTGGATCATGTTACTTGGATTGTTCAATGAAGAATTCTGTAACATAAATTACTTATTTAAATAGACACCGTACAACATAAATCAAAATAATATACAAATACAAATTGAAATCAGTCAAAGGTATGTAATAACTGAGGATATTATCTCATATGTTTTACGTAGCACAGTTATATCTTCAGCTTACTTTACTAGGAAATAGCTCGGTGTAACGCGTTGATAAGCGAGATCTTGGCAAGAGTTTCAGCAGGGCAGTCCCTTCTTGGGTATTATCACATCATGTGGTGAATGTAGTAATGCCATGTCCCAAGTTTTTCTGAAATAAAACAATCGTTTTGTTAATATTATTATTATTATACTCAGATATTGCCTGAATATAACATCAGTGATCTGATTTAGAAGTGTCCTTAATTACCATTAAACCGTGCATTCATGACGGAATTGGTTTGGTGCCAATGTTTTGTTGGATCAAGTTACTTGGATTGATCAATGAAAAATTCTGTAACAGAAATTACTTATTTAAATAGACACCGTACAACATTAATCAAAATAATATACAAATACAAATTGAAAACAGTCAAAGGTATGTAATAACTGAGGATATTATCTCATATGTTTTACCAAATACATTAATAATAGTAACCTTCATTATTAATGTATTTGGTTATATCTTCAACTTACTAAACTAGGAAATAGCTCGGTGTAACGCGTTGATAAGCGAGATCTTGGCAAGAGTTGTAGCAGGGCAGTCCCTTCTTGGGTATTATCACATCATGTGGTGAATGTAGTAATGCCATGTCCCAAGCTTTTCTGAAATAAAACAATCGTTATGTTAATATTATTATTATTATACACAGATATTGCCTGAATATAATATAACATCAGTGATCTGATTTAGAAGTGTCCTTAATTACCATTAAACAGTGCATTCATGACAGAATTGGTTTGGTGCCATTGTTTTGTTGGACCATGTTACTTGGATTGTTCAATGAAAAATTCTGTAACAGAAATTACTTATTTATATAGACGCGTACAACATTATTCAAAATAATATGCAAATACAAATTGAAAACAGTCAAAGGTATGTAATAACTGAGGATATTATCTCATATGTTTTACGTAGCGCAGTTATATCTTCAACTTACTAAACTAGGAAATAGCTCGGTGTAACGCGTTGATAAGCGAGATCTTGGCAAGAGTTTCAGCAGGGCAGTCCCTTCTTGGGTATTATCACATCATGTGGTGAATGTAGTAATGCCATGTCCCAAGTTTTTCTGAAATAAATCAATCGTTTTGATATTATTATTATTATACTCAGATATTGCCTGAATATTACATCAGTGTCTGTTTTAGAAGTGTCCTTAATTACCATTCAAAACAGTGTTTCATGACGGAATAATAGAACATACATACACTATAATAGTATACATACTACTACTACATACTATTAGAATTGCAGCATTGCAGCACTTAATTTTGGGTTTCAACTTTCACCCAGACTTTCAGAATCTATTTAGAATGCATTGAATATTAGTTGAACAAATTCAAGCACAAGTTCTTGAATTTGTTGACATAACTCTATTAATAGAATATATTTATGTGAGTGAAAGAAAATGGGATCTGCCATCAAATTTGATTTTCAGATTTCGCAAATATTCTTTTACCCAAGCTTTTACCTCAATGACATTAGAACGAACTTTTGATAGGTACGTAAATTTACATTTGTCTTTTTACGACTATAGAAGATAAATCACACAAATTTGAAAAATATTTAGAAAAGGCAGTATCACTCATTTACCCACTTGTAGGTTGTACACTTACCTCCAAAGACAGAGATGTTTGTACTTTGCTGTTCCTCCATTCTTCATCGTAACACAACACTGTACATTCTGTTATTCATACGCGTTGAATTTGATTAAATATCGAAATGCACGAATGTAGGCGATCACATTTTCACACTTATAAAATTTCCGTTTTTGTGTAGGTACTCAGCAAATGATAAGACGGTATTTGAAAGAAATGGATTAGCTGATAAAAATGTGATGGCATCAAAATGTTGAAGTCTCTGCTAACTCGTCATCTACCTAGTAGGTGGATAATATGCTCTGATTTCATTGATAACAACAAGGATTGATTTTCAAGGAACCTGATCAGCAGCGAATCCGTTTCTTTCAAATACCGTTTTATGATTTGTTGGGTGTACTTACTCAATAATTACAATTTAACGCACATGCACGGTAAAACACAGTAACATTTTCTATCAAATCATTATCTAGATACTTTTTTGAGTAACTGACTGTAGATACTTTCACTTTTTGGTATTTATCAAGTAAAATATTAAATTTGTGACGTTCCTTCTTACCATATTTTAAACAAATTAAATGCAAAAATGAACTAGAAGGAACCATACCCCAGGTATCATGAACTGAGATATTAAGGAAAACGCGTTTTACATAATAGTTTTTAAAATGTATGGACTACAGTGATTTTTCTGTTGTTTGATCGGCAGAATTTTTATATTTTTTTTGTAATTACTAATAATTAAATCACACTGTGGTTACTTCAAAAATTTATTAAATGTAGCTTGGTTCCTTTTTGATCAATGTGAAATTATTGTTTATTATATGTAAGTACGTACGCTTTTTAATTGGTTACGTTCAGCTGACTTATATGTTTATGCTTTACTTGACAACTTTTATACATTCGTAAATTTTGTATAATTTTTATTGTAACGTGGAAAAAAGGCTTATGAAATAAAAAAAATAAAAAAATTGTTGTGAATGTATAAATTTTAATAGTGAAAAGGAACCAACCCACAAAAATGTGGATTATTTCCGTTTTGCGTTTTTTTCCGTTTTGTAAATTAGCAAAGAAAACACTCTATAAATATACACTACACAGTGTGTAGTGTATATTTATAGAGTATGTACCTATACTAATACACTACACAGTACACAGTGTGTAGTGTAGTATAGGCACCGAGTGTTCGCCACGAGTGAGAGAAATTAGCAACTTTTGTGGGAAGATCGTCAACTGTTTCATTTCTCATTGGCCGTGACCTAGCAACCGATCAGGGTGGTTATTCTTGAAATAGTTATCACGTCATAACTCCAAGTTATGATGTCATAAGGAAATTTGTCCTATCTCTCACCATGTTAATATTATGATTTTCTTATGAGTCATTACTTATGACGTGATAACTATTTCAAGAATAACCATCCGGATGTCAACAAATGTACTCAAAATATTTCGGAATCAGAACTTAGTCGCGCAAATTACTATTGTGATCAGATTCAGTGAAATTGTGAACACTTTGTTGTTAATATTTTGTAGGCGAATAAACATTAGATAAACTTGTGTAAATTTTAAGAATTGATAATGCGTAATATGTGCAGCAACATAACATATAACTGCAGCGACTTGAACGCCTTGCCAAAAGGTAAGCTTCCTTCCCACAGATTAGGTGGCTCTGTCTGTACTTTTGCAGTGCCATCTGTTGTCTAAACACGCTGCCTATTCGCACAATTAAGATCAGCTCTGCACTCTAGTGGTAGAGATGTGGTACTAGAGGAAGGGTGTACCCATTCAATTCTCCATAAGGAACGTGTAGAGTTTGGATACATCTACTTCATACACTATTAAACATAGAACCCTGAAAAAAGTAACGAGTATAGAAAAGATGATGCTTGATCGATCTGTCACCTCAGAATTTTTCTCCGAGGTTAAATTGCAGCGTAATAATCGTTCAAACATGTAATGCATCAGCCAATCAGAGGACAGGAAATGGTCCAACGGACCAATCAGGCTACAGTATAAGCCGTATTTGCTTCATACGGAAAGCTTTTTTATCATTATTTAGACACAAATAAATAAATTTCTGAGGTGACAGATCGAAAAAGCATAATCTTTTCTATACTCATTACAATTTGTATGGTTCTATGTTAAATAGTGTATGAAGTAGAGGTATCTAAACTCTACAGGTACCTTATGGAGAATTGAATGCGTACACCCTTCCTCAAGTACACATTTCTACCACCAGAGTGCAGAGCGGAAGCTTGATTTAGCGAATAGGTACACAGCAAATGTGGGTGGGTTCTCTTTTGAAAATTAAAATTTAGGTCAAGTCAAGATCTATCAGAATTGCAGCATTGCAGCATTGCAGCACTTAATTTTGGGTTTCACCAAGACTTTCAGAATCTATTTAGAATGCATTGAATATTAGTTGAGCTTGACTTCATATTAACGAAATAAGAAAACAATGCATACATTTTACCGATTATTTTACCGGTTTTGACAACCCTATTTCAAAGGATCAAGTTATGTGATAACTTTTTTTGTTTTGCCGAGTGTACCTACATTTAAAACGTATGCTTTACAACATTAACACAAAAGTGATCAAATTCTTTGACAGACCATAATATTTTCATCAAATTCGTTTTTTTTTCATGTACACATTTCTTTCAAGCAATGATTTAATCAAAATGATATGACAGAAAATTTTGCCGTGCACTAAACGTGTAATTTTGGCTATAGGGTTCGTAAGCTATGGGCTAAGGCTATAGGTGTTTTGGATTTGTATTAATGAACACGACAAAATTAGCAACTTTCTTCTCAAGAGCGTTACGACGCTCGAGAACGCTCAAGTTCTGTAAACATTTTCCAAACAGCTGAAACTAAACTTATTCAATACGCTTCGATCAGCTTGTAGTTGGTAAAATACCAATTTGAAATAATTATCTTTGTTAAAATGACAGCAGTCTAGTTTATATGCAGAGGCAATCGAATTAAAATGGAAAACCAACTGCAGCATTTTTTTTTCATTGTTTCACTTATTCTATAATGTGTGTAAGTTTCAGCACTTCATCTTTGATAGTTCTGTCGGAGTGACCTCAAAGTCTTTTGTGCCACCCGGTATAATTAATAATAGATTATAATCGCAAAAATCAAACTAGTTAAGAAATTCAGCAAATAAAAGAAGTGTCAATACAAAATTTAGCAATCATGGTTTAATTTTTTTTTGGGGGGGGGGGCATAACGTCGCACTGTTCTGCAGCGAGGCTAATGGCGACGGATAATTGATTATGATCATTCATGGTTTAATAATCATCAACAACCACAAATGAAGAATCGATTGATTACCTACCCAAAAAAATGTCATGCCATTTTCAATGTCAAAGCTGATTGTAATTATTAATTATCACCAGCAGACTGCACAAAAAAATCTCCCAAAGGTTTTTAAAAGGTTTAAAAACAACCTTCAGGGAGACCCTGAGGTTTTGTTTCTGTCCTTTACGCAAAATTTCTGCCAGGTTGGGGCAAGGCAAGGAAAACATATCCTTCCCCCCCCCCCCCCCCCATTGTTTTTTTGGACTTTGAAATCAATTTTGAGACGATATGAGGTGTATTTTGTGGAAATATTCAATATTGTATACATTTGACACGGGGTGGGGGGGGGGGGGGAAGTTAACTACATGGCCCCTGAGGCATTTTTTGGTTTTTCGACACGTTGAAATTATTAGTTTGTGTATTTTTTGTTTACAAAATGAAACTAGGTAAATGTAAAACACCACACAAATTGAATGATTTCCTGACATCCAGGGGGGGGGGGGGGGGGGGCAAGTGCTTCCCCCCTTCCTCCGCTGTGGTCGCCCATCCATGTAAGTGTCAAACATCTAAGTGCAATTTTACCGTGCGAGGTAGGAAACTCTCCGCCCCAGGTGGCAGGGTGACATTTTTACCAGCTCATATTGTATCTACCTACTATTTGTCAATAAAGTGTTAACAGTATTTGGGGAGTTTTAAAGGAGTAGGTATAATTGAAATGACTGCTCTCTTACCGTTTTCCTGATAGCTCGTACCTATCTATGTATTCCAAATTGTGTTTTTTCACTGCTGAGAATCCGCGTAAAACTAACAAAAGAATTATGTTTTTCCAAATTATACATAAACAATTGATTAATGTATTTGAATGCATTCACTTATCACACTGTATAGAACCGAGCGTTCTTACATAAATCACAATACTGATTAAAAAACCGCTCGAACTTCACTCTGCAGTCTACACCCGCCTGGCCAAAGAGCTTATATGCGGCGCCTGGCTGGGGACTAACTGACTAAGAATTTGATGTCGATGCAAAACTAGCTCAATCCAGTTCAGCGTGAGAACAATGATGAATCATATTATTCAAAAAAACCGTTGTATCAGAGTTATGCAGATAAAGTCAGAATAGTCAAGACCTGATGTCAGACATAACCAGAAGGATTCAGAATACACGAACATTTCCAGAACATACCAGATAATACCAGACGCTTTAAGACAATGTCTATCCAGACCAAGCCAGACAATACCAGAATGACACCAGACTATCTCCACCTTCACTATCTCCACTATCTCCACTATTCACCAGAATATCTCAGAACTTACCAGACAATTATCCAGACAAAACCAGACGATACCAGACCAGCTACCAGAATACACCAGATCCAGAAAATATCAGAATATACCAGAAGAAATAAGACATAGTTCTAACCAGACTAAATCAAACAATTCCAGAACTACAACAGACATTGTCAATTCACCAGAATATCTCAGAACTTACCGGACAATTATCCAGACAAAACCAGACGATACCAGACCAGCTACCAGAATAAACCAGACCCAGAAAATGTCAGAATATACCACAAAAAATCAGACATAGATCCAACCAGACTAAACCAGACAATTCCAGAATGACACCAGACCATAGTTCATTCACCAGAATATCTCAGAACTTACCAGACAATTATCCAGACAAAACCAGACGATACCAGACCAGCTACCAGAATACACCAGACCCAGAAACTATCAGACAATATAGAAGAAATCAGACACAGATCCAACCAGACTAAACCAGACAATTCCAGAATGACACCAGACCATAGTTCATTCACCAGAATATCTCAGAACTTACCGGACAATTATCCAGACAAAACCAGACGATACCACCAGCTACCAAAATACACCAGATCCAGACGATTTTCAGAATTTACTCGAAGAAATCAGACATAGGTCTAACCAGACTAAACCAGACAATTCCAAATAAAATTACACCAGATCAGTTAGATCACTAGGTTAACTCAGAAAGTACCAGACATTTAAGTC
The DNA here is from genome assembly GCA_934045905.1 of Leuctra nigra. Taxonomy (NCBI): domain Eukaryota; kingdom Metazoa; phylum Arthropoda; class Insecta; order Plecoptera; family Leuctridae; genus Leuctra; species Leuctra nigra. The sequence continues at coordinate 59,903,186 of OW203761.1, read as the reverse complement.
CAGCAGACTAAACCAGACGAAACCAGAATACACAACATCCAGAAAATACCAGATAATATCAGAAGTTTTTAGACATTGTCTATCCAGATCAAGCCAGACGATACCAGAACTACACCAGACATTGTTAATTAACCAGAATATCTCAGAACTTACCAGACAATTATCCAGAATATACCAGACGAAACCAGAATACACCAGAACCAGAGCATACCAGATTATAGCAGACGTATTCGACAATGTGTCATTCTCGTAGCTGGTCTGGTATCGTCTGGTTTTGTCTGGATAATTGTCTGGTAAGTTCTGAGATATTCTGGTGAATTGACAATGTCTGGTGTAGTTCTGGAATTGTCTGGTTTAGTCTGGTTGGATCTATGTCTGATTTCTTCTGGTATATTCTGATATTTTCTGGATATGATGTATTCTGATAGCTGGTCTGACATCGTCTGGTTTTGTCTGGATAATTGTCTGGAGGGTTCTGTGATTTTCTGGTGAATTGACAATGTCTGGTGTAGATCTGGAATTGTCTGGTTTAGTCTGGTTAGAACTATGTCTGATTTCTTCTGGTATATTCTGATATTTTCTGGATCTGGTGTATTCTGGTAGCTGGTCTGGTATCGTCTGGTTTTGTCTGGATAATTGTCTGGTAAGTTCTGAGATATTCTGGTGAATTGACAATGTCTGGTGTAGTTCTGGAATGGTCTGGTTTAGTCTGGTTGGATCTATGTCTGATTTCTTCTGGTATATTCTGATATTTTCTGGATCTGGTGTATTCTGGTAGCTGGTCTGGTATCGTCTGGTTTTGTCTACATAATTGTCTGGTAAGTTCTGAGATATTCTGGTGAATTAACTATGGTCTGGTGTCATTCTGGAATTGTCTGGTTTAGTCTGGTTAGAACTATGTCTGATTTCTTCTGGTATATTCTGATATTTTCTGGATCTGGTGTATTCTGGTAGCTGGTCTGGTATCGTCTGGTTTTTTCTGGATAATTGTCTGGTAAGTTCTGAGATATTCTGGTGAATTGACAATGTCTGGTGTCATTCTGGAATTGTCTGGTTTAGTCTGGTTAGAACTATGTCTGATTTCTTCTGGCATATTCTGATATTTTCTGGATCTGGTGTATTCTGGTAGCTGGTCTGGTATCGTCTGGTTTTGTCTGGATAATTGTCTGGTAAGTTCTGAGATATTCTGGTGAATTGACAATGTCTGGTGTAGTTCTGAAATTGTCTGGTTTTGTCTGGTTGGATCTATGTCTGATTTCTTATGGTATATTCTGATTTTTTCTCGATATGGTGTATTCTGATAGCTGGTCTGACATCGCCTGGTTTTGTCTGGATAATTGTCTGGAGGGTTCTGAGATTTTCTGGTGAATTGACAATGTCTGGTGTCATTCTGGAATTGTCTGGTTTAGTCTGGTTAGAACTATGTCTGATTTCTTCTGGCATATTCTGATATTTTCAGGATCTGGTGTATTCTGGTAGCTGGTCTGGTATCGTCTGGTTTTGTCTGGATAATTGTCTGGATAGGGTTCTGAGATATTCTGGGGAATTTACAATGTCTGGTGTAGTTCTGGAATTGTCTGGTTTAGTCTGGTTGGATCTATGTCTGATTTCTTCTGGTATATTCTGATATTTTCTGGATATGGTGTATTCTGATAGCTGGTCTGACATCGTCTGGTTTTGTCTGGATAATTGTCTGGAGGATTCTGAGATTTTCTGGTGAATATATTGATCTGTTTTCATTCTGGAATTGTCTGGTTTATCTGGTTAGAACTATGTCTGATTTCTTCTGGTATATTCTGGTGAAAGTAATTGTCTGACTCTTTCTGGTTTTGTCTTGTGAGTTCTGGCAAGATTTGTTTCTGGTTTGTCTGATATTTTCTGGTTATTTACTATTTCTTGATATGTCTGGATCTATCTTGATAACTCTGGATTCATTTTGTCTGGTATAGTCTGATATATTCTTATGTAAAGGTTTTCCTGACTTTTCTTGAAAACTCTGAGTCCGTCTGACTTCTTTTGTCTGGAATAATCTGGCTATGCCTGATTAATTCTGGTTGTCTGGAATAATCTGGAAAACTCTGAGTTAGTCTGACTACTTTGTCTGGTTTATTCTGGTTATGTCTGAATAATTCTGGTGTCTCGCGGCTTCTCTGGTAAACTCTGGTAAAGTCTGGAAGAGTCTGGTGAAAGTGTGTCTGGATTCTGAGATTGTCTGAAATTCACTGATATGTCTGGTAAATACTCCATACATTATCAGAAATTTCATGTTTTTTTCAAGCAGGGTAGGATTTTTACCAAATTAATTTTGGGCATAGGATATGGGTACAGCATTATTGGAAAAATACAATAACATTTTGAAACATCTTTCAATTAATACACACCTACTGTAAAATATTTTATTTTTTAATATGTACGCGATGAAACTTGTTGCCTATGTTTGTTATAAATACACAAATAAATATTATCTTTGTAATATTGTTTCGTGGTCGCCATAATTTAGTCTGATGCGTTATACCTTCTCATCATGAAAGAAATTTATATTAATCCACATTTTATTGAGCGAGCGAAGCGAGCGTCTCCTTTTGGCTCTTTTGGCACGAACCTCTGTTTTTTTTTTGTTTTTTTTTTGTTTTTTTCCGCTATTAACCGATGCACAGGTTGCACCGTTTCAGCGATAGATCTGAAATTTTGCACACATGTAAAACCAACCTTATTTGCTTGCAGACCGTAATTTTTTGGAAATCCATTCATTAGTTAAAATTTAAATAAATATCTCCTGATAGGCTGAAAAATGAAAACGGTCTTCGATAATTCTGATCAAACTCATATTTTGGCTATATAGGTAAGAGTTTTTCTTCGATCGAGCTGAAATTTTGCACACATGTAGAGACAACCTTCTCTGTTTACAGACCCTATTTTTTTTAAATCCAATTATTGGTTAAAATTTAAATAAATATCTCCTGATAGGCTGAAAATGAAAAGTGTCTTCGATAATTCTGATCAAACTCATATTTTGCATGATCATTAAGACCAACATTGTCTCTTATTTTACAAAATTTCATCCCATTCAGTTAAGAACGTATGAACTAATTGACATTTTTAATAGCTGTCAGAGATGAAGTATCGAAAGTAATGTTTTCCAGTGCCACTTGAATTGATCTGATTTGCTATATTTACCAGGGCTTAGATGCTATTTTCAACTTTCGATGAAAAGCATAATATACTTTTATATTGATTGAGTGATCATACTTCAATTAAATATGGATGTATTATATTTTCTGTGCGTTGTGTACGCATTTCCGGTTTGAGAATTTACACGTACCCGTGCTCGCTCATCAACGCGTTACACTGAGCGTTTTCCTAGTACAATACATTTCACAAAGTACACAGTCACATTGAATTTCTATTAAAAATTTAACTTTATGCACTTGACACTTCAAAAATATATAGTAGGTATTCCATAGATAGCTAGTAATTATTTGTCAATGTTGCATGATTTCCCTCAGTCAAGTCAATATCAAATTATGAAAAGATACCCGTCTAATATCACCATATTAACAGTGCTATAAGAATATGTATGAGCCCACTTCCAATTGTTATTAAATTCTTCCACCCATATTACTTATGTGATGGAATTGGGGATGTTGTAGAATTCTATCTCTGTTATCAATGTGACAGAAAGGATGTTAGGTTTCTATCAATGATAACAGCAGTGAAGGAAGACAAGGGTAGCGTGGCTTCACAACACAGGAGATGGTAACGTGGCGGTAAGGCTTCAGAGGAAAGGGATTCGATACTTCTTGGCTTCTCGATCAGGGGATAGTTGTTATCACACAATATAAGTGATAATTACCAGTATATAAAAGATGTTTATTAAGTTTACTTACATGATATGGTGGCAACTGGGGCTCGAGTGTACAATGTAACTAACACTTATTATACTGAACAGGGCGCCAAGCGCGCCCTGCAAGTGCAGGATGCACCTTATTAGGTTGAGATACCCAGCAGAACTGTTAGCGTCACCCTGTCCATCGGCGACGCCAAGCTATCCTCAAGACAGTATTACAGTAAGATCAATTACTATTGGTTAAGAGACTGTAATACTGTCTGTGATTGGTCAGCTAGAAGAGAGCAGTTTGGTCAAGAAGGTCGCCGATAGCAGGTGTGACAATGACAATGTAACTCTTAGCGCAGAGTGACTGATAGCTTCTGACAATTGACTTTAACTTGAATGGGTGCCGCTCAATCAGGCATCCCTTGAGGAAAGTAATAAACTATAGATTTATGTGACAAGACAACAAGACCTCTCAAACTGAGCACTGCAAGAAGGCAAGAGTTTGGGCAACTATTGAATAATGCAAGTAACAATTGAAAGCATCATTCATAACGTAGGGGGTGCGTCAGGTAATAACGAAAGCATAGCTTGGTTTCGTTACACCTACCACCAATCGGAAAGATTTGCATAAATTGTAAATTTCTGGAAATCTTTGATATTGAAAATATAACTAATTGAAGTGACACCTAAGTTCATAACACATGTTTGAACATTTTATGAATCCAGTTATAGGATGTTTTCTACCCCAAACTCTCAATATTACTAATAACTAGTTACGTAGTGTTAGATTATCGACCATAGAGAATCATACAAAGAATGTATCGAATAATCATTTAGTAAACTTCTCAATAGTTTCTAGATATCACCTTTCTCAGTAATTTTTTCAAAAAGCCAGTGAGAATTTCTTTCAACTTGAAAATTAATTTGAATTGAACATCCTAATAATTAAACAATGTAGAAAGGCGAATAACAACAAATATCAATCGAATTGTGGCATGAAGATAAATAAATTGATTGTACGTAAATGTTCGCATTCAATGTCAGTCCGCACCAGATATATATTTATATTTATATATTATGTATACATAATTATAATTATATTTACTCTCTAATTGAGAATCATCAACACCAACACACGCACACATGTATGTCCTTCTTGAGGGGAACCAAAGTCAGCTTGAGGGGGTGGATGTCACACGAATTACTTCTTCTATGTCGTCGAGATTCAGGGAATTACTTGGACTGTACGGAGGGTGAACGCCGTTGTGTTTGGGCTTGTGCACAGGCGCCACGTGAGCAGGGTGTAGTGTGTGATCGCCCCTGTGTATGAACTTGCACAGGCGGGACGTTCTGCTCTGCCCTGCGACATAGACTGGACCTCCATCCCTCCGTCCTCGGCTGCTTGGCTGTGCGGTGTGGATGTTAGCGTCCTCATCAAAGATCCAGTCATTGGCTGCGTCTGAGAACGAATATTTCCACACAAGTAAACGCACTCACAACACAATTTGACATACAGTCAGGAAAAATGAGAGAACTATTAATGACAAATTAAAGCAATTATTCATGGATATTCGCCAATGTACATACATACTGACATTATTTATCAGCTAATTTTAACTTTTATCTTTATCATAATTTCTCATCTGTTATTGATGGCATTGTTCTGATTTATTATAACTACTTATATCTAATTAACTATACCTATAATATTATAAGAACTGTCACACTTACAAAATAACCTTGTCAGGCAAGACAATGGCTGATGGAGTATTAACACCCGGGGTCAACGCATCTCTTGCTTCTTGTTGTTGCGCGTTGTCAATGGAGCAGGTAGACTGTCTAGCTGGCCCGCGTTGTTTTGGTAGACACCCCGGTCCTCGCCGTAAACTTTCCCTTTCATTTACTCAGACGACGGTCTGTCTTCAGGTGTCAATGCTCGGTTGGCGAATTAAGTGTGAATAACCCCGTGGATATAACTAAATTAAATCCTACTTTAAATCTGTATGCGTACATATTTCTACCAGTAGATATATTATACTTAAATTTACATTACTTTAACCCTTTGAAACTGGACCAACTGTCATAGTTAAAAAAAAAAATCTTAAAACAAAGCTTATTTATTATCTCGTTATTAGAGCCAAAATGTTGCTAACAAGAAACTCGTCGTGTGATTTGGAATGATCACTGATTTCTTTATAACCTATTTGAGGTAAGAAAACAACGATTAGTACACATTGAAATCATGTTTTCTACAATAGAATGATCCTCGTAACACAATTTGAAAGTTCGTTTAGACTACCACCAGAAGAATAAGTAGGTACGTACGAAGAGTACACCATTATGAAAATACACGTTAATGATACATGTTTATATGATTAATGTGTGTCAATTTCGCTTGATAAAGATCAGATCAGTAGACGTCGCGACCCAAGGCTTCTCGAAGGAAGATGCAATGTCCTCAAAACCACGCGAATACACAATAACATAAGCACAATGTCGAAATGGGCTAGAAGAAGGCTCGTTCCCAACGACCTCAGCCACGACAATCAAAAAGAGGAGCTACTCGTCCTCGCAGGCCAGAAACTTCCTGTTCCGGCGTAATCGGGTTCGTATCCCGAACGTAAGGGTCCTTTACCCATGCCTTGCGATGTAAATGTAACGTCGTGCTACTGATCAAGACCCGTCTACACACCTGAGTTTATATGTGGATGATTGCAAGCGAAAGACACTGACAATTAATTGTGTGAACAAATATCGAACAATAATCAATTGAGTCACTACTTTATACTAACTGATGATTAGTGTCTTTAATTATGTACCTACTAATAGTGGTGTCTGGCTCCAAAAAAAAAATTAATATGATGTCAATACGTTTAACAATACGTCTTTTGACAAAATAAATCTAAAAGTTATACAATCCTATGTCACACGAAACAGGAATGACAATTTACAGCTTTGCTAGCCTGAAAGAATCTTTAGGACACACAATAAATAAACGCTTTGGTATTTTGAAAAAAATGTAGAATCAGGTAAAGTAAGTCATACCTTTTAGCTTTGTGCATGCTTCCCTTTCAGTCAACGGTCCTTGTTACTTGTCTCTTTTGTTACCTTCCTTTTCGTATTTTTGTATATTTTATATTTTACTTTTTTTTTAGTATCTTTTGATTAGTTACTACAAGCCCACAACAATTTATTTCTCTTTATGAAATATTATTGCAACTGAAATATGTGATCTTAATTCTCTCCACTGATTAAAACTTTCGGTCAAAATATTTCAAATGCAGTGTAATGAACATTAGATGCAATGTTTAGCCTCCTGCGTCAACTTGCTCTGCTCTGTACTTACGATACAGCTCCGTCAAAATCGTCAACCCACTGCCCTGATGCATGTTGCTTCTTCTACAATCTCTCTCTTGAAAATAGTGACCTGCTGTCACGTAAAAAAAGTTTCCTGTTCAACATCGTTGTCATCTTCGAGTGTGGCCATCGGACGCTGTGACTTCATCATCGTATGTGCGAGTCGATGCAGTCCGAGCCCCTCAATCAGGGACGGCGCCAGGAATTTTTGCTTGGGTGGGCAGAGGGCGGCGGACAATAATTTTGGGTGGGCAAACACATTTTCTGCTATGTATCGGTATCAACACATGTGCTTACCTTAATGAAGGGTAATTCTGCGATTCTGGTGCGCAGCGTCGAATCTCTTTACAACTTCTTCCAAATCAATGCGTTTGGATATTTGTTTTTCAACGTGAAGAATAGCTAAGTCCGAGAGCCTGCCATCACTCATTCTATTTCTCATATAGTTTTTAAGCCGCCGCATGCAGGAGAAGGTTCGTTCACAGGAAGCACTTGATGCGGGGATAGTAATTCCAATCACGATCAGTTTATAGGTCTCATTGAAAGCATCGCGGTATTTCTCGAGCAGTTTAACAAGGTCTAAAAGAGATTTTATTTCGATATTATTATCGGCCTCATATTTCTTTACAATTTTAGGGATGAGCTTTACTTCGGCTGACATTGAGTCCATATCACACGCGTAGTGATTCGCCAACTTTGTCATTTTTTCAATGTTCAGAAAGTCCTTTCTTATGAGTTGACACGGCCACTCATAACGCTTGCTCCGTCGTACGTTTGTGCTACGCAGTTCTTCACGTCAATTGAGCTTCTTATCAATGCATTCTTAATGTATGCGAGAAGTGAACGAGCATTGAGTGAACTTGCACTCTGATAGCCAAGAAAACGCTCGTAAACCGCACCTCGGAGGTAGTAACGAATCACAATTGATAATTGTTCTGTCTTTGAAATGTCCTTACTTTCATCTGCCATGATTGCAAAGTATTGTGCTTCAAGCACTTTGCTGCCAATTCTTTCAATTACCATACTTGACAACAAATGAAATATTTCATTCTGAATCGAGTGGTGAGTGTATTTTGCGTTTTGAGGTCTGTCTTCAATTTTTTTCCTAACCACCGCGCTGTGTTTCGCCAAAAGTGACGAAGTCTCTAGAAAGTCACCCCTGTTGTCACTCGATGTACTTTCATCATTGCCTCTTTGTGCTTTACCTTGCACGGCAGTGTGTAGGAGGCAGTCAATCACCACTTTCATGTACTCCACATTTTCCTTCACAAACTCGGCATAGCCATCGCTAATTTGGGCAGCCACTGATTTTCCACCTTCCGATGTTGCTTGTTTGAAGTTTATTAGGCTTGTTTGGCATAATAAATGGTTTTGGCTACGTTCATGTTTTTTAAATCCCGAGTCATTTTCTAAAGCTCTTTTCCAATTCACAAATCCTTCCGATTTAAATGCAAGCATTGAAGTGTCCAATGAAAAGTGACGGCACGGAAAACAATACGATGCATTTGAACTTACACTATATTCCAACCAGGGAAATCTCGTGTACCACACCGATTTAAAACTTCGCCAATCTTTACCGAACTTCGTAGTAGGGAAATGTGGGAGTTTCGGTTGAGTGGGGCCAGCCAGCTTGGATTGCGACAGATCACATGGTCCAGGAAGAGCTTGCGAATCTTGAGACGTAGAAATTATAGGTGCTTCTTGCACTGAAACTAATTGTTGCCCAGAAGATGCACGTCGTTTCTCAATCCACGTTCCATAGTCTTCATTATCACTTCCACCTGACCCGTCATTGTCACTGTCAAACTCTTGATCACTCTCGATAAATACTATTTCGTCGTTACCGATCGAATCAGTGCCAGCGTCACTAGCACCACACGGATTGTTATCACTTTCATTATCAACGTCAATTGTATTAGCACCAGCTTTACGTTTGAAGTAACTTGGAATGCCAACGCTATGAGCTGAAAGAACTCTCTTCTTCTCTCTTCACAACTGACTGGGCTTCACCAATACTGCTCACAAGCATGCTGACAGAGCATAGTCTTGCAGTTGCTGACATCATTGCGTACATAAATACCCTCTCTAGCCAGTTTATGCACGTCTGAATGAAAATGAAACCTCAGCTAGAAACACAAACAAGAAACCTAAGAACACTAGATTCTATCTGAGTAAGCAAAGCACGGAGCATGAGCAGTTTCATGCAACGCAATTGTAAAATGTACCATACTATTTAATAATTTACTCTTATTACTAAAAATTAAAATATTTATTTATAATTATACCCTACCCTGCTTGAAAAATCTCGACTACTGTCTGGAGTAAAGTCCAGACACCAGAACTAGTCAGACAAGACCAGAAATGGTGTCCAGACCTACTCCAGAATTTGGAACAGACATAATCAGACTCAGACAATAACAGACAATACCAGACAATATCAGAACACATTTCACTTTCTTTTATCAGAGTTATCCAGACATATCAGACATAGCCAGACGAAACTGACAAGACACTATCAGACTTTACCAGACAAATGTCTTGGAACTGACAAGAATTTATCAGAAATAATCAGATATTACCAGACAGTGAATGCACCAGTCATAACCAGAAGTAATCAGACATTACCAGACCGAATACACCAGACATAACCAGAAGCTATCAGACATTACCAGACTGTACCAGACACATCCAGAAGTAATCAGACATCACCGGACTGACTATCCCAGAAATATCCAGACCTAATCAGACATAACCAGACCGACTATACCAGACTTATCCAGAAGTTATCAGACATTACCAGACTGTACCAGACATATCCAGAAGTAATCAGACCTCACCAGACTAAACCAGACATATCCAGAAGTATTCAGACATTACCAGACCGATATACCAGACATATCCAGAAGTAATCAGACCTTACCGGACTATACCAGACATATCCAGAAGTTATCAGACATTACCAGACTATACCAGACATATCCAGAAGTAGTCAGACATTACCGAACTATACCAGACATATCCAGAAGTTATCAGACATCACCAGACATATCCAGAAGTAATCAGATATCACCAGACTATACCAGACATATCCAGAAGTTGTCAGACATTACCAGACCGATATACCAGACATATCCAGAAGTTATCAGACATCACCAGACTATACCAGACATATCCAGAAGTTATCGGACATTACCAGACTATACCAGACATATCTAGAAGTTATCAGACATCACCAGACTATACCAGAAGTTATCAGACATCACCAGACTATACCAGACATATCCAGAAGTTATCAGACATTTCCAGACTACACCAGACATATCCAGAAGTTATCAGACATTACCAGACCGATATACCAGACATATCCAGAAGTTATCAGACATCACCAGACTATACCAGACATATCCAGAAGTTATCAGACATTACCAGACACATCCAGAAGTTATCAGACATTACCAGACACATCCAGAAGTTATCAGACATCACCAGACTATACCAGACATATCCAGAAGTTATCAGACATTATCAGACATATCCAGAAGTATACAGACATTACCGGACTGACTACCAGAAATATCCAGACCTATTGACATGACCAGACCGACTATACCAGCCATATTTAGAAGTTATCAGACATTACCAGACTATACCAGAAATATCCAGAAGTAATCAGACATTACCAGACTGATTATGCCAGATATATACAGACCTAATCAGAAATTGCCAGACCGACTATACCAGACATATCCAGAAATTATCAGACATTACCAGACTGATTATGCCAGATATATCCAGACCTAATCAGACATTACCGGAGTTGGACCGACTATACCAGACCAAGGTGTCTATAGAAGTTGGTATACCAGACATATCCAGAAGCTCCAGAAGTTATCAAACATTACCAGACCGATTATACCTAAAACCAGATATCCAGATGTGTTCCACTAGGATGATACCATTACAAATGTAAGATTGATGAATGTTGAAAAACAGTATCGAACAAAATACGAGTATGTAAAGATTCAGAACAATAAAAGGTCTTAAAAGTTCCATAATTCCGAAGCATTTCTAGGTGTTATTTCGTAATGCATTCAACAGCCCATAGATTTGAATTCATCAAGAATTTAGAAGAGCATGTGTGTGGCCAGAATTAATATCACACTTTTAGTGTAAATTTATTTTATCATTAGATATTTCGCACAGGTGCCTACTTACTTGCATATTATATAATTATCATGTAGAATGTCAATATCACAATAATATAAATGCAATGGGTATGTAAATCATTTTTGTATATAATTGAATCTATTTTCAAAATATTTTTATATAAAATGATTATAAATATGCCCATACATATTATACAAGATCTGCACAAGGGATAAGTTTCCACACAAAATCTCAATGAAATCTTTAAAAAAAAATTAGAATGGAAACTCGTTTTCCTAGACTGTATGTACTTACGCTTAATATTTTGCTTAATTACATGCATTACATCAACATTGGAGACAATATATTGGTTAAAAGAGCCAGTGCACAGCATGTGCACAGTAAGGTGCAATGCCAATCACTGTCATAACCTCCGAGCTCTGACTTATGGCATGATATCATAATATTGGAGAATATTTGGTACCCCTTGAATCAGACCCAGTCGTTGACCACCTATTTCAATCTTAGTAAAACAATCTTCCGTATGCATTCTCATGCAGGGTTCACTAGGTCCTGTTCTATAAGCGCATGAGATCAAGGAAATTTGTTCGGAAATGAACACAATTGGCTTAAAAGAAAGTATTGAACCATTAATTTAACATTAAAGAAATTATTGGTTTTAATTACTATCTAATAAAGGTGAAAGTCTTTATGTGAATAATCGTTGTGTCGGGGTGGAGGGGAATGGCACCAGGAGAGTATTTTGACAGCATTCAAGCTATTCAACATGTGGGAATTTATTAATTTATGGGTTCAACATTCTTTACAAAGTTTTAACATCTAACTTTTAATAAAAACGCTAAAAATCAAGGACAAATGGAAACGATGGTTCATTCAACAGTTGCAATAATATTTCATGTTTGTGTTGAAATATGAAACTGTTTTTATTAATCATAATGTAATAATTGTAATACACTATTAAAAATTAACTCACAACTAAATTTGGCCCTGTAAAAAATTTAATACCTATAGACAAATGGAAACAATATAATTACAAAATATACAAATGCATTGGATGGAGCGGTTACCGATCCTGGTTTGCAGTTCTTCGCCTCTATACAATGGAATTTTGTCATCGGCTTTCAAAGAGGCTGTGGCTATATGTCCTGTAAAATGAAATGAAGAGAAAAGTAGTCACGAGATACATTAAAAATAATTTTATCTCATTACCGTCACAATAAAAAATCTTGGTACTGGGTATAGAGGGACGAGTAAGAAGGTAGTGTGCATGCCTTTGCACACTACCTGCTGAGAAGTCTTGCCAAGATCATTGTAATATTGTCTTGATTGTATTTCTAGAAAGTTTGACTCTAATTTTTTTTTAAATGATAATATTTTACTTCTTTTGGCGAGATCTTGTATTCTTGTTTAGATTTTTTTTTTTATTTAGACCAGCGTTTCTTATACTTTTCTACCCCGCGGACCCCCTTAAAACATAGGTAGTTTAGTTTGTTGTCGCGGACCCCCAAAACTTACCCGTAACATTTTTGGAATATTCCCCCATTCATCATATCAGATTAGAATTCTATTCTTTATTCCCAAAGATAGTCTAACTTTGATAATAATATGAAATAATAAAGATTATTGGAATGTAGCATTATTTTTCATTTAAATATTTGTATTCTATATTAGTACGGCACGACTAATTACGGGGAAACATTTTGCGCACGAAACAATGTGGGGAGGGCCCCTTATAGCGACAAGGGATAGGTCCGAAAAGACCGGGAAATTTTTGAAATTCGAAAGTGAATTTGGACTATATTTACCTATGCGATTTGGACAATAATTTTTGTCGTTTTTATTTTTGGCTTACAAAGTATTTTTTCACAATAATGAGAACATGTTTAAAAAAAATTAATGTAATTTTAGTGACGTAGAGTTAAGAATTACTCCACAATAGGAGGAAGGGGAGAAGAAGCACACACTTAAACATGTATACCTACCCTATATTTTTATTGAGTTTAAGTGTATTTTAAATTTTATATTTAAACCCAATATAAATATTCAATGCTATTTCTTGAGTCTTCGCGGACCCCCTGTGAGGCCTCCGCGGACCATAATTTAAGAATCGCTGATTCAGACAATGAAATTGTTAATATTTGACAAAATCTTGTTAAGATCTTGGAAATAGTTTCAGCAGGGAAGTCCCTTCTTGGGTACTAAAACATCATCATTGAATGTGGTAAATGTAGTAATGCCATGCCCCAAGTTTTTTTCTGAAATAAAGAATCGTTGAATATTACATCAGTTATTTGTTTTAGATAGACTAGTACAATAAGCGTCTTTAATTACCATTCAAAACAGTGTTTCATGACGGAATTGGTTTGGTGCCATTGTTTTGTTGGATCATGTTACTTGGATTGTTCAATGAAGAATTCTGTAACATAAATTACTTATTTAAATAGACACCGTACAACATAAATCAAAATAATATACAAATACAAATTGAAATCAGTCAAAGGTATGTAATAACTGAGGATATTATCTCATATGTTTTACGTAGCACAGTTATATCTTCAACTTACTAAACTAGGAAATAGCTCGGTGTAACGCGTTGATAAGCGAGATCTTGGCAAGAGTTTCAGCAGGGCAGTCCCTTCTTGGGTATTATCACATCATGTGGTGAATGTAGTAATGCCATGTCCCAAGTTTTTCTGAAATAAAACAATCGTTACCTATGTTAATATAATTATTATTATACTCAGATATTGCCTGAGTATAATATAACATCAGTGATCTGATTTAGAAGTGTCCTTAATTACCATTAAACAGTGCATTCTTGACGGAAATGGTTTGGTGCCATTGTTTTGTTGGATCATGTTACTTGGATTGTTGAATGAAAAATTCTGTAACAGAAATTACTTATTTAAATAGACACCGTACAACATTAATCAAAATAATATGCAAATACAAATTGAAAACAGTCGAAGGTATGTAATAACTGAGGATATTATCTCATATGTTTTACCAAATACATTAATAATAGTTACCTTCATTATTAAAGTAATTGGTTATATCTTCAACTTACTAAACTAGGAAATAGCTCGGTGTAACGCGTTGATAAGCGAGATCTTGGCAAGAGTTTCAGCAGGGCAGTCCCTTCTTGAGTATTATCACATCATGTGGTGAATGTAGTAATGCCATGTCCCAAGTTTTTCTGAAATAAAACAATCGTTATGTTAATATTATTATTATTATTATACTCAGATATTGCCTGAATATATAACATCAGTGATATGATTTAGAAGTGTCCTTAATTACCATTAAACAGCACATTCATGACGGAATTGGTTTGGTGCCATTGTTTTGTTAGATCATGTTACTTGGATTGTTCAATGAAAAATTCTGTAACAGAAATTACTTATTTAAATAGACACCGTACAACATTAATCAAAATAATATACAAATACAAATTGAAAACAGTCAAAGGTATGTAATAACTGAGGATATTATCTCATATGTTTTACGTAGCACAGTTATATCTTCAACTTACTAAACTAGGAAATAGCTCGGTGTAACGCGTTGATAAGCGAGATCTTGGCAAGTGTTTCAGCAGGGCAGTCCCTTCTTGGGTATTATCACATCATGTGGTGAATGTAGTAATGCCATGTCCCAAGTTTTTCTGAAATAAATCAATCGTTTTGATATTATTATTATTATTATACTCAGATATTGCCTGAATATTACATCAGTGTCTGTTTTAGAAGTGTCCTTAATTACCATTCAAAACAGTGTTTCATGACGGAATAATAGTACATACATACACTACATAATACATACTACTACTACTACTACATACTATCAGAATTGCAGCATTGCAGCACTTAATTTTGGGTTTCAACTTTCACCTAGACTTTCAGAATCTATTTAGAATGCATTGAATATTAGTTGAACAAATTCAAGCACAAGTTCTTGAATTTGTTGACATAACTCTATTCATAGAACATATTTATGTGAGTGAAAGAAAATGGGATCTGCCATCAAATTTGATTTTCAGATTTCGCAAATATTCTTTTACCCAAGCTTTTACCACAATGACATTAGAACGAACTTTTGATAGGTACGTAAATTTACATTTGTCTTTTTACGACTATAGAAGATAAACTAGGAAAACGCTCCGTGAAACGCGTTGATGAGCGAGCACCGGACACGTGCGCAAACATAGAACCGAAGATGCGTTAACACATAGAAAACTAATACACGTTTTAACGTTATTAAACCTATAGATTAAACGTTCAACAGTTCGACCTAGTTTAGAAACGGAATGAATCCAACGTTCCACAATTACAATAAGACTATGTAGTGTTTTAAACTGAATGAATCAAACCTTTAAAAAAAATTAGCATCCTTCAAGGAAATGTCAGGCTAGACAGACGCTCAGAAACGGAATGAATACAACGTTTTCACAAGTAGGTATACCTATTGGTAGAAGAAGACTATTAAGAAATGAAATATCAATGTTCTGACAAAAACTCTCGATAAATAATGTTCACCTGCTATAAAAGCGGGGAAACTTTACTAAAACCTTTACAAAGAACACCAAATTGCCAAACTTTTTAACGAAAATAAGCAAAATGCTGGAGAGATTTGAAATGACATGATCACAAGAAGAGAACAAATGCCACTCTATGAAACACACAGGAAGCACGGCCATCAGAACTACGAATTGCCAAAAGTTCATCAAGGTCCTTAGTTTTGCGAAAACTTGAAATGATCTGTTTGGAAATACGTTCTATATTGAATTATTAAAATATTATCCACCCAATCAACATAAAAGTATCTGGTTTTCACTGAAAATTGTAAACAGCATCTAAACACACTGGTACATAAAGCAAATCTGATTCAATTGTAGTGGAAAAACATTAATTTTCAATACTTAATTTCTGACAGCTATTTAAAATGTAAGTAAGTTCGTACATTCTCAGCTGATTGGGATGAAAATTTGTAAAATAAGAGACAATGTTGGTCTTAATGACCATGCAAAATATGAGTTTGATAACATTTATCGAAGACCATTTTCATTTTTCAACCTATCAGGAGATATTTATTTTACCAATGACCAATGAATGGATTTCAAAAAAAAAATTGGGTCTGCAAACAGAGAAGGTTGTCTCTACATGTGTGCAAAATTTCAGGTCGCTCGGTGAAACGGTGCGACTTCTATTGCTCTAGTTAACAGATAAAAGTAAAAACAAAAAAAAATAAAAAAAACAGAGGTCCGTGTCAAAAGAGTCAAAAGGAGACGCTCGCTTCGCTCGCTCAATCACACAAATTTGAAAAATATTTAGAAAAGGCAGGTTCACACATTTACCCACTTGTAGGTCGTACACTTACCTCCAAAGACAGAGATGTTTGTTCTTTGCTGTTCCTCCATTCTTCATCGTAACACAACACTGTATATTCTGTTATTCATACGCGTTGAATTTGATTAAATATCGAAATTCACGAATGTAGGCGATCACATTTTCACACTTATAAAATTTCCTATTTTGTGTAGTTACCGTACACTCAGCAAATGTTAAGACGGTATTTGAAAGAAATGGATTAGCTGATAAAAATGTGATGGCATCAATGTTGAAGTCTCTGCTAACTCGTCATCTACCTAGTAGGTGGATAATATGCTCTGATTTCATTGATAACAACAAGGATTGATTTTCAAGGAACCTGATCAGCAGCGAATCCGTTTCTTTCAAATACCGTTTTATGATTTGTTGGGTGTACTTACTCAATAATTACAATTTAACGCACATGCACGGTAAAACACAGTAAAATTTTCTATCAAATCATTATCTAGATACTTTTTTGAGTAACTGACTGTAGATACTTTCACTTTCTGGTATTCATCAAGTAAAATATTAAATTTGTGACGTTCCTTCTTACCATATTTTAAACAAATTAAATGCAAAAATGAACTAGAAGGAACCATACCCCAGGTATCATGAACTGAGATATTAAGGAAAACGCGTTTTACATAATAGTTTTTAAAATGTATGGACTACAGTGATTTTTCTGTTGTTTGATCGGCAGAATTTTTATATATTTTTTGTAATTACTAATAATTAAATCACACTGTGGTTACTTCAAAAATTTATTAAATGTAGCTTGGTTCCTTTTTGATCAATGTGAAATTATTGTTTATTATATGTAAGTACGTACGCTTTTTAATTGGTTACGTTCAGCTGACTTATATGTTTATGCTTTACTTGACAACTTTTATACATTCGTAAATTTTGTATAATTTTTATTGTAACGTGGAAAAAAGGCTTATGAAATAAAATAAATAAATAAAAAAAAAATGTTGTGAATGTATAAATTTTAATAGTGAAAAGGAACCAACCCACAAAAATGTGGATTTTTTCCGTTTTGCGTTTTTTCCCCGTTTTGTTAATTAGCAAAGAAAACACTCTATAAATATACACTACACAGTGTGTTCTGAGATGCGCTTTTTGAGATCGGTAAAAGGGTGTTGTTTGTTAGATAAGATCAGGAATGAGGATATAAGGGCCGAATTGGGAATGAAGGAAATCAATAAGAATATATCACAGTACAGGAGAAGATGGGCCGACCATGTAGAAAGGATGTCGAATAAGAGAATTCCCAAAATGGGCCCTTCACTATGATCCGAAGGGCAGGCGCGACATTGGCCGGCCAAGGAAAAGATGGGCTGCACCTTGAGGACGGAACGGGCTTTTAGCCCAATCTTTGCGGGTAGAAGAAGAAGAAGACAGTGTGTAGTGTATATTTATAGAGTGTGTACCTATACTATACACTACACAGTGTGTAGTGTATAGTATAGGTACACAGCAAATGTGGGTGGGTTCTCTTTTGAAAATTAAAGTTTAGGTCAAGTCAAGATCTATCAGAATTGCAGCACTTAATTTTGGGTTTCACCAAGATTTTCAGAATCTATTTAGAATGCATTGAATATTAGTTGAGCTTGACCTCATATTAACGCAATAAGAAAACAATGCATACATTTTATCGATTATTTTACCGGTTTTGACAACCCTATTTCAAAGGATCAAGTTATGTGATAACTTTTTTTGTTTTGCCGAGTGTACCTACATTTAAAACGTATGCTTTACAACATTAACACAAAAGTGATCAAATTCTTTGACAGACCATAATATTTTCATCATATTCGGGTTTTTTTCATGTACACATTTCTTTCAAGCAATGATTTAATCGAAATGATATGACAGAAAATTTTGCCGTGCACTAAACGTGTAATTTTGGCTATATGGTTCGTAGGCTATGGGCTTAGGCTATAGGTGTTTTGGATTTGTATTAATGAACACGACAAAATTTGCAACTTTCTTCTCAAGAGCGTTACGACGCTCGAGAACGCTCAAGTTCTGTAAACATTTTCCAAACTGCTGAAACTTAACTTATTCAATACGCTTCGATGAGCTTGTAGTTGGTAAAATACCAATTTGAAATAATTATCTTTGTTAAAATGACAGCAGTCTATTTATGCAGAGGCATTCGAATTAAAATGGAAAACCAACTGCAGCACTTTTTTTTCATTGTTTCCCTTATTCTATAATGTGTGTAAGTTTCAGCACTTCATCTTTGATAGTTCTGTCGGAGTGACCTCAAACAGGGAAATGTCTTTTGTGCCACCCGGTATAATTAATAATAGATTATAATCGCAAAAATAAAACTAGTTAAGAAATTCAGCAAATAAAAGAAGTTTCAATAAAAAATTTAGCAATCATGGTTTAATTATTTTCTTTAGGGGGGGGGGGGCTTAACGTCGCACTGTTCTGCAGCGAGGCTAATGGCGACGGATGAATGATTATGATCATTCATGGTTTAATAATCATCAACAAACACAAATGAAGAATCGATTGATTACCTACCCAAAAAAATGTCATGCCATTTTCAATGTCAAAGCTGATTGTAATTATTAATTATCACCAGCAGACTACACAAAAAAAATCTCCCAAAGGTTTTTAAAAGGTTTAAAAACAACCTTCAGGGAGACCCTGAGGTTTTGTTTCTGTCCTTTACGCAAAATTTCTGCCAGGTTGGGGCAAGGCAAGGAAAACATATCCCCCCCCCCCCCCATTGTTTTTTCGGACTTTGAAATCAATTTTGAGACGATATGAGGTGTATTTTGTGGAAATATTCAATATTGTATACATTTGACACGGGGTGGGGGGGGGGGGGGGGGGGAGTTAACTACATGGCCCCTGAGGCATTTTTTGGTTTTTCGACACGTTGAAATTATTAGTTTGTGTATTTTTTGTTTACAAAATGAAACTAGGTAAATGTAAAACACCACACAAATTGTATGATTTCCTGATATCCAGGGGGGGGGGGGGGCCAAGTGCTCCCCCCCTTCCCCCGCTGTGGTCACCCATCCATGTAAGTGTCAAACATCTAAGTGCAATTTTACCGTGCGAGGTAGGAAACTCTCCGCCCCAGGTGGCAGGGTGACATTTTTACCAGCTCATATTGTATCTACCTACTATTTGTCAATAAAGTGTTAGGTAAATTCAATGCAAGATGCTTACAGTATTTGGGGAGTTTCAAAGGAGTAGGTATAATTGAAATGACTGCTCTCTTACCGTTTTCCTGATAGCTCGTACCTATGTATTCCAAATTGTGTTTTTTCACTGCTGAGAATCCGCGTAAAACTAACAAAAGAATTATGTTTTTCCAAATTATACATAAACAATTGATTAATGTATTTGAATGCATTCACTATCACACTGTATAGAACCGAGCGTTCTTACATAAATCACAATACTGATTAAAAAACCGCTCGAACTTCACTCTGCCGTCTCCACCCGCCTGGCTGGGACTGACTGACTAAGAATTTGATGTCGATGCAAAACTAGCTCGATCCAGTTCAGCGTGAGAACAATGATGAATCATATTATTCAAAAAAACCGTTGTATCAGAGTTATGCAGATAAAGTCAGAATAGTCAAGACCTGATGTCAGACATAACCAGAAGGATTCAGAACGCACGAACATTTCCAGAACATACCTACCAGATAATACCAGACGCTTTGAGACAATGTCTATCCAGACCAAGCCAGACAATACCAGAATGACACCAGACCATAGTTCATTCACCAGAATATCTCAGAACTTACAAGACAATTATCCAGACAAAACCAGACGATACCAGACCAGCTACCAGAATACACCAGATCCAGAAAATATCAGAATATACCAGAAGAAATCAGACAGAGTTCTAACCAGACTAAATCAGACAATTCCAGAACTACACCAGACATTGTCAATTCACCAGAATATCTCATAACTTACCGGACAATTATCCAGACCAAACCAGACGATACCAGACCAGCTACCAGAATACACCAGACGCAGAAAATGTCAGAATATACCAGAAAAAATCAGACATAGATCCAACCAGACTTAACCAGACAATTCCAGAATGACACCAGACCATAGTTCATTCACCAGAATATCTCAGAACTTACCAGACAATTATCTAGACAAAACCAGAATAGACAAAACCAGCTACCAGAATACACCAGACCAAGAAACTATCAGAATATATAGAAGAAATCAGACATAGATCCAACCAGACTAAACCAGACAATTCCAGAATGACACCAGACCATAGTTCATTAACCAGAATATCTCAGAACTTAATTTACCGGACAATTATCCAGACAAAACCAGACGATACCACCAGCTACCAGAATACACCAGATCCAGACGATTTTCAGAATTTACTCGAAGAAATCAGACATAGGTCTAACCAGACTAAACCAGACAATTCCAAAAAAAATTACACCAGATCTGTTAGATCACTAGGTTAACTCAGAAAGTACCAGACATTTAAGTCCAGCAGACTAAACCAGACGAAACTAGAATACACCACATCCAGAAAATACCAGATAATATCAGACGTTTTCAGACATTGTCTATCCAGATCAAGCCAGACGATACCAGAACTACACCAGACATTGTTAATTAACCAGAATATCTCAGAACTTACCAGACAATTATCCAGACTATACCAGACGAAACCAGAATACATCAGAACCAGAGCATACCAGATTATAGCAGACTTATTCGACAATGTGTCATTCTGGTAGCTGGTCTGGTATCGTCTGGTTTTGTCTGAATAATTGTCTGGTAAGTTCTGAGATATTCTGGTGAATTGACAATGTCTGGTGTAGTTCTGGAATTGTCTGATTTAGTCTGGTTAGAAGTATGTCTGATTTCTTCTGGATATTATGATATTTTCTGGATCTGGTTTATTCTGGTAGCTGGTCTGGTATCGTCTGGTTTTGTCTGGATAATTGTCTGGTAAGTTCTGAGATGTTCTGGTGAATTGACAATGTCTGGTGTAGTTCTGGAATGGTCTGGTTTAGTCTGGTTGGATCTATGTCTGATTTCTTCTGGTATATTCTGATATATTCTGGATCTGGTGTATTCTGGTAGCTGGTCTGTTATCGTCTGGTTTTGTCTGGATAATTGTCTGGTAAGTTCTGAGATATTCTGGTGAATGAACTATGGTCTGGTGTCATTCTGGAATTGTCTGGTTAAGTCTGGTTAGAACTATGTCTGATTTCTTCTGGCATATTCTGATATTTTCTGGATCTGGTGTATTCTGGTAGCTGGTCTGGTATCGTCTGGTTTTGTCTGGATAATTGTCTGGTAAGTTCTGAGATATTCTGGTGAATTGACAATGTCTGGTGTAGTTCTGGAATTAGTCTTTAGACTAATTGGTTGGTCTAAAGTCTGGTCTTTAGTCTGGTTGGTGGATCTATGTCTGATTTCTTCTGGTATATTCTGATATTTTCTGGATATGGTGTATTCTGATAGCTGGTCTGACATCGTCTGGTTTTGTCTGGATAATTGTCTGGAGGGTTGTGAGATTTTCTGGTGAATTGACAATGTCTGGTGTAGATCTGGAATTGTCTGGTTTAGTCTGGTTGAACTATGTCTGATTTCTTCTGGTATATTCTGATATTTTCTGGATCTGGTGTATTCTGGTAGCTGGTCTGATATCGTCTGGATTGTCTGGATAATTGTCTGGTAAGTTCTGAGATATTCTGGTGAATGAACTATGGTCTGGTTCATTCTGGAATTTTCTGGTTTAGTCTGGTATTAACTATGTCTGATTTCTTCTGGTATATTCTGATATTTTCTGGATCTGGTGTATTCTGGTAGCTGGTCTGGTATCGTCTGGTTTTGTCTGGATAATTGTCTGGTAAGTTCTGAGATATTCTGGTGAATTAACAATGTCTGGTGTAGTTCTGGAATTGTCTGGTTTAGTCTGGTTGAACTATGTCTGATTTCTTCTGGTATATTCTGATATTTTCTGGATCTGGTGTATTCTGGTAGCTGGTCTGGTATCGTCTGGTTTTGTCTGGATAATTGTCTGGTAAGTTCTGAGATATTCTGGTGAATTAACAATGTCTGGTGTGGTTCTGGAATTGTCTGGTTTAGTCTGGTTGAACTATGTCTGATTTCTTCTGGTATATTCTGATATTTTCTGGATCTGGTGTATTCTGGTAGCTGGTCTGATATCGTCTGGATTGTCTGGATAATTGTCTGGTAAGTTCTGAGATATTCTGGTGCTGAACTATGGTCTGGTTCATTCTGGAATTTTCTGGTTTAGTCTGGTTATAACTATGTCTGATTTCTTCTGGTATATTCTGATATTTTCTGGATCTGGTGTATTCTGGTAGCTGGTCTGGTATCGTCTGAATTGTCTGGATAATTTTCTGGTAAGTTCTGAGATATTCTGGTGAATGAACCATGGTCTGGTGTCATTCTGGTATTGTCTGGTTTAGTCTGGTTATAACTATGTCTGATTCCTTCTGGTATATTCTGATATTTTCTGGATCTGGTGTATTCTGGTAGCTGGTCTGGTATCGTCTGATTTTGTCTGGCTTGTCTGGTAAGTTCTGAGATATTCTGGTGAATGAACTACGGTCTAGTGTTATTCTGGAATTGTCTGGGGTGGTCTGGTTATAACTATGTCTGATTTCTTCCGGTATATTCTGATATTTTCTAGATCTGGTGTATTCTGACAGCTGGTCTGGTATCGTCTGATTTTGTCTGGATAATTGTCTGGAGGGTTCTGAGATTTTCTGGTGAATAAATTGATCTGGTATTTTTCTGGAATTGTCTGGTTTAATCTGGTTTGAACTATGTCTGATTTCTTCTGGTATATTCTGATATTTTCTGGATCTGGTGTATTCTGATAGCTGGTCTGGTATCGTCTGGTTTTGTCTGTATAATTGTCTGGAGGATTCTGAGATTTTCTGGTGATTAAATTGATCTGGTGGCATTCTGGAATTGTCTGGTTTAGTCTGGTTAAAACTATGTCTGATCTTCTGGTATTTTCTGGTGAAAGTAATTGTCTGATTCATTCTGGTTTTGTCTTGTAAGTTCTGGCAAGATTTGTTACAGGTTTGTCTGATATTTTCTGGTTATTTACTATTTCTTGATTTGTCTGGATCTATCTTGATAACTCTGGATTCATTTTGTCTGGTATAGTCTGATATATTCTTATGTAAAGGATTTCCTGACCTTTCTGGAAAACTCTGAGTCAGTCTGACTTCTTTTGTCTGGTAAAGTCTGGCTATGCCTGATTAATTCTGGTTGTCTGGAAAACTCTGAGTTAGTCTGACTAATTTGTCTGGTTTATACTGATTATGCCTGAATAATTCTGGCGTCTCGGGCTTCTCTGGTAAACTCTGGTAAACTCTGGAAGAGTCTGGTGAAAGTGTGTCTGGATTCTGAGATTGTCTGAAATTCACTGGAGATGTCTGGTAAATACTCCAGATTTTATCAGAAATGTCATGTTTTTTTCAAGCAGGGTAATAATTTTTGGGTGGGCAGAGGGTGGGCAGGAGACTTTTTTGGGTGGGCGCGCGCCCACCCGCGCCCGCCCCTGGCGCCGTCCCTGCCCTCAATGATTGTACCATTCGTGTCGAAATCTACCTTGATCAGCTCTTCAGAATAGTGACCTGTTGTCACGTACATTTGCTCGCAGCTCTCGGCAATAGTGACCTGTTGTCACGTACATTTGCTCGCAGCTCTCGGCAATAGTGACCCTTTTGTCACGTACCTTTGCTCGCAGCTCTCGGCAATAGTGACCCTTTTATCACGTACATTTGCTCGCAGCTCTCGGCAATAGTGAAAAAAAATATTGGACCGTTCGACGTCCACGTTTCTCTCAATGACTGCGGGATTTCGCACTTGCATGACCTGCACCCTTTCGAGTACATAGCTGTTAACTCTCGGTTGTAGAGTCACAATCTCTGCTCACGACAAAAACTCTCGATTGGAGTCACAATCTCTGCTCGCGGTGTGGGTCGGGGGCGTGTCCTGTGCAGTTATATGAAAAAAACTAACTCTACCTTGCTAAAAAAAAATATGCAACGATCTGCACTAATGCAGTGGAAGACGAAAATGACAGTGCTTGACTCTGCGTATCAATATCTCCCCGTAGAGACGTGGATCCCTGCCTCTGAACCGAAGATATTGCAGATCTCATTCCTAGTCGAACTTGAAGTTCCTCGGGAAAGAGGATCCTTGCTCATAGGGCATGCATTCCCTGATGAACAACTTTCGCTTTCCTTCTGAAAGTCCTCGCTGACTGAAGACTCGTATTAAAGGAAGAGACTGATCGTAACATTTACGTAAGTTTACTGAGTAATTTACTTTTAACTTAATGATCAGGGAAAAAAAATCAGGTGGTGTGAACAGTGTTATTAATACACCTGCACTGACTCGATGCAAAAACAAATATTTTTAATAATTTACACCATGATCGCAAAAATAAATACCTATCATTGATTATAAAATTTAGAGAGGAGAACACAAAGTTGCAATATACTATTTAAAAAAAAAATAGAAAACAACCAATCCTGATCGAGTGTTTGTAGCCAATCTGAACAACGTACTCTGTTTTGGAAGCCGAACACAAATGTGATAGAATTGACGAGTAGAATGGGGTGGAGTAAACTCCCCCCACTCCTCCCGGCAACGTACTGTGGGCCAAGTTCTGCTGATCAGCACAGATGCCGTAAGATTCCTGCAGTAACTTACGTGGATAAAATCGTTAAAAAAAGTTCATTTATAATGAACGTTAAAAGTTAAAAAGTTCATTTATGAAGTATGTAGGCAAGGTGGGAAGCCACTGGCTACTCAAAGAATGGTACAGTTTGTTTGTGAGTGGATATTATACCGAGATATGGACTTCAGAAAAATGTGTTGATACCTGGCTTTTGACAGCGCGGGAAGCTGAATATTTCTTACTCTCTAGATTAGTGTAAGCAATCTATAGTTATACTAAATAGGAATAATTCACTGGTGAACGCTATTTTTATTATGGATGTTTATTATTCACGGATTTATTGACGGTTTGTTGTTTATTTCTACATACCTACCTACACCTAGAGAGCCTATACCCACCCACTTACCTACAAACAGATTGTTGGTGGTATTTTTTACTCTCAGGTCTAAACTAGAAGGAAGTACATATTTTCGTCTAGGTATGGAGGTAAGTGTGTGGATTGCACTTGGTAATCACCTATATATCAGGATGATCAAGAGTAAAGTTTATGATAATAGGTTTGTAGGGAATAAAACAAGCAATAAAACGTGGTCTCTTTGCCAACACGCATACAGCCGTTCATACCACCGAATTCTTATAATTCTCTTTTTCTCACAGCAAAGTTACTAGACAATCCATGAAATGTTATTCAGGGAACCTTTGTGCTGATGTTACACCCCGACACAACACATTTCGTTGCCATTTTCGTCACTGAATGAAATACGATTTTTGCATCAACCGAACTGACTTCCCTGTGTGTTCTAATGGCGCGCGGCGAGGATCTTGCCCACGATCATTTTCCCGCCGCTCGGTCACGTGACTCGTGACGTATCGGTGGGCGGAGAGTTCTAGCCCAAGCGCTGCACAATAATGTGATAGAATAGGTGTGTCAGCGTACGCTGCTCAGTAGAAGTATCCCACGGCTGATCACCAATGTGATGGAATTGGGGATGTTGTAGAATTCTATCTCTGTTATCAATGTGACAGAAAGGATGTTAGGTTTCTATCAATGATAACAGCAGTGAAGGAAGACAAGGGTAGCGTGGCTTCACAACACAGGAGATGGTAACGTGGCGGTAAGGCTTCAGAGGAAAGGGATTCGATACTTCTTGGCTTCTCGATCAGGGGATAGTTGTTATCACACAATATAAGTGATAATTACCAGTATATAAAAGATGTTTATTAAGTTTACTTACATGATATGGTGGCAACTGGGGCTCGAGTGTACAATGTAACTAACACTTATTATACTGAACAGGGCGCCAAGCGCGCCCTGCAAGTGCAGGATGCACCTTATTAGGTTGAGATACCCAGCAGAACTGTTAGCGTCACCCTGTCCATCGGCGACGCCAAGCTATCCTCAAGACAGTATTACAGTAAGATCAATTACTATTGGTTAAGAGACTGTAATACTGTCTGTGATTGGTCAGCTAGAAGAGAGCAGTTTGGTCAAGAAGGTCGCCGATAGCAGGTGTGACAATGACAATGTAACTCTTAGCGCAGAGTGACTGATAGCTTCTGACAATTGACTTTAACTTGAATGGGTGCCGCTCAATCAGGCATCCCTTGAGGAAAGTAATAAACTATAGATTTATGTGACAAGACAACAAGACCTCTCAAACTGAGCACTGCAAGAAGGCAAGAGTTTGGGCAACTATTGAATAATGCAAGTAACAATTGAAAGCATCATTCATAACGTAGGGGGTGCGTCAGGTAATAACGAAAGCATAGCTTGGTTTCGTTACAACTTATGTATTACAGCAAGAAATCTTTCTTCTATCGCCATTGACAAAACTATCAAATAGCCATTACTAAAAGTAGCTTGATTCATAGATACTTGCTATAATAGAAAGAGGAAAATGTACCTACTTGTAAATTTCTTTTTACTTTTAGGATAGAATTAAAAAACACTCCGTGTAAAAATACGAGCCAAGTCCCTTCAACTATAAAAAAATAGAAGAAATCTAAATATTCAGCACTGAAAAGTGGTGATATCAAAAAATGGGCCAAGTCAAAACTTAATTTTAAGAACCAAAATATACTTGGCGCATCGTATCGTGTATATAAATAGTATTATATGCAAAAAATCAAATGTACGTCTACATATATAATGCTCTTTAAAACGATGCGCCCAGTATATTTTGGTTTTTAAAATGAAGTTTTGACTTGGCCCATTTTTTGATATCACTACTTTTTAGTGCTGAATATTTAGATTTCTTCCATTTTTTTGTGTTTGAAGGGACTTGGCTGGTATTTTTACACGGAGTGTTTTTTACGGGGATCAATGTTACACTGTAATATACTGACTCGCCAAGTTTCGCAAGGTCATTCTTTTATGTATCATTTCAAGACCATACGCGTTAGCTAACTGCGCCAATGTGCTTAAATCCCCGAACATCAATGATAGTAAAATTTTGATTTTTGGGTTCACTGGTCCTTTAAGTGGTCGAAACGAGGTCTTGCCTGCAGACCTCGAAACGAGGTCCAGGCATACATGCAGTGAGAAATGAAAGTTGAAAACCATGGTTATCGGGCATGATGCAATCATGGAGTTGCAATAATATACTAGCTAGACCAGGTTGTAGCCGCGTCAGTAACCTCGGCCGCTGACAGCGTCCACCTTAACACCACGAGCAGGTCGTGGTGTGTCTTTGCCTAGTGACTAGCTCAGACATAGATAGGTCGATGGGTTTGAGCATAGAAAAACAATTAATTAAACAAAGTAGGAACTAGGAGACTACAAAGATGTTCGGCAGTGGTTACTCAGTACAACTCAATACTCAGAATTACAAAAGAAATAATCCACACAGGTGGTTTTATTATACAAAACCATCAACTCAAAAGAGTTACTGAACTGAACAGGCATAAAATAAATAGCACATGGTTTGAGTAGAAAAATGCAAATGGCCTCCGGCCCATGAAGTTACTAGATTGAACAAGAAAGAAAAGTAAATAATTAAATAATACAGTGTGGCAATGCCAACACTTACTTCGAGAGCCTCCTCGACAGATTACTACACACTAGAGTCAAAATAGGCTAGCACTTTGGTTCGAGAACCTCCGTGCACATTTACTCTGGTACCTTCTATCCCAGAAAAAACACTCCGTGTAAAAATACCAGCCAAGTCTCTTTAACTATAAAAAAAAATAGAAGAAATCTAAAAATTCAGCACTGAAAAGGAGTGATATCAAAAAAGGAGCCAAGTCAACGAATTTTCCAAATTTTAATCGTACCATTGAAATAAAAATATCAACCCCCGAGAAATACTTAAAAAAAGGACTTGGCGCATCGTTTTTTTAAAGACACTTTTCTATCCTAAAAGTATAGGAAGAACTCTACAAGTATATTTTCCTGAGTATATCACATTCATTATCGACGAATCATACTACGTTTTAATATAACTAGTACTCTTACCTACTGGCAGTTTTGGTATTTTGTCAATATTCAGATGAAATAAACGGATAAACGAATAACGAATAAACGGAAGCGGCCTAGTCTATTCGTTATTGCCACTTTTTCTAGGGTCATATTAATAGAAGACTTCTCAATATCGTGACTGAGGGAAATAGCGAAAGCGCTCATTACAAGAAGGCCGTCAATGAGATTTGTATAAGTGACTAGTGCACTGAGCCATGCTGCTCAAATAATTACTGACTAGATTTTTATCTAAAGTAATACGTTATGTAATTTATGAATTTTTTTGGTATAAAATGTTAATTAATAGCAATTAATTACACGGCGAGAAGGTTCAAAGTATAATGCTGTAGTAGGTATGTTGATGTACCCACAAAACTATAGGTACCTACCAATCACAAACACAACTGTTCTGTATTTATTGCTTGTAAGACAATGCTATGTTTCTTTGCGTACTTATATTTAAATTTAAAATATTTTACAGAATGTTCAATATTTAATTTGAAAGTTTTGTCCCAATTTTTCTAGGCATTTCTGAACTACGTAGTATGTGAGTGGCATAAGCTTAAGAATAGAAAAATGTCTTTAAAAAAACGATGCGCCAAGTCCTATTTTAAGTATTTCTCGGGGGTTGATATTTTTATTTCAATGGTACGATTAAAATTTGGAAAATTCGTTGACTTGGCTCCTTTTTTGATATCACTCCTTTTCAGTGATGAATTTTTAGATTTCTTCTATTTTTTTTATAGTTAAAGAGACTTGGCTGGTATTTTTACACGGAGTGTTTTTTCTGGGATATCACTTCTTTTGTTAGTTTATTCATACAGCTTGTAGCACATGTCCGAGCAGGGACTAATTTCTTTAAAAAAATACGCCTCAACCGATTTGGTTACTATGAAAAGTTGCGTTTGGTATAAGATGAAAATGATTATCCAAGAAGAATAGCTTAAGTTTCGTTTCAATCGATCCAGCCGTTTTCGATACATGACGTCACTTCCGGTTTTGAAATAGCGGCCGAATTCCGGTATAGGTAATAAGAAAACAATCTAGTTTTATCTAGTTGATACCTTCATGAACGACCATCTGAATTCCTAATCCCTATATTTCCGTAAAATCGGTCATGCCGTTTGTAATATATGACGTCACTTCCGGTTTCATTTAGTGGTTCCTGCCGCCATTTCCGGTACCATTAATTAATTTATTCATTTTTCACAATTGATTTTTCAAATAAATAGCAGAATGAATACGCAGGAGCTAGTTCAGTTGCAATCGGTACAGGCGTTTTAGATATATAACGTCACTTCCGGTTTCAGGAATGGCGGCCGAGAACACTGCTACCTTGAATATATAAATTGTATTGTCTATGTTACAATGTAAGTTAATTATGAATGTATTTTAAGTATAATTTGTTGAAATAAGTTAAATATTGCGTATTTATGACGTCACTTCCGGTTTAGAAAATAAGAAAATAATATTTTTTTTATTGATACTTCATATAGATGACCATCTAAATCGAATGGCGCTAATTTCGTTATAATCGGTCCAGACGTTTTTGAGTTATGACGTCACTTCCGGTTTAAAAATGGCGGCACAAAAAATTACAAGAGGCAAGGTATCATCAAACGCCAAAAGTGCATATGTGGTAAAAATTTTAGGTCGATCGGTTCAGCCGTTTAGGCTGTGGCCCTGTCAACAGTGTTTCCTGATATCTGAATCATCATCATCAGATAGCTTTAAGAAGGGGTATAATTTCACTGTTTTCATGGCCCTCTAGCTCGCAAATGGCAAAACCTGTTGTTCCCAAATTTGGTATATGGGGTGGGGTGGGCCATAGCTCGAAATTAAGACATTTTACAACAATGTGAGATTTTCCAATTTTAAGATCCAGTAGGCCGAAAATGCCATGTTGTTGCTTACAGAAAAAGTGTTTGGTCTGCTCCTCAGTTTATTAGGCATTTACGGTATGTTGAGTGAGTGTGAGTGTATAGTACGACTTGGCTGGGTGGAGCGACCGCTCCACTAGATACCTTTCTCATACGTACTCATATTGTGGAAAGCATAAAATAGCTGTATCCTTTACTATAATACGCTTAAAAGTGAAGAACGTCGTCCCCGTAGCAACGTGGCTGAAAATTTCGTTCTTTATACAAATCTTTAATTTTCCACCGATCGTGTTGAAACTCGCCAGTAATGTATATAATTCCGTGACTTGATTTATAGTAACACTTTCGCGATATTCTGTTCAGTATTTACCGAGTTATTCGTGAAAAACACCGCTTTTTCTGATGTCTTAATTTTAAACGTCAATTTCAATTGTGCAGTGAAAATGAATTTTAGTAGGCGGTGAAACTAATTTTCCAAAATCGACCAGAACAATATTTGGCCATGGAATCCGGAGCTCGGAAGTTGCGTTACGATTCGCGTTTATAGACATCGAGAAATTTTGCACAATTTTCTACGAAACTTGACTTTTCCTGTACATAATTTCAAGCGAACTGCCAAGCAAAAAGATTCGTTTGAATCCGATAAGTATTTAGAGAGATATTAAATAAAAACCAAATTGTCATTGAAAAAGTCACTTTCTTCGAAACTTTCCATAATATGTAGGAAACCGTGAATCCATTTGGCAGTGAAGAAAATATTGGAATTTCCACTGGTGACCTTGACTTGAAACACGGGCAAAGCAACATTTCATGTGAATAAATGCAGACATTTTTGGGGTGGGTTATGGGGGAGGGAGGCATAAGGGAACATTTCTATCCACACTGTAATATTGTTACCTTTTGATATTGGACCTTATTTCCAATACGTCTATCATTTGATATAACTATTAACAAGGATCAATCGAGGACATACATTATCCGCCTGACGTCGACACAACTTCGCATTTTATTAAAACATTTTAGGTGGAACATACGCCTTATAATGAATTGTATATTTTAGGAATCGAAATGATATTGAATAGTTTGTTGATGTTTTGATGTGGGCAGAGATGCGAACGATCAAATAATTAGGATAAGTTATAAAGTGGAAACCTGCATAAAATTGAGTAGATTTCTATTATTCCCTTTCGTAACCTGGAATGTCAGTTATTTTCTATATGTTGTTACATAAAAAGTGACAAACTTTGATTAAATCTCGGTACCATTTTTCGTTCATCATATTTCAAATCAAATTATTCCATTTTATTATTAATCATCGTGCATATTTGTTTTAATTAAGTTTCAAATATGTATTCTTATTTTATAACCTAAATTCGATCATCATAATGACATCCCAGCAAACACACGACTGTCAGTTCTATGCCGGACCTGTATCATACCGATGACGGAGTGTCGGCAACGGCGATGGTGCGTCGCATGAAGATACCGATTTGATGCCGGCCCACTACTGATAAGCGGATATATCAGCACTCGGACAGTGTTCTGCTATCGGGCCAGTGCCGCACTGGCTGACACTATTCAGATATATCCGCGTGTGACACAATGTCGGTGTCGGGCCGGCGTCTGTTGACAGACACTATTCAGATATGTCCGTGAGGTATCACCATGTCCGTGTCGGGCCGGTGTCTACTGGCGGACACTCTGCGGATATGTCTGAACGGTGTCCACATGATGCCGGGCCAGTGTCGGCGGGAGCGCGCGCGTTTCGAACATGTTTTTTACGTGCCGTCGCATCGCCGTCGGACTTATGCCGGCCCGACACTCGTTGGACACAAATATGACACTCTCAATTCCCTAACACAAACCATGGCGGCCTATAGCATTTTCATGCATCATTTAGAAGAATTTAATAGTGAAACAAAAATCAAGAAATATGCCTCATATTGCAACGAAACAGTCTGATTTTGCAAAATAGAGTAGATTTTGTATTTCTAATACATTTTATAACTTTTGATTGAAGTTTTACCCATTTATATTTGTTTTAAATCAGTTTAAAATTTGTTGTGTCCGCACGATGCTGGCCCAGTGCAAGACCGATGCAAAGATGACATCAAGAATCAATTATCTTTCAATTGCACTTTTCAGCACATCAATTATCAAGGTGAAGCTATATAAATATATAGATTATTTCATATAGATTATTAAACACCAACAGTTATTTTAGAAAATCGCACAATTAAATTTAAATTAATTGTTTTGTGTTGGCTATTTCAAACTAAAACGAAGGGTAGAGAGCAAAGACTCGTGTCTTCGGCCGTCGCCCTTCGGCCTACGGGAGGGTTCGTGATGGGGTTGTGAGAGAGGGAGGGGAGGGAGTTCAAGCAGTCAAACTCCAACGGTTTTTATCGTGACTACAAGTTTGATTTTTGACGCTGCACTACAAGAAGAAAGATACTACTGCCAATCAACTTCTACATACCAGAAGACAATTGTTAATTGCAGGGTAAGTACCAATTTCTTAACATGCAATGCAATAATGTAACTGTGTCTCTTAATGAACTAACACTCATGTTAAAAGTAAAAACGTTCTGCATTACGCGTCACTCCATTCGCAGTTCTCTCTCTTTCCAAATAATATAAGTTGTTTGCAGCAGATTCTGTACAAGAGGGTAATTGCATTACGGAAACATACAAATAATTTTAGTTGTACCTATTGATCTCCATATTTAAAGGTTTTTATAATATGTCAATTCAATTTTGTCCTACACAATTTTAATACCATTTTAATTTAATAACATTCAAATTATGTCACCTCTTCGAAATTAAAAACCGATTTTGCTTAAGTTTTCATAGACAATAATTCTACGTCTCTTAAAAATAAAGTATTGGCATGCTAACATATTTCAACATACATTTCAAGCCGATTTCAACCCCCCAACCCCCAGTCATCGTGTCCTTGCCTGTCTACATAGAGGATGGAAGTGAGGGGAGGGGAGGGGGAGTTGTTTGCTTTCCTCCAAGGTTGCCTTGAGCATTGACCATGACAATAGAAGGGATGGAGCACCTGCGGTTAAAAATCGAAGTATCAAAATTATCAATAATTGAGAAATTGATGTGGATGATCACCTAGATTTAAGGACAATTAATGTATTCGTTTTTTATTTTTGAAAATCGATCAACAATTACCTAGGTAAATTAGAAGTAAAATGTCACAAATTTTACGTTCATTTCTTTTTATGAACAATGAATGAATGTTTTATGTACGATGATTAATTTAAAAATTATCAACACGGGGGGCATTGGGGGAAAGAAAGTATTTAAAGTTGTGATATTATTATCTTTATTGTTGGTAGTTCAAGTGTTCGTTCATCATGACAAGTTTTCAATTTTTATTTATCGTATGAAAATTGTTTGTGTTTTA
Organism: Leuctra nigra; assembly: GCA_934045905.1. Classification (NCBI taxonomy): domain Eukaryota; kingdom Metazoa; phylum Arthropoda; class Insecta; order Plecoptera; family Leuctridae; genus Leuctra; species Leuctra nigra. The sequence goes on along the minus strand of OW203761.1, from coordinate 59,869,008 downwards.
GTTGCTGCCCTGCGAAATAAGATCCTACACAACTCTATGAAGAAAGAAGATGTCTGCGGCTGGTGCCTTGGCTGCGAAACGCATCAGACTTGAATTTACGTTCGTAATTTTTGTATATTTGTGTCAATTCTAAAACCAATAAAAACATTATTCGTTTCAATCAAATGAATTCTTTCCTCCCTTCGTTTCCCTGAAATAATAAATTAAACAATTAATCAATTAATTAATTAATTAATTACCAATAAATAATCAAATTATGAATATTTAGCAGGAAGGGGGTGGGGGAAGGGGGCGGGATTCAATGCAGGAATGGTATCCGCATTGTATCCGATATGTAACGGAATGGTGTCCAAAATGTAACAGAATGGCATCCGATATGTATCTGAATGGCGTCCGAAAGATATCAGAATTCTGTCCGCAATGTGTCAGAATAGTGTTCGAAACGTATCGTTTTGATGCCGGGCCAGTGTAGCACGCGCATTTAGTCTTTTAGTGAGTGTCATATTCGTGACGGAATAGACGCGGATATGTGACTGCTTGGTGTCCGCTGTCCGATAACAAATAGGAGGCGGCCCGGCGGACACAATTTTGCCGGGCCAGTGCCAACGTGCGACACCGGACCGGCGCCGTTGGTAGGCATCGGCCCGGCACAAATCTGACACTCTGTGTTTGCTGGGATATTAATCCTGTTGTTTCAAATATTATACAAATTATTTTAATTCTTTATTCCATGCAACTGCAATTTTTGTATTTAATCTTCATTGAGTCGTATATTCATATTTTTTATCAAGCTTAAAATGTTTTAATATTAAGTTATTCACGATTTATTTAAATATCTTCAAAACATTTTTTTTTGTCTGGGGCTTAACGTCGCACTGTTCTGCAGCGAGGCTAATGGCGACGGATGAATGATTATGATGATGATTGGGAGATGATGGTGAAGAGTAGGTAAGGTGTGAAGGAGGCAGTCGTGGCCTATTAGTAGGCCTATTACCTTCCCAGCATTTGCCTGTCGACTGAGGGAATACCACGAAAAAACCCCAGTCAGGAAGGACGACCGCGGGAATCGAACCCGGGCCTCCGGAATACAAGTTCCGAGCGTTACCACGCAGCCATATACCTGTTTCGTATCTTCAAAACAGTTACACATGTTCTTACGTGTATGTATACACAACAGGTGTGCATTGGAGTTAATGTACCTTCCACAGATATTACTATAACAGAGCATTGATTTCCATTTATGATAGGTCATTCCGTGAGGGTAAAAAAAATTGTCACGAGAGACAATTCTTTGCCAACATATAAGATTAGTTTAATTTTAATGGTGGGTCCATCTTCTGTTGTGCCTTGCCTTGCCCAGATAAGAGAGCTCATTGTGTCATGTATTGCATGGCGGGGCTCTCTAGTAATAATGGAATTTTGAAATACAGATCTAAACAGAATAATGGTCTATCCGAGACGGAAACCGAAGAGAACGAACAGGACGTCTTGATCAGAGAACGCCCCTCGAGAAAACCACGAGGTTGGCAAAACGTCGGTAGCAAGCAAGACAATCAAACGCCTCAAACTCACAAACTGAATCGAATGAACGAAACCAGCTTGGCTCTACAAATAGACTAAGGGCAAGACTTCTTAGCAAAAACACAAATGAAAGTCTAAGAAAACATTCATAGACTAAAACTGAAAGGCATGAGCCGTATGTGAATCTACTTTACCATGCTTCCCGGTTTACCCTGGCTCGCGGAGTTCACGTCCAAACCCCTCGGTAGTCGACACGAAAAGACAACGAGGGAAGTTACATGCTTTTCAAGCAAGACAAAATATCATCCCTTACATTACATCCGGTAATGGAAAATTACATGTACAACGTCAGAATGACAGCTCGCATCAAAACCTACAAGGTCGTGACTATGCTACTTGACCGGCAGCTTCGTAGGGCCGAGATGGGTAACATTTTTCTTAGTAACCAAAATGTCCGTGGGATGGCGCCAGCGGTTGGGTAACGTCTTTGGTAGAAACTAAAATGAGTTTTAAAGAGTTTAAATTACCAATTTATGTATAAATAGTCTTTGGTAGTCTGTTGTAATCTCAAACACATTTAAAAATTTAAATTACATTGTCCTACGTGCATAATATCTTTGTAAAACGAAATGTCATCATTGACCCAACATAGATTCCATATTTTCAAATTTTCGTCATCTTGCCGCGTTCTAATCTCTGCCCAGTAAATAGTTTTCCCATGAAAACAAGAGACGACTTCAGGCTACATCTTTATATTATGTAAATTTTTGTTTTTTTGTTGTTTTTTTTGTTAATTTTTGGGTCATTTTTAATAATGTAAACACTCTGTGCCGTAATTATTTGTACCGGAAATCAAAGCCGGAAATGACGTCATTTTGTTACCCATCTCGGCCTAAAGTCGGATTATACTTGACCGAGCAGTGGCGCTATCACACGGCCGAACAGATAACTAACAGTAAAAGAGTGGGAAAATACAAAACCCAATAGGTGGAATAGATGTTAGGTAGGTAATAGTTTTTTAAACTGTTACAATTCCCCCCTTCTTCCTAAAGAAACTTACTGTAATTTTCTTAAGTTAGACAACAGGTTTCAGATTTTTAACATGCCATTTTCCAACGTCGCGCTGGGTCGAATCTTCAAGACGGTAGACGAGCGGAGAGATCTTCATCTTAACTTTGAACGGGCCGTGAAATCGAGGAGCGAGTTTCGCAGTGAAGCCTTTTGCAGCGTCCTCTTGGCGTGACTCGATGGCCTGCTTCACGCGGAGACTCGAAGACGGCCTTTCTATCGACCTCCGGCACCTTTTCCCTGACGAAAGTTACATGGGGAACAGTTAGCGCGGTAAACACTCTTCCTGCCGCACCCGGAACAGAACACCTTCCTAGGTTCCCGACAATCCATGCTTTTATGACCTTGACCATCACAGTTCCAACACTTAGAAGGCCAACCAGTCACGGTTTCGTTCGCAGCAAAGGAAACCGGCCGGTCACGTTTGACGGGTTCATACCCCAGGTCGGGTTCTAGCAAAAACTTCGTTGAAGGCGGGGGTCGGAACTGTCGAGCGTCAGCGCGTCCGACTTACAATTGTTTGCAGAAACGTTGAAGGTCCTCCACACGATAACAAGTATATAAGCTCAAACCTTCCAAAAAGTAGGGTTGAAGGTTGCGTCGAATAATATCCAGTTTGACATGGCAGTGGTGACGGTTTGTTCCGTTGGAGGTGCTGGTGGCCCTGATAAGGGCCGTTCGCGACGTTTCGAAGGATGTACTTCCTTCATCTTCTGGCGGTTGACTGCCAGAAGATGAAGGAAGTACATCCTTCGAAACGTCGCGAACGGCCCTTATCAGGGCCACCAGCACCTCCAACGGAACAAACCGTCACCACTGCCATGTCATTACAAGATGGTTCCGAAAACGTCCACGACATCAATATCCAGTTTCTCCATCTCGGGCATCTTCGGTGAAAGTCTGTTACACAAGTTATCTATAACCGAGAAGTACAAACCAATGCTTTCGTTCTCGCCTTGGGTCCTTGCTCGGATCTCGTCCCTCAAGCGTAGGTCGTAGTCCGGAGGTTGATACTCCTCTCGAAGAGCGTCTACCAGTTGGTCCCACGATTCTAAATTGCGTCGAGCTGAGCGAAACCAAATCCGCGCCGGTCCCTCGAACAAGTCGATCGCTTCATGCCACATATCGTCCTTCGATGTATGTCGAGCATCCATAAGGTCCTGTACATTCTCAAGAAATGCACTCACACTGGGAGCTTTTCCTTCACCTGAAAACTTTTTAATACCCCAAGTCGAGACTGGTCTCTGTTTCGGTCGTCGTTTAATAACCGGTGACACAGCTGTTTCGGGATGATTCATCTGAAAAACACCCATGGCTTCCACTAGAGTATTAAACCTGGTTTGAATCACTTCAAGGTCATGAAGTACAGCGTTCTTCTCTGTGGTAACAGCATCAGCATCATTCGTTACTAACCGCAGGCGTCTGTCAATGAAATGGAATTTCAAGTCAATGAATCTCTTAGTATTATCTGCCCCTTCATAAGTCTCAACAAGATCCCTTATTTCGACAACTTTAACCCCAATCAAGGTTAAACCGTCAGCAAGAGAATCTGCCTCAGTCATCATGAATGAACAATATTATCAAAAAGTATGGTTAGTGTGCGATACACCGCTCACCGTAGTTCGAATCGCAGTCGTAAGCGAAGAGAAGTCAATCGAAGCGAAACGATGCTCGTAACTCGAAGTCTTGAATTGTAGTTGAAGCTCGTGGTTCCCACGTGGTAGTATAAATTGTAGATTGTAGCTCGGGCCCTGCGCCAATTGTAGCCGCGTCAGTAACCTCGGCCGCTGACAGCGTCCACCTTAACACCACGAGCAGGTCGTGGTGTGGCTTTGCCTAGTGGCTAGCTCAGACATAGATAGGTCGATGGGTTTGAGCATAGAAAAACAATTAATTAAACAAAGTAGGAACTAGGAGACTACAAAGATGTGCGGCAGTGGTTACTCAGTACAACTCAATACTCAGAATTACAAAAGAAATAATCCACACAGGTGGTTTTATTATACAAAACCATCAACTCAAAAGAGTTACTGAACTGAACAGGCATAAAATAAATAGCACATGGTTTGAGTAGAAAAATGCAAATGGCCTCCGGCCCATGAAGTTACTAGATTGAACAAGAAAGAAAAGTAAATAATTAAATAATACAGTGTGGCAATGCCAACACTTACCTCGAGAGCCTCCTCGACAGATTACTAAACACTAGAGTCAAAATAGGCTAGCACTTTGGTTCGAGAACCTCCGTGCACATTTACTCTGGTACCTTCTATACCTTTCTCATACGTACTCAAATTGTGGAAAGCATAAAATAGCTGTATAATAATGGAATTTCGAAATACAGATCTAAACAGAATAATGGTCTATCCGAGACGAAAACCGAAGAGAAGGAACAGGACGTCTTGATCAGAGAACGCCCCTCAAGAAAACCACGAGGTTGGCAAAACGTCGGTAGCAAGCAAGACAATCAAACGCCTCAAACTCAAAAACTGAATCGAATGTACGAACCCAGCTTGGCTCTACAAATAGACTAAGGGCAAGACTTCTTAGCAAAAACACAAATGAAAGTCTAAGAAAACATTCATAGACTAAAACTGAAAGGCGTGAGCCGTATGTGAATCTACTTTACCATGCACGCCGGTTGCGTATTTCCAAAGTATACCCAGCCCCAGCGCACCGGCGACTGATTGGTGTGTCTTGGTCACGTGGTCGATGGTTGAATGATCACCTCGGTCGCGAAACTGAAACTTATCTGTCAAAACATCTCAACCCATCACGGTCAAAGATAAATAAGTTAAGTTATCCACGGAGGAAACGAAGATGATACGTATTAAATGTGCATCTTAAAGTGTTTTTAATGCTCTGCGTATTGTCTTTCTCAATAGTTCATTAGTATAGTTGCTTCCATAGAAGACTAACAAGTTGGACACTTTTTAACCTCACAATCGTCAGTGTCAGTTCACACCACACTTTCAGTGACTGACATTTACTATTTTGCAAATTGCGGGTGAATAATCTTAACACATGTAGATGAGTGACACAATCTATTTGTGTCAGAGTTATGCATTATGTCACAATGTCAACGTTTCTTCGCACCAATAAATAGTTTGCAGCTTACGTTGAACTTTAGAAGATAGCGCCATAGATTTCTTCAATAATAGTTAGTAATAACGAAAGGATAGTAAAACGATATGAATAGGATTGCAGGTCTCAATATGGACAGACATCAATCAAAGGATTTTCTCTCATTATACATTTCGAAGAATTTTTCTTAGTGCGTGGCTGTTGAGATGGTGTTGAGATCTGGGTTGAGATGTTTTGACAGATAACTTTCAGTTTCGCAACCTATGTGATCATTTAATTAAGACCACGTGACCAAGACACACCAATCAGTCGACGGTGCGCTGGGGCTGGGTATACTTTGGAAATACGCTTCCCGCGTTACCATGGCTCGCGGAGTTCACGTCCGAACCCCTCGGTAGTCGACACGAAAAGACAACGAGGGAAGTTACATGCTTTTCGAGCAAGACAAAATATCATCCCTTACATTACATCCGGTAATGGAAAATTACCTGTACAACGTCAGAATGACAGCTCGCATCAAAACCTACAAGGTCGTGACTATGCTACTTGACCGAGCAGTGGCGCTATCACACGGCCGAACAGATAACTAACAGTAAAAGAGTGGGAAAATAAAAAACCAATAGGTGGAATAGATGTAAGGTAGGTAATAGTTTTTTAAACTGATACAAGGTGAGCCCATGCGCATGTGTGGGAGGAGCTTATTCCCGCTGTGACGTAGGCTGGCCCACACCAGTACGCGTGGACTATGAGCGAGACATCTTGTTTAGCGCCTGTCAACTCTTGCTTTGATTTTAATAATAAATAAATGTTGTAATTTGTGCCGTGTTCGGATGCAACAAAAGTCATCGAACCAATATTTCACTGTTCAGATTCCCAAAGTAGCTACCCTTATTTGTTACGAAATGGCTTCAAGTTTGTAAGAGAACCGATCAAGTTGTTACCAAGAACGCGCGAATTTGTGCTGAACATTTTAAGCCAGTTATTTTCACTGGAGCTTACAACATGGACTATTGGGGTTTTCTCCTCATCAAGGAGAATAACATGGAGAGTAATGGAGAGTAATAGTAATGTACTATTACTTACCACGCCACGCGTCTCGGACTGTAGAAATACAGTTTATATGGAAGAAAACCACTGCAGATTGGATCGCCTGCTTAGCTTAGTGGTTAGAGCACTGGACCGGCAATTCAGGGACGTGAGTTCGAACCCCACAGTAGGAAAATATTTTCAATTTGCAGTTGGTATTAATTATCATCACCCCATCTGAGGTCATCAGAAAAAAAAAAAAAGTTTGACACCTATATAAGTACTCATCGTATATGAGAAAAATCCATACGGGAAGTTGAATGTCAGTTGTCAAGCGTGGAAGCGTGTTCATCACGCTTCTCGGACTGTAGAAATCTAGTGGAGCGGTCGCTCCACGCCAGCCAAGTCGTACGGCGCGCACACTCTCTCACAACATACCGTTCAAACCTAAAGGCTGGAGCAACCCACTTTTACTGTAAGCATCAAAGTTGCATTTTCGGCCTACTGGATCTCAAAATTAGGAAATCTCATATTGTTGCGAAATATCTTAATTTCGAGCTATGGCCCACCCCACCACATATACCTAATTTGGGAACAATACGTTATGCCGTTTGCAAGCTGGAGGACCGTGAAAATCGTGAAATTGTACGGTTTTCTTCAGATAATAATGAACTCCGTGTAAAAATACATGCCAAGTCTCTTCAACTATAAAAAAATATAGGAAATCTAAAAAATTCAGCACTGAAAAGTAGTGATATGAAAAAATGGGCCAAGTCAAAACATGATTTTATAAACCGAAATATACTTCGCTCATCGTGTATAAATAATATAGACGTGTATGCCAAAAATCAAATGTAAATCAATATAAATAATATACCTTAATGTCCTAAAAAAACGATGCGCCAAGTATATTTCGGTTTATAAAATCATGTTTTGACTTGGTCCATTTTTTCATATCACTACTTTTCAGTTCTGAATTTTTTAGATTTCCTATATTTTTTATAGTTGAAGAGACTTGGCAAGTATTTTTACACGGAGTGTTTTTTATGGGGATATCACTCCTTTTTTTAGATGATTTTCACACTTGTAACACAAATCGGAGCAACAATTACTAATTCCTTTATAAAAATAAGCCATTTCCGATTTGGTTACTGAGAAAACATGCGTTTGGTACTAAATAATGCTTAAAATGATATTCCACGAGCAATAGCGAAAGCTTCGTTACAATCGGTCCAGCCGTTTTCGAGATATGGCATCACTTCCGGTTAACAAAATGGCGACTGAAATCACTGACACCAAGAATTAATTTATATAAATGTTTCGTATCATTAAGCCTTCTGGATATGTAGTTATTATAGTAAGAGGTGATTAAAGTCTGATTTTTCATTTGTATGACGTCATTTCCGGTTTCGGTATAGTAAATGTATATTTCGACTATTGATATTTCATAGAGGACAGTCTGAATCGATTGGCGAAAATCTCGTTCCGATTGGTCAAGCCGTTTTTGAGATATGAGGTCACTTCCGGTTTCAAAATGGCGGCACAAAAAATTCATAAGTACAAGGTATCATCAGGCAGACGAGCTTCTTATGTGGTGAAAATTTCGGGTCAATCGACCCAGCCGTTTAGGCTGTGGCGGAGACCGCGGAATTTTTTGGAAGATGAATCATCAGAATCAGAATCAGAATCAGATGGAAGCCGTATAATTTCACGGTTTTCACGGCCCTCTAGCTCGCAAACGCCATAACCTATTGTTCCCAAATTTGGTATATGTGGTGGGGTGGGCTATAGCTCGAAATTAAGATATTTTGCAACAATGTGAGATTTTCTAATTTTAATATCCAGTAGGCCGAAAATGCCACTTTGATGCTTACAGTAAAAGTGGGTTGCTCCAGCCTTTTTATATGAGAGTGTGCGCACGCCGTACGACTTGGCTGGCGTGGAGCGACCGCTCCACTAGATTCAAATTCATCTTCCAATAAATTCCGCGGTCTCCGCCACAGCCTAAACGGCTTAGCCGATTGATCTGAAATTTTCACCACGTATCCAGGTTGTCTTCCTATAGATACCTTGCCCTTATAAATTTTTTGTGCCGCCATTTTGAAACCGGAAGTGACGTCATAACTAAAAACGGCTGGACCGATCGGAACGAAATTTGCGCCAATCGATTCAGACGGTCATATATATGAAATACCAATAGTCAAAAAAGAAATGTTCTATTACTGAAACCGGTAATGACGTCATAAAAATGAAGAATCAGACTTTAATCTTACTGCAATAACTCAATAACTACATATTCAGAAGGCTTATACTGACACAATAGGTAAATAAATTCTTGGTGTCAGTGATTTCAGCCGCCATTTTATAAACCGGAAGTAATGCCATATCTTGAAATGGCTGGACCGATTAGAACGAAGCTTTCGCTTTTCTTCATTAAATATCATTTTTAAGCAATATTTAGTACCAAACGCTACTTTTCTTAGTATACAAATAGAAAATCACTTATTTTTTTAAGGAATTAGTCATTGTTGCTCCGATTTGTGTTACAAGTGTGAGAATAATCTAACAAAAGGAGTGATATCCCCATAAAAACACTCCATGTAAAAATACCAGCCAAGTCTCTTCAACTATAAAAATTGGAAGAAATCTAAAAAACTCAGCACTGAAAAGTTGTGATATCAAAAAATCGGCAAAGTCAAAACATGATTTTAAAAACCGAAATATACTTGGCGCATCGTCTTTTTAGGGCATTTAGGTATATTATTTATATTTAGGTTCATTTGATTTTTGGCATTTGTCTATATTATTTATACACGATGCGCCGAGTATATTTCGGTTTTTAAAATCAGGTTTTGACTTGGCCCATTATTTGATCTCACAACTTTTCAGTGCTGAATTTTTTAGATTTCTTCAATTTTTTTTATAGTTGAAGAGACTTGGCTGGTATTTTTACACGGAGTGTTTTATATGGGTACAGTGTATATGGAACAAAACCACTGCAGATTGGATCGCCTGCTTAGCTTAGTGGTTAGAGCACTGGACCGGCAAATTAGGGACGTGGGTTCGAACCCCACAGTTGGCAAATATTTTTAATTTGCAGTTGGTATTAATTATCATCACCCCATCTGAGGTCATCAGAAAAAAAAGTTTGACACCTATAAGTATTCATCGTATATGAGAAAAATCCATACGAGAAGGTGAATGTCAGTTGTCACGTGGAAAGGATTCTATGGTCTTCTGACCTCTTCATCACGCGTCTCGGACTGTAAAAAATACAGTTTATATGGAACAAACCACTGCAGATTGAATAGCCTGCTTAGCTTAGTGGTTAGAGCACTGGACCGGCAATTCAGGCAACCCCACAAATATTTACAAATTGAAAAAAATATTTTCAAAATATTATTTTGAAATATGTGTGGGGTTATTTTTTATATAATATTATATTATTTTCTAAATATTTTCAAATATTTTCAAATTGAAAATATTTGCCTACTGTGGGGATCGAACCCACGTCCCTAAATTGCCGGTCCAGTGCTCTAACCACTAAGCTAAGCAGGCTATTCAATCTGCAGTGGTTTTGTTCCATATAAACTGTATTTCTACAGTCCGAGACGCGTGATGCGTCTCGGACTGTTTCAAATCTTTTTCAATTTGCAGTTGGTATTAACTTAGGTATTAATTATCATCACCCTATCTGAGGTAATCAGAAAAAAAAGCATATTAGTCATATATATATATAAGAAATATGGATTTCCCTTATGACCTAGGGTAGGTGGTTGTAATTAAATTCGAACTGCAAGAAGAAAAGATTTTCCTTGAGTGGGACTCGAACCCACGACACATATATTGATATATTGATATCATATATTGATTGCATTTTATAAGGTATTCCTGCGTGAAAGAAATAAGACTGATTTAACTCCGACGTTTCGGTTTTATTTTAAAAACCTTCCTCAGGGAGCAACAGGAATATAATGTAACAAAATCTAATAATTAATTAATTCAGTTCTTAGGTTTGGCTATTGATTAATAAATAACACCAGTCGTTGGACTGTCTCAAACCTTAAAAGCTTTTTATTAGCAATATTTCGTTTACAATTCAATAAACTTCATCAGGCTGTACTTCATCAGAAAGTACTTTAAAATGTTTAATCAATAGAGCTGAAACTCATTGTACCACAGAAGATGGGATCAAGAGAGAACTGAAGCTATTAAAAGAATCTTTTGTTCTCAATGGATATACCCTAGTTATTGGATTGACAGAATCATTGATTCATATAAATTGCCCCGAGCGAAGAAACAAGATCCTCTGAATACTATATCAATTGAATATTTTCCAAATCTTTCGGATGCAATAAAAAGAATTTTAAGTCAATTTAACATTAGAACAGCGTTTAAATCTAGTCACACATTTAAGAAGATTTTAATGACTACAAAACCAGTTAATCATATTCAAAATGACAAAGGATGGGTCTACGCCATCCCTTGTTCATGTAGTGATATATATGTAGGGGAAACAAAAAGGCCGGTTGAAATACGAACTAAAGAACACAAAAGAAATTTGAAAAACAGAAGACAAAACCCAAATGAAGAAATAGGGCAATCATCCTTGATAGCAGACCACGCGTTTGAAAACATGCATCAAGTAGAATGGGAGAAGACGAGAAGGATTTGGAAGGAAGAAAGTTGGAGCAAGAGAAGATTAAAGTGGCCCATACACGGTCAATCTTGCATGACAAACTTACTTGACAAACCCGGCATGACGGCATGACAAACCTGAACAACGCCCACACACGTTCAATTTAGGTTTGACAGTTCAGACCTTTGGGGTCATGCGCACTTTATTGCGCAACTTCCAAACAACTACAAAACAGCAAAACAGCTGAGTGAGCTGAAAGGTCACGTGCTCCGGCTCTGCATGCTGATTGGCTATTTATGTTCAAGCAAGATTGATGACTCCACACACGTCAAACTTGCTTGTCGTCTTGCATGAGCATGAAGCTCGATTTCAGTTTCTGTTGGAACTCCTTCAAGCCAAATTCCAGGCTTGACAAGCCATCAAATCTGCTCCACACACGATCTAATTAGCATGTCATGCCGGGCTTGTCATGCAAGTCGTCAAGTAAGATTGACTGTGTGTGAAGCACTTTAAGGAAGCAGCCACAATGGCATGCTTGGGACCATATTTAAATAAAGTGCCCCACACACGGTCAATCTTACTTGACGACTTGCATGACAAGCCCGGCATGACATGCTAATTAGATCGTGTGTGGAGCAGATTTGATGGCTTGTCAAGCCTGGAATTTGGCTTGAAGGAGTTCCAACAGAAACTGAAATCGAGCTTCATGCTCATGCAAGACGACAAGCAAGTTTGACGTGTGTGGAGTCATCAATCTTGCTTGAACATAAATAGCCAATCAGCATGCAGAGCCGGAGCACGTGACCTTTCAGCTCACTCAGCTGTTTTGCTGTTTTGTAGTTGTTTGGAAGTTGCGCAATAAAGTGCGCATGACCCCAAAGGTCTGAACTGTCAAACCTAAATTGAACGTGTGTGGGCGTTGTTCAGGTTTGTCATGCCGTCATGCCGGGCTTGTCAAGTAAGTTTGTCATGCAAGATTGACCGTGTATGGGCCACTTAAAAAAACATCAGAATTTTTACAAAAAAAATATACCTATTATTCCTCTGACAGAGGAAATGAAAAGTTAACAAGGAATATTTACAAAATCGCTCGAGAAATTTTGAAATATCTGAATGATTAGCTCTATGTAGAAGGTAGACATCAAATATTTTCTTAATATTTTTCTTGGTTAAGTGCCCCACACACGGTCAATCTTACTTGACGACTTGCATGACAAGCCCGGCATGACATGCTAATTTGATCGTGTGTGGAGCAGATTTGATGGCTTGTCAAGCCTGGAATTTGGCTTGAAGGAGTTCCAACAGAAACTGAAATCGAGCTTCATGCTCATGCAAGACGACAAGCAAGTTTGACGTGTGTGGAGTCATCAATCTTGCTTGAACATAAATAGCCAATCAGCATGCAGAGCCGGAGCACGTGACCTTTCAGCTCGCTCAGCTGTTTTGTGTACCAAAAATGGCGGACGACGATGGAGCTCCTGACCTGCGTAATTTTAGTAAAGTTTTTTTAAGTGATTTTATTGAGTTATATAAGAATTATCCATCACTGTGGCAGGTGAAAAGTAAGGTCTACAGGGACAGAGACGCAAAGTCTGAAGGCTACGGCAAACTGCTTACTAAGTTGAAGGAGGTAGACCCATCAGCAAATGTCGACTCTGTCAAAAAGAAAATCAACTCTCTCAGAACTTCATATCGCAAGGAACTGAAGAAAGTTTTATTGAGTACACGCTCTGGGGCTGGGGCGGATGAGGTAGGTGTATATACCTATTAGTAGGTATTTTAACCTTTAACATACCTAGATGAAATTTTATTGTGTTAGGTAGGTACCTAGTAGGTACCTACCTCTAGGCACCTAGTAAGGTAGGTAGGTAGGTAGGTACCTACCTAGGTACCTACTAGTAGGTAGGTACCTACCAAGTGTTGGGCATTTAATTGCTCTTTTGTAGGCTAGGTACCTATTTGTGTAAAGACACAGGCAAGTGTTGTGTTGTACCTACATCCAATCAGTTAACAGTAAATTTGTTACAGGTAATTTATTTGCTTTTTCTATTAATTTATAGGTTTACACACCAAGTCTGTGGTATTACAGGCAACTGCACTTCCTCGCAGACGGTGAGGCTCCAAGGCCGAGTGTCTGCAATGTGACCCCAGAGGAATCCCACCCCTACAAACACTGGGCGGCCCGGGCTTCTGCCCATCTAGCGCCCAAGTGGGACGTCCCGGGCGGGAACTACTAGGGCATGCCCTGGGCCTGCCCAACGGAGCCCAACCGATCCGTTTTATCTGGCTGTAAAATTTCTAGGAATGTCCCGTCTTGGTCCCGCCCGGGAATGGCTAGGGACGGCCCGCGCGGGCGCTACGACTGTTTGAATTTGAGCTGCTCTAATGACTTATTTTTTTCATATTTATAACTTCATTTCTATAATAATTACATCTACATTTCACATGGATATATTGATTTAAGAATAAATATGTTTACAATTCCAAAGCAAAGTATTCATACCATTTTAAACGTTATTAGTAAAGTTTCTTTTATGAACTCGGCAGTCGGCCATCTTCGTGAATCAACTTGTTTCCGTTCTCCCTTCTTCATTTCAAACGCGGCGTTTGACGTTTGTTGATATTTTACAGAGTGTCATGAGTGTGTAGTTTACGTCCCTTGTTTACGTCCTTTTGAGTGATTTTGAATGTGATTTCAATTATTATCTGTGTCCGTGAATGCGTGTTCACTGCTGAATAGTTTGTCTCAGTTCAAACCATTTAATGTGACACAAATCGTGAAATAATTACAGTTTTGTTGTGCCTCTTTTGTTTGGATTTTCATCACAGAGCCATACAACCCATTGAAGGTGAGTCTTCATCACAACTACATAAGTATCCAGGCATTAATCGTTGTTACTTTAGTTTTGTATGCTGGGGATACTAATAAACCAATAGGTAGTGTGACCAATGTTCAGTAAACATTAACCTCACATGTACATTTTTGAAATGTAGCAATTTATGCAAAGTACAATTTCCAACTAGGTAGGACCTAGGTAACTAGGTAGTTTAGGTATTTATAAAATGGTAAACAGTTTGCTTGGCGTGGTAGTCTATACATATCAGTGGTAGTAGTCAGTAGGAACCCTACCTGTAGGTACCTAGTACGTACCTCCGCCTATTTTGGGAATATTTTCACCCTACATTAACCAATAACCATCCCACATACCTACCAAGGCACCTACTGCAGTTTTAATAATGTTACTTGTTAAAGGTGAATCTACTCTGGAAGAAAATAGGCTATTAAGATATTGAACTCCAGAAACAAAGCGCGTATTCGTCCTGCGAGCGAACCAAGCTGTATCGTCAAACCGAGCCGAAACATTAAGAACCGAACCGAGCAGAGTGGTAAATATTTTCATTATATTTAATTATTTAACTTTATCAAGGATTTTAGATATACAGCAATTATTTTTGTTTATGTAGGTACCTTACAAGGCCAATAACAAACATTTTTGTTGTGATCCGAAAGTAAAAATTATGTTGCATGGAAATTACATTCTTGTCGGAGGTAGTAGATACATACATTGAATGGTGGTCCCGCTTCATTCAAATACGTAGTAAAATTTTTGAGATTGAATGTTGTCATCCAAAAAAATAAACCGCACTTTTGAATTTCCTCTAACGCGCCGGTGGTAAGAGAGCAGCCATTCCATGCGAATGCAGACATATGCCACATAATACATATGACTGCTGAATTATTAAATGTAAATAAATCAGCATGTTTTTATATTATATTCATGGTATTTTCTTGCTGATTCCAAATATGTAATCAGTTTTGTGCTAAGTTTGAATAGTTATTTTGTTATCAGTAAAATTGTGGGACCGCATTTAAATTTAAATTTTGTGTCGAACCATGTAAATTACATAAAAAATTTAGAAGGCTGCACAATGATCCTAACTATTTTTATTTTGATGAATAAGATGCTGAACATAGCATCTTACAACCGTACACCCGTAACACGGAATGGCTGAGAGGAAATTAATTTGAGTTGCTAACTTTCACCTTACTTTTTGTAGGTTCTACAGATTCACCGTGAACTTGCCCTGCTCTTATTCTAGAGTCGATTTAATTGCCTACCTACTTCAATTAAAAAGTAAATTTACTTCTTGGCAAATTAGCGAGAATTCTGAAGATGCACAGGACTTGGGACTTCATCGAGTTAATGGATTAAATGTTACCTACCCTACAGATGTAATGATTCAGAACTCTCTGATGGTAAGACACATTTTAGTATTTTATATGTGTAGTATTTCCTCTAACCTTACCTATAAATCACATTTATGCAATATAGAATGTTTCAAATTTTTATTGGGGTTTTAAATCAATAGTGTACTACCTAATGGTAATAATTTTACCTCAAGTGATTATTGTGGCAGGTCACACAACACAAAAGTGATTTTTGTATTATTCATTGCCAAGAAGTTTATCCTATCAATTTACAAATTCTTCATTGAATCTATCTTTCTTTTTTTTAGGGATCACTCTGTGCCAAAAATTCAATTTTTAAAATTTTTGTAAAGACTGTTATTTGCAGCTATCTGCTATTGCAGTTATTTACATAAATAGTTCTTGTGTAGTAGGTAGAAACTATTTGCTAGGCAGCCTCATGCTCAAAAGAAGTTGCATCCACATAGATTGCGGATGTCAGTCCTCGACACCACAAGACCGTGTGCTAATAATTTATGGATGGAATCCAGTATCTGGCCATTAAATCGGCAAATTCTTTTGAGCATAGCATAATAATAGTGTTAAATATTGACAAAATTAACAAGATCTTACTGATAACAAGATCTTGTAAATGTTGGACTTTCATTGGTCTGACCGAATAAAAATTTACACAAAAAATAAAAAACACTTCTAACAATACGCTGCATGATCTTGCTAAACTTTTCAAGATCTTGTATAAATCTTGTTTAGGTTAGAATCTGTACCTACAATAATAAATAATTGCAAATATCTTGCGAACATTATTAGTAGTAAGGTACATTACCTAAATACTTTGCAATTTTATTTTTTCAGATGAAAGAAATACGTATTCAAGTGCATTCATTTTCTTGAAAAACTGAAGATGAAAAATTGTGCCAACATATCCGTGAGTGAAGTAAAATCCGAATTGTGTCTTGTCGATAAAGAGACAGCGTGCCAGACTCACTGCCAGGTAGTACCTACCTCAGAATGTTTTGATACTATGTGACGTGTGAAGGTTGAAGGACATTTAAAAATTTTAAGTGATGTGGTAGTATAATCTTTTACAATAATATACGTTTATATTATATGAAACTGTTTTTTTTTTAATTTTCGTGTGTTTTCCTGCTCTTTATTATTCCTAAAATTCAATTGCAGTGAATCTCCTATGTGTAGCATTTTATTTTTTGTAATTTATCAAAACAATATAGTACCTAAGTAAGTAGGGAATAGTACGTGAAAAAATTATTATTGAAACGATTCAATCGTCCTGTAAAAGATTATCAAAAAATAATTGCTAATTTCAAAATCCAACAACCGATTCATAAACAAAAATTATGGATCTTTTTATCCTTCTTCATTTTTTTATGAATAAGGTACCTGTAATACTTAAGTCTCTAGAAATTTTGTTCCAGTAAGTTTTTAAATATCAACGCAAATAATTACTGACATTTGTCACCCGCGAAATGTTAAACATTAATTCATGCAAATGAAATTCAATTATAATGGGACTTTTGGCGGGAAAAACGACGTATTACAAGAATCCACTTACACTAATGTGTTACCATTGTGGATCATCTGTCAATTTTCTGTAAATTTTCCTGTTAAAAGTAATCAAACTTTGTTAATTCATTCCTTGAAAACTATTCATCCCACAGCAAAAATAAAATCACATCTGTGTTCAGCAACATAATCAACTTTCATAAAATAATGGTCTATTATTCTGAAATCTGAATTTCACGAGACTTCCCCATTATGTGACAGTCAAGTTGAGGATTTCAAATGATCCCAAAATATTTCCTCCAAATAAAAATGCGTTAAAAATAAAAACAGTAGGAGGTACCTTAGGTAATGTGTCAGGTCAGTGGAACAGCTTTCAAACAATAGGGAAACATGGCGAGATAAAATAACTTCCAATAACCACTGATTAACTTTATAATATACCGGCTATTTTTTTTTTTTATTAATATTTGACCATTTAAATGCATTTCTAATGTGTTTGAGTAGGTACCTACTGTTCTTCTAGTTGACATAACAAATTACAAATGTTGTGAAATATTCCGTGAACTGTGAACTAATACATTGACCCTGGAAGAAAATACCTGGATTATTTTTTTCGTATGGCAACGCCCACTCTCCGAAATTGTGAAAAAATCCCGTTTCTCGTGTCACTCACGTTTGCAATTAATTATGTCTTAATGAAACGTATTTTTTCCAGGTACATTCGCATTCAAAATTAGTGCCTATATGCACGTGTCTGGATCAGAGGCACGTTTTGTAGGTACTGCATTTTGAATGAGAGTGTACCTAGCAAGCTAGCACGTGACCGTTATGGAATGTGCGTAGGGGGAGGGGGCTACAGAGCGAGCAGCTGCTCCCGCGCGGGCCGCCCGGGCGGGGGCCAGGGCCGGCCTATGCCTCCCGCGCGGGCCGCCCGGGAGGGTCCAGGGACGGCCCATACCTCCCGCGCGGGCGTCATGGGACGGCCCAGGCCGCCGCCCGGGCTTATTCCCAGTGGCAGGCCCCGGGAGTCTCACTCCATGCTAATCACCCATAAGACGGGAGGGCCCTGGGCAGGCCCGTACGCCCATCTGGGACGGCCTAGGACGCGTCCAGGGACCTCCCAGTGTTTGTAGGGACCCCACCGCACTGCAGCTGGATGACAGCATTAACAATGAAGACCACGAAGAAGTGGATTCTGCGTTTGAATTCAGGGTAGGGAAATATTACTGAACCACATAAACGATTGTGACATCCTAATCGCATTAGGATCAAATTTAAACACCCGATTATTCACTCCGTGCTCTATTATCCATCATCTCTAGCAGAGCTACTTCGCTAGTAAAGTAGGTATGTAGGTACATGTATCACTTCCGTTGCGGCGCGGGTATTACAAACAAGTAGAATACTACAACGATGATCCATTGTTGCAATTATATTAGGTACCTAACCGTACCTATTGAAATTGTTTAGAGCTCTTGTGCTCTGTTAAAAGTTTTTTCATACATGATTGCAGTGTTGAGCAAATTACTAATTAAAAGTAGTAGGTAACACTTCTTTTCTTACTAGGTACCTACTTCATTAAAAAGGTAGGCTACTTTACTCACTAGGTAGGTACCTACTACTATTTCATAAGAGTAGTGGCACTATTTTACTTTTCACTCAAAGAAGTAGTGAGATTACTTTCGCGCTACTTTTTTATTAGTTTATTATTCTATATGAACCAAAAGAAACCGGAAAAAAGAAGATGTAATATCAAATGGCGCTGGGTGGGGTGACCTGCCTGATTTTGCTGGCTGTACTGAGCAACAAAAGTACAAGATTTGAATTGAGACAGCGCATGCACTGTGCAAAAACTTGGTGGCAATTAATGAGAAATAAATTCAAAAGTACATAGTGCGCGTAACTTGAAAAATTACTTGAAAATAGTAGTGAAATTACATTACCTACAAATTACTTAAAAAAGTAGTGGCGTTATTAAAAAATTTACTGAGAAAGTAATTTTGTTACAGTAGGTAGTGCATTACTTTCTTTACTTTACTGCCCAACTCTGCACCTAGGCACCTATGCCTAGGTACTAGGCATAGTACGTACCTAGTACAATTTACAGGTCAATTTTTTATGCTAATTAATTTGAAAGTTTGATAATCTTTGACTAAATTGTTCTTAGGAATTTGTCCCAAATCCATTGACTTAAGTAAATTTGATTTATCACTCAGTCATCACATAGACTAAGTCATATTGGCAATTAGGTAGGTACTTACCTACAGCATGCCTACAGTCTGGACAATTACATTAATGAACTCTCACCAGACGCAGCCACTCGCCAGTAGTAAGTTATAAGCCAAGAACGACTACACTGTGTCTACATTGCTCAGCATTACCTACTAATTTTTTGCTCAGCATTGCACGCTGAGTGCAGTGTAGTCTTTCTCAGTCCAACAGACAGAACTACTGGCTAGTAGAGATGGCTGATTCATAGGTACCTAATAATTATTGAGCGAGTGAAGCGAGCGACTCCTTTTGGATTCATAAGGCACAAACCTCTGTTTACTGAATACTGTTTAGGTACTGAAGTAATTGCGGCCGTCCCTACAGGCGAGTGGCTACATCTGATGAGAGTTCAAACCTTGACCACACTTTACCTAATCAATACCTACTGAACTATGTAGACACACTCTTGAGTATTGCAAATTAATCATAACTTAGCAGCTGCCAGATCCAATGTGCAATACGGTTACCCAATAATCATTGAATCATTGTTATTTTTTAGGATGAGAATGGTGCAACGCAATTACACCCATCATCATCATCAAGGCCACCAAGCAGGTCCAGTAATGCATCGGGAAAGCGCAAAATGGATTCGGCTGATGAACTGCTCCAGTCCGCATGTGCTAGGCTGTCGAACATTAAGGAGGAAGATGAGTGCGACGTAATTGGGAAAAATATTTCTTGTAAATTGCGTAAATTGCCACAGGGGCAAAAGATAGTTGCAGAAAAATTAATTAACGATATTTTATTTTTGGCACAAATTAACAATTTAAATTTCAATGCAACAATCAATAATCCGGGCCCTCCACAAGATGTCATTTATACTTTTGAATCAGATTGTAATTGATTTTTATCAATATTGCAAAGAGAGGACACGTTTCTTTTCGACACGTTTTGTTCGATTCTCGACAAGTTTTTTGTGCTTGGCGATTATGTCATCATTTGTGAAATGGATCACAAAGATGAGCAACGCATTTGTTTAGTTTTGTTTGATGGTGGCTAAAGCTTTAACAGAAACTTTACAGATATTGTTAGAAGCTTTTGGTAATGAATGTTGCAGCAGATTGTGGTGTCAAGAGTGGTACAAGAGGTTTAAAATCTTTTGCTTTCAACTTCCTCAGGAGTTTGACAGACTCTTGAGGAAACCAGCTGAAAGCTAAAATATTTACGATTTCAATAAATCAGTGGAGTACCTGTGTGAAATGTTGTAGGTATATTTATTATTTATTAATTAAATCCAAACTTGAATATAAACATGTATTATCACAAGGATGTTTCACTTATTATTAACATTGACCATTTTATCTTGCCATGGGACTTGACCATCTCCATTGAAGTAATCCTTATACAAATCTTGAACATGTCTTGCATCGGCTCCCGAGTTTCTGTTCTGGCCATGTTGCAGTGTCACAAGAGCATTCCCATCTGGTCGCATTCCCAGTCTTACAATTTCTTCCGACACAAATTCAGTGTCCATGGTTTCAGGAGGTGTATAAGATGCTCCACATTTTCTACGTAGGAAATTATGTAACACACAAATAGCTTGAACAAGGATTTCAGTGTTCTCGACTCCGATATTGATTGGCGTATGTAAGATTCGGAATCGTCCAGCTAAAATGCCAAACACATTTTCCACTATACGGCGTGCTCGAGACAGACGATAATTGTATATTCTCTTTGAATAGTCTAGTCCACGTTGACTGTAGGGCTTCAAGAAATCGGTTCTCAATGTGAATGCCTCGTCACCCACAAGCACATATGGCATTGGAGTTCCGTTCTCTGACAGTGGCCGATCACTTGGAATATTCAGCTGACCATCTTTAAGTTTGCTGTAGAATTTCGAGTTTTCAATCACACCTCCGTCAGACACTCGGCCGTTTGTCCCCACATCACATAAAATAATTTCATAATTAGCATTAGCAAGTACTAGTAAAACAATACTATGGAATCCTTTGTAGTTATAAAAGTATGAGCCACTATCTTTAGGTGGCGTTATCCAGACATGCTTCCCATCCACTGCTCCAAGACAGTTGGGAAATTGCCACCTGTTTTCGAACTCATCAGCAATCGCTTTCCAATCACTTGAAGATTTTGGGAACTGTAAAGAGAATTATTCTAATGCTCACTTTGCTCCAATCAACTATGTAGTGAACGTAAGGATACAAATTGTAATTTATGCACAAGAAGATGCTTTAATGTAATTTCATTGGGACTTGAAACGGTATCTACTGTACTGTATAACTACATTACCAATACTTTCTGTATGTTTTCTGAATAAATAAAATGTATTAACTTAAAGGTGGGCTGTCATGGTTGGGCATGGTTGCGCACCTAGAAAATATTATGCATATTCATACAAAAAAAGTAAAATGTCGAAAACGTGAACTCAATGCGAGTTCAGGTTCAGGTGCTAGAGCCCCGCAATGTTTGAATTTACTGGAAATTATGACGTCACTTCCACTTCCTTTAACTCATAGTCAATGTCATTCTCTCATAAAATTGGAAGAAGTGACGTGTCATCAGTTTTCAATGCGCTATAACTTATTTTAGGGAAATCATATGCAACTATAGTTTTCACCAATGTGAAATAATTTTGAAATTTTCAAAAATTGTGCTCAACCGTGACATCTCTCACTTTTAGGGTGAGGTTCAAATAGGAGCTGGTTGGGCGTTGACGTCACCATAGGATTTACGGGTTAAATCAAACTTGCCGCGTCAACAAACGAGCTGAAACCAGTACCCATAACGCTCAAGCTCAAGAGGTCGGGCGTTGTGATTACTCTATTTTCATTCATTCGACCACGATTCGACTCAAGGTCACGCCCAGGTGTTACGTCACAATGTAAAAAGGATAGGGAAACTGGGCGACCTGATTATAAATCGGTATGCACCCTAGGTCTTGATTCTGTGAACAATAACTCTCTAATTATTACTGCCATGAAGCGAGGCTGATTATGATTTACCAACAAGGAATTTTTGATGAGCTTATAAATTTCATGAAAATATTGAATGCTTTAACTACAATCAGTTTTAATTTAAGGAATTCAATTATTTAATTGTACTACTTCCTCTTTCTTTTTTATGCGACTGCGGACTGTCCATTGTCAAAGTTGTACTAATTTGAAACAAAAGTGGGATCAATGAAAAGTGATATTTCAGGTATTTTAATGTAATAAACTGAAGCCAATAAATAAGTATTATTCTTGTAGATTACTGTATTATTCATTTTCATACCTTCATATATTCCTTTAACAATACTTCCTTTATAGCTCTGCAGGTTTCTGGTATTATTTCCCCAAGAGCCTGTGGGGAGATGATGGTGGAGAACTTTAAGTCCTCGTAACTTCTACCCGTTGCCAGGAATCGAAGTGTTGCTGCGAGCCTTTCATGTGGAGTAATGGCATCTCTCATTACTGTGTCTTGTTTCTTTATAAGTGGTGTAACCATGTTCAACAACTCAATATATGTTATTTCATCCATTCTCAGATAATTTCTGAAATCGTTCGGTTCTGATCTTAATTCATGTATCAAATTTAAATGTGACAAAGATTGCCTCTTTAAAAGCCAATCTTTGGTCCATTTACTCCTCTTCTTTTTTCTATTTTGAATTTGTTTCTTGGTGATACCAGCTATAATAATTGTTAATAATACTTGCTCCATTTTCTAAATCATAATCTCATAAATAGTTAGGGAAAACGAACATAATATTGAACAGATTCAAATTTTCCGCCAAAGAACATTTGAGGTTAAAACAAACGTCATTGGGAATAGGAAGTTGCGCAATAAAGTGCGCATGACCCCAAAGGTCTGAACTGTCAAACCTAAATTGAACGTGTGTGGGCGTTGTTCAGGTTTGTCATGCCGTCATGCCGGGCTTGTCAAGTAAGTTTGTCATGCAAGATTGACCGTGTGTGGGCCACTTTAGGCATTTACGGTTTGTGGAGTGAGTGTGAGTGTATAGTACGACTTGGCTGGGTGGAGCGACCGCTCCACTAGATATTAAAGTTTTGTCAATGGCGATAGTAGAAAGATTTCATGCTGTAATAGATAAGTAATATAAGGGCGAAGAATTAAATAACAAGGAAGTTGGCTCATACATATTCTTATAGCACTGTTATTATGGTGATATTAGAAGGGTATCTTTTCATAATTTGATCTTGACTGGAGGAAATCATGAAACGTTGTCAAATAATTATGTATGGAACACTATTATATATTTTTGAAGTGTCAAGTGTATAAAGTTAAATTTTTTAATAGAAATACAATGTGACTGTGTACTTTGTGAAATGTATTGTTATAAAATGTGGATTAATTGAAATATATTTCATGATGAGAAGGTATAACGCATGAGACTTAATTATGTTGATCACGAAACAATATTACGAAGATAACTATTGTGTATTTATAGAAAACATAGGCAACAAGTTTTATCGCGTATATATTCAAATAGAAAATATTTTACAGTAGGTATGTGTAATAAGTAATTGAAAGATGTTTCCCTATTATTCTAAAAATTCTTAATGACGGTTGTATATAAATGGCATATGCTTATGAATAGAAAATGTCTTTAAAAAAACGATGCGCCAAGTCCTTTTGTAAAGTATTTCTCGGTGTTTATTCTTTTATTTCAAAAATACGATTTAATATTTGGAAATGTCATTGACTTAGCTCCTTTTTGATATCACTCCTTTTCGGTGTTGAGTTTTTTTAGAGCAAACAGACTTGGCTGCCTTTTTTACACGAAGTGTTTTTTCTGGGATATCACTTCTTTTGTTAGTTTATTCATATTGCTTGTAGCACATGGCCGGGCAGGGACTAATTTCTTTAAAAAAATACGCCTCAGCCGATTTGGTTACTAAGAAAATTTGCGTTTGGTATATGATGAAAATGATTATCCAAGAAGAATCGCTTAAGTTTCGTTACAACCGATACAGCCGTTTTCGATATATGACGTCACTTCCGGTTTTGAAATAGCGGCCGAAAATAATGTCGTCTTGAATTCATAATTATAAGTCCTACAAAATTGCATAATTTGGTTGCAATCGGTACAGACGTTTTTGATATATGACGTCACTTTAGGTTTTAACAATGGCGGCCGAAAATAATGTCGTCTTTAATTCATAATTATTAGTCCTACATATTTCCAAAATTTAGTTGCAATCGGTACAGCCGTTTTCGATAAATGACGTCACTTCCGGTTTTAACAATGGCGGCCGAAAATAATGTCGTCTTTAATTCAAAAATATTAGTACTACATATTTTCAAAATTTGGTTGCAATCGGTACAGCCGTTTTCGATATATGACGTCACTTCCGGTTTTAACAATGGCGGCCGAAAATAATGTCGTCTTTAATTCATAATTATTAGTCCTAAATATTTCCAAAATTTGGTTACAATCGGTACAGCCGTTTTCGATATATGACGTCACTTCCGGTTTTAACAATAGCGACCGAAAATAATGTCGTCTTTAATTCATAATTATTAGTCCTACATATTTCCAAAATTTGGTTGCAATCGGTACAGCCGTTTTCGATATATGACGTCACTTCCGGTTCTAACAATGGCGGCCGAAAATAATGTCGTCTTTAATTCATAATTATTAGTCCTTCATATATCCAAAATTTGGTTGCAATCGGTACAGCCGTTTTAGATATATGACGTCACTTCCGGTTTCAGGAATGGCGGCCGAGTACACTGCAACCTTGAATTTATAATTTGTATTGTCTATGTTACAATGTTAGTTAATTATGTATGTATTTTAAGTATAATTCGTTGAAATAGGTTAAATGTTGCGTATTTATGACGTCACTTCCGGTTTAGAAAATAAGAAAATAATTATTTTATTATTGATACTTCATATAGATCACCATCTAAATCGAATTGCGCTATTTTCGTTCCAATCGGTCCAGACGTTTTTGAGATATGACGTCACTTCCGGTTTAAAAATGGCGGCACAAAAAATCACAAGAGGCAAGGTATCATCAGACGCCAAAAGTGCATATGTGGTAAAAATTTCATGTCGATCGGTTCAGCCGTTTAGGCTGTGGCGGTGATAGCAACCTTTTCTGATATCATCATCATCATCATCATCATTCATCATCATCATCATCATCATCATCAGAAGAAGAAGAAGAAGAAGAAAGCGGTGTTATTTCACGATTTTTACTGCCCTCTAGGTCGTAAACGGCATGACTGGTTGTAGTCGGGTAATGTATATGTTGTATGGTGGGCCATAGCTCAAAATTAAGACATTTCACAACAATGTGAGATTTTCCATTGTTGAGATCCAGTAGGCCGAAAATGCCATGTTGTTGCTTACTGTAAAAGTAGTTGGTCTGCTCCTCGGTTTATATAGGCATTTACGGTATGTTGAGTGACTGTGAGTGTACGGTACGACTTAGCTGTGTGGAGCGACCGCTCCACTAGATAAAATGCAATCAATAAATAGCAACTGCGAAAATCTAACACATCATATATATATATATATATATTTATATAAATATATTTTATATATATATATATATATATATATATATATATATATATATATATATATATGTATTCTTTGATGCTTTCGAGGAATAAACGAAGCATTACCGAAAAATATTGATTATTATATATATATATATATATATATATATATATATAATTAATACCAACTGCAAATTGAAAAGATTTGCCTACTGTGGGGATCGAACCCACGTCCCTGAATTGCCGGTCCAGTGCTCTAACCACTAAGCTAAGCATCAGAAAAAACCATATTTGTCATATATATATATATATATGGTATATGGTATATGGTATATATGGTAGAGCATCTGACTGGATATCGGAAGGTCGTGGGTTCGAGTCCCACTCGAGGAAAATCTTTTCTCATTGCAGTTGGTATTTATTTATGTATATATATATATATATATTACATCATGTAGAGTCTCGCAGCCAGTAGGTATTAATAACATCATTTAACGGTTTATGCTACGTATATTTATTACACACCAACGTTTCGGCAAGCATCCACCCGCCTTTCTCAAGGTAACAAACGAAAATCAACGAAAAAACTCTAAAATACAGCAAAATCAATTCATGAAATGTCAAATGTAGAAAACAGTGAAACGTGAAAAGAAATAATTGTGAAATCTTCTGGCGCTGGAAAATGTGCTTCCTTGATATCCAAAAGATGGCCGTCATACACCAGGGTGTCGATAGTGACTTGAGGTCGTCGCTCAAACTTCCTTTTCTTGTCGCAATTTTAATGCTAAAGCAGCTAGTGGAATATCCTCGTCGTGGTCTTTTGACATCTGTGTTAGGTGGTGTTCTCGGCGTCTTCTCTTGTCTATTCTGGGGGTCGGATGTCTTGATACCCATCTATCTAGCTCTGATGGCATTCTAGGTGTAACATGAATATCATTTGTTACAGGTTTCCACGCCGAGGGAAAAATCCTGTTTTCTAATTGGGTGTTCATACAATGTGGTCGTTTCTCTATCTCAATAGATTCTCGAACTAAACGCTGCCTCAATCTTCTCTCTTTAGCTAAACACTTCATCCCTTGCAAATTCATAACATGGTCATTTGTGTTGCAGTGTTGCACCAGCGCTGAGGTTTTAGAGCCATCATTTAAAGCTATTCGATGTTCATCTTGTCGTTGAAACATGTTTCTACCAGTCTGGCCAATGTACGTCGATGGACAATCACTACAGGGTATCTCATATACACCATCTCCCTCAAGGTGAATCGGATCCTTTACACTTCTGAGGAGACTTCCAATTTTTTTATCCGTATCATACACAGGAATGATATTTTCTTTCCTCATAATTTTTCCAATTCTATCCGTAACGCCTTTCACATATGGCAGGAAAACTTTGGTTGGAGGTTTCTCAAACTCCGCTTCCTAAAGTTTTCCTGCCATATGTGAAAGGCGTTACGGATAGAATTGGAAAAATTATGAGGAAAGAAAATATCATTCCTGTGTATGATACGGATAAAAAAATTGGAAGTCTCCTCAGAAGTGTAAAGGATCCGATTCACCTTGAGGGAGATGGTGTATATGAGATACCCTGTAGTGATTGTCCATCGACGTACATTGGCCAGACTGGTAGAAACATGTTTCAACGACAAGATGAACATCGAATAGCTTTAAATGATGGCTCTAAAACCTCAGCGCTGGTGCAACACTGCAACACAAATGACCATGTTATGAATTTGCAAGGGATGAAGTGTTTAGCTAAAGAGAGAAGATTGAGGCAGCGTTTAGTTCGAGAATCTATTGAGATAGAGAAACGACCACATTGTATGAACACCCAATTAGAAAACAGGATTTTTCCCTCGGCGTGGAAACCTGTAACAAATGATATTCATGTTACACCTAGAATGCCATCAGAGCTAGATAGATGGGTATCAAGACATCCGACCCCCAGAATAGACAAGAGAAGACGCCGAGAACACCACCTAACACAGATGTCAAAAGACCACGACGAGGATATTCCACTAGCTGCTTTAGCATTAAAATTGCGACAAGAAAAGGAAGTTTGAGCGACGACCTCAAGTCACTATCGACACCCTGGTGTATGACGGCCATCTTTTGGATATCAAGGAAGCACATTTTCCAGCGCCAGAAGATTTCACAATTATTTCTTTTCACGTTTCACTGTTTTCTACATTTGACATTTCATGAATTGATTTTGCTGTATTTTATAGTTTTTTCGTTGATTTTCGTTTGTTACCTTGAGAAAGGCGGGTGGATGCTTGCCGAAACGTTGGTGTGTAATAAATATACGTAGCATAAACCGTTAAATGATGTTATTAATATATATATATATATATATATATATATATATATATATATATATATGTATATATATATATATATATATATATATATATGTATATATATATATACATAAATAAATACCAACTGCAATGAGAAAAGATTTTCCTCGAGTGGGACTCGAACCCACGACCTTCCGATATCCAGTCAGATGCTCTACCAGCTGAGCTATCGAGGCAGTTAACATTGCAGCGGCTGTGTTCCAATATAAGCTGCGTTAGCAACTTACCGAGATTTGAAGATAGGGTCAGAAGACCGTGGAATATATTCCACGTTTGACAACTGACTAACTTCACTCGACTTGGTTTCATATATATATATATAAAATTAAATTTAAATTAAATTTGAACATAAGTTCGAATTAAAGTTTTAAAACAGTTCTAATTAATATTTATTAAAAATAAATTAATAAATTAATGTATTAATTTATTGAGCTATCGAGGCAATATATATATATATATATTGCCTCGATAGCTCAGCTGGTAGAGCATCTGACTGGATATCGGAAGGTCGTGGGTTCGAGTCCAACTCGAGGAAAATCTTTTCTCATTGCAGTTGGTATTTATTTACATCTACCTTTCTGAGGTTATCAGCGAAAACCATATTTCACATATATATATATATATTTTTTTTTTAATAAATATTAATTTGAACTGTTTTAAAACTTTAATTCGAACTTAAGTTCAAATTTAATTTCATTCAATGTAGTGTGTTTGTATACATTTTATGAATTGTATGTATTAATTTTTTTCTGTCGAATTTTATTGTATGTCAGGTTTCCCTTCAGGCGTTTTCCACTTGCCGCATTGTTTGCACTAAAATGACGTCACCATACTCAATACAGATTTCAAGCTGAACTAAGAACGCTAGTGCAGAACTAGCGGAAACGCCATTAGCAAAATCATTCTTTTAATGAACTTCCTTAGATGTATTGAACTTTGATTTGGTTTTTGGAAGCTATGTAAAATGTATTTATCTTTTTTTAAGAGCTGTCATATAATTTACTTGGATTTTTTCCCCGATGTGTCTTCACGTCTTTCATTATAATCCGTGGAATATTCAAATGTATGTATACATGTGTTATGATATAATTATTGGTAATATCCAGTAACAACAATAAATTTCCTATAAAATTATACGAAATATTTTCTTGAAAAACGTAGTAGGTACTTTGTTTGATTAAAAAATATTTACTTTGATCAAACTTCCATAACATAAACTGTCCTTACATTTTCAACCAATTCATGTTCATCTTATTGAGAACGTTTTTTTATTGTTTAAAATTGTAGTTCAAATTGTTTGGTGAAATTTACGAAAACGTATTTTTTAATACGCTCATACCTACAAAGTAGAGCTGCTTCATTATCAAGATACCCTGACAAATTGAGCCAAGCGCTTCTAATTGAGGACGGCCGGGTTCAATGTTCTACGTTGGCATTATTCCCGATTAGGTTCCTCGGGAATATCTGCAGTTTGGTACATTACGATGACAATGAAATTATTCTCGCACTTATTTATTTATTTATTTTATTTTTATTTATTTATTGTCAGTTATCACAGAGTATAATACTTGTATGAACATTGTCAATTTTATAAAGTGAAATAAACATAATATTATAATAAGAATAGTATTACAAATACAACCATAAGTACATTTATAATTAAGTTACAAGAGTGATAGGAAGCAGAGCTGCATCAATTATTAAGAGTAGTGTACAAAAACGGTTGTTCCGTACTTGTCCTGGAATCAAATAAAATCATAGTTAAAAACAAAGTGAAAAAACAGGTTAAAATTAATAGGGAGTCCTTCTATTAGATAAGAACTCATCGATCGAGTAGAATGAGTTGTCTAGTAGAAAAGTTTTAACTTTCGACTTGAAGTGAGTGTCGTCCTTGATGTCTTTGATCTTCCCTGGGAGTGCATTGTACAGCCTCCTGCCATTCTGCAAAACGCCGACAGACGAAATTCTGAGTCGGCAGAATTCGTGCCGCAGTTCAGAGGCTTGTCTTGTGCGATGGGGAAGGAGCTCGCCGTCGGAGAAGAGATGCAGATTGTTCCTCGTGAAGACGCACATCGCCAGAATGTAAAGGGAGGGGAGCGGTAGGATGTTAAATACTTTGAATCTTGGCCGGCACGATTGCCGCTGAGGGTGAAGCTGGATTTCCGAGTGTTGGTGGTAGGGCATACAGCGAATAATTCTTTTCTGGGCTTTGAAAACTCTGCTACTATCAGTAGATAACCCCCAGAAAATAATGCCATACGACAGGAGAGACTGCGCCTGAGCAAAGTAGACAGTCTTCAAGGTATTGAGGTTGCATTGACGGGACAGGGACTTAATTGCGAATCTGACTCTAGCAAGTTTACACACCAGACTACAAATATGCGCCTTCCAATTAAGATTATGATCGATCAGAACACCCAAGAATTTAGTATGTGTTACTGTGTTAAATGTTTCGAGGTTGACACTACCACGAGGGGAGAAAGCCATGACGTTTGTCTTCTCTTCGTTGAGCTTCAATTTGTTGGGGCAGAACCAGTTGGCTAGGTCCTTGATGGTTGATGTTAACTCCTTGTCGAGATCAGTAGAATTAGCACTCTGCACATTTAAAGCATAAACCAACCATGCTCCTTCATCATCCCAAATCACCCTTCAATGATTCTCTCGTCATGTTGTTCATACTAGTGGAGTAAAGATTCGAAAATTAGTGCATTTGTGATACCTTTCGTGAAAATTGGTACCCTTACTAATTCGAGTATGAGGAATCCAAAAATCAATGGCACCAACCTGAGTAATTAATACTTTCTGTATTAAATTCTGTATTCAATATCAAATGTCACTTGATATTGAAAGAGTTCGTATGAACAAGAGCTTTTTGTTGAATGGCGATTTTTATAAAATAATTAATTATACGGTTAATTAATATGTATAATCACTCGATATATCCGAAGAAATTTTGATTTTATGTAATTAATTGCAATTAATTTAAAATTAATTAATTAATAGAAAACTGTATGATATTGATACGCGACCAAAGGTGGTTATTCAACACAAGTGACCTATTTGCAGTGTTGTGACTTATCTAGATAAAATTATCTAGATAATTATCTAGATAGATATTTTTTATCTATTATCTTATCTAGATAATTTTATAATTTGTTATCTTTATCTTTATCTAGATAAAAATATTGTAATCTATTGGCAATTATCTAGATAAAAAATATAAAATTCGAAATATGCATTTGTGTATTCCTATGAACATGCACGTAACGAGTGCGTAATTAGTGAATCTCTCTCACTTACCAAAAAATATTCCCGTTGTTGGTAGTTTGGAATGTATGGAAAGTTATTATTTTCATTTTTTGACTTTGCATGAAAACATTTAGTATTAGGTCAGTGGTACTCAAC
Organism: Leuctra nigra; assembly: GCA_934045905.1. Lineage (NCBI taxonomy): Eukaryota > Metazoa > Arthropoda > Insecta > Plecoptera > Leuctridae > Leuctra > Leuctra nigra. Next base: position 59,837,442 of record OW203761.1, on the reverse strand, counting down.
CTGCGGCACAAATTTATGTCGCCCCCCCAGTTGATATTTGTTCGATGTAACCTTTCCACATACTCCACTGAATGGTGTCGACCATAGGAGTCCCTTCCCATGTATGTACCTCTTCAAAGGTGCTCATTGAATATGGAAATAAAACTGTACTGATGTTTTATAACTTATTCAAAAATGTGTCCACTGAGAAAATAATATTAAAAAAATAATAATTTCTCGATTTCTCGATAATTTTTAATAATAAAATAATAATAGTTTCATCTGAGAAAAATTTTGTGAGTTGTCATGTTAGGACCCACGCATCGGGCTGAAAATGCAGCGGAAGGTTCTTAAGAGTCTACGATACTTGATGAACCCATGTTTTATGAAGCACAAAAAGGCGGCCCCTACTTTTTTCTAAACGGCTTTACCGATTGTCTTCAAATTTTCACAGGTTATAGATAAAGAGTAGATCTGTGTCTCTAGTGGCCCCAAAGTTTAATTTTTTGTTTAGGTATTTCGGGGCAGAGGTGCCAAAAAGACTCAAATATTGCCCATGTTAGCACTTCCTCAAAACGAGAAGAAACATTTTTATTATTTTTTTCGATCACTAGAGACACAGATTTACTCTTTATCTCTATGCTGTTAAATTTTTAAAACAATCGGTCAAGCTGTTAAGAAAAAGTAGGGGCCGCCTTTTTATGGTTTTTTGTGGTTTTCAATATTTGAAATAAAATAACTTACTTCGCAGTTTATGCAACATGCAACACACGATTAAATGTCACAAATGTCACGTACAACCCAGAGCTAATGCATTTTCATGCGTTTCTAGGATTTTTTTTACATCGGAATCGAAATTTTCTGCGAGTCCTGTCGACTCTAAACTACTTAGGTACTTGATGCAATCAAATGAAGCCATTTAACAATCTGAAAATTGTAAAAGAGTGCATACATGTATTGTTTTGGCGTGTGAAACATTGTTCGATTCGTTTCCTAATAAACAAGAGACACTGAATGAACCAGAATCAGACCAGTAGGCCACAATTCGAGGGAACTTTAGTTCGTGCATTTTAGAGCCCACAAAAATCACTTTTAAATTATTAAATTTAAAAAAAAACGCCCTGCGGGGCTAAAACTGAGGGGCTTCGCCCCCCACACCCCCCATGAAGAAGTAGTTCCTACGTGCCTGGAATAAATAGTGTTGGCAACATGAAAATTTTTCATTGAAAATTTTCAGTGAAATGAAAATTTTCATACTAATATTTTATTATGTTATTATTTTTCAACTATTATTTTTCAATTTTCAGTAAGTAACACATGTCATAACATATTTATGTACTAATTGCTATCCTAAGCTGTATCAAATCAACGCTGCCTTTCTCATCAGAATTGAAAATTTTTCAATATAGTAATCTTTTTTCAACTACCTATTATATTTCAATTTTCAATAATTAACAGTTAACACATGACATAACTTATTTTAATTTAATTCAAAATTGTCAAATTTTGATTTTGAGAATAATCTTACAGCACTCATTTATACAGCATTTTAGAATTCTTCCTATTATCAATTAATTATTATATAAATTATTAATTATTTTAATTGTATAAATGTGTACCTCAAATCCTTAATTTCATGAATATATGGATGTATTAATTGAATTCCAAGTCAAATTTACATAATCGTCTGCACATTTTTCATAATTTTTTTCACCACAAAAACAGCGCATGAAAAACGATTTTTCAAGTATTTTCAAAGTCTTCAAAAATTTCATGAATAGGTATTATCATGAAAATTTTAAAGATTTTTTATTCATGAAAATTGCCAACACTAGGAATGAACCTACCTGATCACGTGAGCATTGTTGTATTTTTTTTTAAAGAATGCGGCCCGCCAACAAAAGCAAATTCGTATTATTGGCCCGCAAGTCAAAAAGGTTGAGTCCACTGAATTACGTACTATTGTTTGGTAAAAAAATTATCTATTATCTATATCATTTATCTAGATAATTATTTTTTATATTTATCTATTATCTAGATGGTTTTTTGGAATTTTATCTATTAAAACATTGAGCTGTGATTTTGTTCAATTTGAAGGTTTGGTGGTCTTATTTCTACTTCAAATAAAGTACAACTGTCATTCTTGCTTGTGTGTGTGTACAGACCGCCCCATTATGACAGGGTTAAGTTTGTTGATGAGTTGGAGCAATATATGAGAATAAATGTCAACAATGATATTGTACTCATTGGCGATATGAACATTGACCTCTTCAAGGAAAGTGACCCATTGGTATGTAAATATCTAGATACCTTGATATCTCAGGGTTTTACTAGTTACATAAATGGAGCGACTCGTGAAGAGATAACAAATGACTCTTTAATTTCTTCTTCCTGTATAGACCATATTTTTGTGAAGTTTTCTAAATCAAGTTATGTGATTGATTCTGTAATTTATAAAACCAAGATATCTGACCACTACCTGATTGGTGTGGATATTTATAATGAGAGATCTGTTCACAAAATAAATGAGATTGAACCTGTCACATATTGCTTTAAAGAACAAAAGTTACTAAGGCTTTTGAAGGAAACCAAATGGAAGGAACTTCAATGTGAACAAGACCCTGAAAATATGTATGATAATATTGTTAATAGGTTTTCAACCATATACAAAAGAATCGTCTCTAATAAAGTCAAACACTTTCAAGAAGTCAAGGATTAATAAAAAATGGATGACAAATGAGTTGAAATTAATGTTAAAGGAACGGGATAAGTTATTTCGGCGATGGAAGGACTGTTCGAATCTTATGAAAAGTGTTTACAAAATTGAGTACAAGAAATATAGAAATGTTATCACAAATCATATTCGCAAAAGTTAAGACTTGTATTATAAACATGAGATTGAAAGGTCACAAGATGCTAGGGAGACTTGGAATATAATTAATGAAATAGAGCACATAGAGCTTCTGCTGATGATGTCATTAGAAGATATTTAGGGAAAAGTTTGGATAATAATATAATTGTTAATAAGTTTGCTGATGCTTTCGTTGATGAGGTAGAGAAAATTTTGCATAAATGTGACATACATACTTTATCCATACAATGTTCGAACGTTAACTCTGTAATTTTTTCAATGCGTATGCCTAAAATTTTGGAGTCTGATATTAGATATATAATCAATACTTCCAATGCTAGAAAGCAACCAGGAGTTGAAGGAATAAGAGTTTGTGATCTAATTAACGTTATTGATGAAATAAGTCCTACGATAGCGAAATTGGTTAATGATAGCATTACGTGTGGTTTAGTGCCAAAGAGTTTGAAACGCTCGGCAGTGAAACCCATATATAAGAAAGGTGACCATATGATCTTTAATAATTACAGACCAATTTCACTGCTACCTGCTGTTAAAAAGATAATGGAACGCTGGACCCTTACCTAATATCGCGAAATGTTGGTGTTACGACGGTGCTGAGCTCTAGGTCGGTGCTACCATGGTGCTACGACCAAACACCGATCGAATATGACATTTAAGACTGTAACATGTAAACTGAGGGAGGGCGGCCGCCCGAGGTCAACCGGTCATACAACCCCTCACGCGCTCGAGCAGGGGCTCGGGAGTGGTTGACCGGCGAGCGACGGAACTGGTTGTGTTGTGTGTTGTCAGAGAGAGAGACGTTTCTAGAAGCCGACGCAGGCAACTGATTTTTGTACAGAGAAAGAGTGTTGATGATTATTATTTGTCGGACTGTCTTACGACGACTGGTGCTGTGGGATTAAGAGTTATTAAAAGTGTTGTTCAAGTGTGATTGTGTTCAAGGTGTTTGTTTTACGAGCTTCGTGCTTCCTCGTGCCCCAGAAGCACGTGGCGCCCATCCCCGTCCGCCAGCGTTCCCCCACCCACCCCATCCCACCGTTAAGAAGGGGCAAACGTTATAACTGGCGCCCAACGTGGGGCGAAATTTTGAAAATGGATTACACACGACTGACGCGTGACGAGATCGAGTATGAGTTGAAGATACGCGGACTAGGCGAGGGACTGACCACCGTTGCCGAAATGAAAACCGTCCTCGCCCAGGCCCTCAAGACCGAGAAGGAGGGGAAGAGCACCTGCCCGCAAGAAACCACTCTGGATCCGGAAGAGGAGCTTGAAACGTGCAAGATGAAAATAGCGGACCTGAATACAGCGATTACCAACTACAGCGGTTCGTCCAAGGCGGATTCGGAGTACAAACGAATAGAAACACGTTTGGGACACATCTTGCGCCGGCTCGGAAGGGTGAGTGCACTCATCGCGGACGTGTGTACAAGACGAACGGAGCTGATACAGGAAGCAGCCAAGTGCGGGGACAAGCTTAAGGAAAAACTGCTTTCAGACCCGTTAGCTATATTGGCGGCCAATAAAACTTTGTCAGATGCCTTGGCTAAGTTAGCAACCGGCGAGACCAGTGCCAGGAAAAAGTATGTTCCAGCCAGAGACTGGGGAGTTACCTTTACGGGGGACGGCCGTGGGTTGAGTGTAAGCGCCTTCCTGGAACGCATAGAAGAATTATGTGAGTCCAGACTACGATCGAAGGAAGACTTACTAGTGGAAGCAATGGATTTATTCGACGGCTCAGCATTAGTATGGTACCGATCCATTAGGCGGCAGCTCGGCTCCTGGGAAGACCTCACGCAAAAACTACGAGAAGAGTTCCTATCACCCGACTATGACGAGGAGTTACTCGACGAAATTAAGAAGCGAACTCAAGGACCGGAGGAAACCATTGGAATCTACGTCGCCTTCATGAGGAACTACATGGCGCGGCTGCAGACACCTTTGGCCGAATCCGTCCAGCTAAGTATAATTCGGAAAAACTTAGACCCGTTTTATGTGGACAGGTTAAGTTTGCAGCAGATCGAGTCCGTGGCCGACCTTCTTAGCCTGGGACGGAAGCTGGAGTACAGCCGGCAACGGGTACGCAAATTTCAGCATCCCGTGCAGCAGAAGGATTCTATCGAACCTGACCTGGCCTACCATGGACGCCGAAGACTGCCAGATCGTCCAGGCCCGAACGTCGGTGCGGTGCAGGAAGAGAATCTAGCGGACGTCTCCACAGCGACCTCGAGAGGCAGCAGAGGGCCATGTTGGAACTGTCAAGGTACCGACCACACCTATCGCGATTGTTTGGCAAAAAGGTCAGTGTTCTGTTATGGTTGTGGTGCAGCAAACGTTTTGAAGCCAAATTGTATCCCTTGCCGTGAACGTGCGGGAAAAGCAGCAGCGGGTCGAGTGTAGGGCGGACTCCTCCTGCAAAGCTGATATGTTCGCCTCCTAACGAAGAGTGGTGTGACTGGTTAGACGTGGTAGCCAATCATAGTCTTCGAGCCAAGCTGGACCATATCCTGGCATCGGCAGGGAATGATAGTCGGCCTAGCCTGAAGGTACACGTGTTGGGGATAGCAATGCAGGGTCTTCTGGATTCCGGAGCATCAAGAACGATTCTTGGTCGGGGCGGCTGGGAGAAGATCAAAGCACTTCATCCTCCTCTTCGGAAAATGGAAGCAGGTATGGTGCGCGTTGCTGATGGACGTTCTTGTCAAGTGTTAGGAGAGGCTGATCTGCCGATTGAATTAGATGGGAGAGTAAAAGTTTTACCAATTTTGGTAGTCCCATTACTGGAGCGTGCCTTATACTTAGGGATCGACTTTTGGAAGACAATGAGGTTTGTCCCCGATGTAGCGCAGGGTACCTGGACCTTTAGTGATAGTGGAGAAATACCCCGGGTAGCCGAGTGTACTCAAATCAAGGACAGACTCTCACCCAAGGAAAGAATTCAGTTGGAGAAGATGGTGACAGATTTGATGGCTCTCCCACAGGATAAGCTAGGGGTAACAGGTTTAGTGCATCATAAGATCGATACAGGAGATGCGGCTCCCATCAAACAACGGTACTACCCTTATTCACCGGTCATACAGAAGCAGATTAATAAGGAACTCGACGAAATGTTAAGGGACGGAGTAGTCGAACCTTCAACCAGTGCATGGAGTTCACCTATTATGCTAGTAGAGAAACCAGATTCCAAGGCCTTTAGGGTATGCATAGACTTCAGAAGAGTGAATGCAGTGACCAAACGTGACGCATATCCTTTGCCGTACGTGTCAGCTATCTTGGACCGGTTAAGGAATGCAACGTACATGTCCTCCCTAGACCTGAAAACGGCGTATTGGCAAGTGCCCCTGGAAGAAGAGAGCAAGGAAAAGACGGCATTTGCAGTGGCGGGCCGGGGTCTTTTCCAATTCCGGCGGATGCCCTTCGGGTTGCATAATTCTCCAGCAACGTGGCAACGTTTAATAGACCGAGTATTAGGCCCAGAACTAGATCCCCACGTATTTGTGTATCTAGATGACGTGATAATTGTTACTCCTACTTTTGAAGCACACTTCGAGGTTCTACAGAAGGTGTTGCAGAAGTTGAAGGCGGCGGGCCTGACATTAAATAAGGACAAATGTCAATTTGGCCGTTCAGAGTTGAAGTACCTTGGGTACATGGTTGATGAGGGGGGTTTACGCGTGAACACTGAAAAGGTTACGGCGATGATTAACTACCCGACGCCCAAGAATGTTACTGAAGTTAGACGTTTCATTGGACTGGCAAGTTGGTACCGACGTTTCGTACCAGATTTCGCCACGAAAATGGTACCACTGAATGAGTTGACTAAAGGGGTGCGAAAGGGCCAAAGAAATCCGCCCTGGAAGTGGGAGGAAAAGCATGATCTGGCTTTTCGACAAATCAAGAGCCATTTAGTAGAAGCTCCCCTCCTCACCTGTCCCGACTTCAACCGGCCATTTCTGATACAAACTGACGCTTCAGAAGTGGGTCTGGGAGCAGTTATCTCACAAGAGTTTGAAGATGGAGAAAAGGTCATTGCGTATGCCAGCCGGTCATTGACAAAGAGTGAACGGGTCTACACCACCACGGAATTGGAGTGCTTAGCGGTGGTCTGGGCAGTGGAGAAATTTAGACCGTATGTGGAAGGCTCTCCATTCACAGTCATCACGGACCATCATTCCTTAATCTGGCTACATAACCTCAAAGACCCGAGAGGACGGCTCGCTCGTTGGGCGATAAGGCTGCAACAGTACTCGTTCGAAATTCTGCATAGACCCGGGAGGAACCATGCTGTACCGGATGCCTTGTCGAGATCCGTGGGACTTCTGGAGTCTATTGAAATCACCAAGGACGACCATGATGACTGGTATACGGCCCAACTCAAGAAAGTAATGGATTATCCTCAAAATTATCCGAACTGGAAGGCTGAAGATGATAAGTTGTGGAAGCGTTTACTACGAAGAAAAAAACAGTTCCTACTAACTCCAGAAGACGAAGGCTGGAGGATGGTAGTTCCGAGATCACTGCGGAAAAGTCTTCTAGTAGAAGGCCATGATCAGCCGACAGCCGGGCATCTGGGAACCTTTAAGACTATCAAGAGGATATCCGAAACGTACTACTGGCCAGGCATGGCCGCCGACATCAGTCGTTATGTCCAGAAGTGCAAGGTCTGCCAATCCCTCAAGCCTGTGCAACAACTACCAGCGGGGTTGATGGGAAGCCAACGGGAAGTCACCAATCCTTGGCAAATGATCTCCACAGATTTGATGGGCCCTTTCCCGGTTTCCTCTAAACAAAACCGGTTCCTGTTAGTGATTGCCGACTGTTTCACCAAATATACCTTACTCTTCCCGTTACGAACTGCAACTGCAGAGAAGATAGCCCAAATCATGGAGCATGAAGTGTTTCTCGTGTATGGAGCTCCCCAATATGTGATCTGCGACAACGGAACTCAGTACACCAGTAAACAGTTTGTGGATAAAGTTACCAGCTATGGGGGGAAAATCCTTTACAACCCAAATAACCACCCGCAAGCGAACCCGACAGAGAGAATCAATCGCGTCCTGAAGACGATGATAGCGTCGTACGTGAAGGATAACCATCGGAGTTGGGACAAGAATTTACCACAGTTGAGGCACGCCATCTGTACGGCGACACACAAAGCGAGGGGTTTCACACCCGCTTTTCTCAACTTTGGCCGAGAACTCTTCTTGTCCGGGACGTCGTACCGCAAGTTGGAAGAAGATGGTTACGCTCCGAGGATGGGTCCACGTGAACCTCGGGCCAAGCTATTAAAGGAACTTCCCGCACTCTACGCCGAGGTTACTGATAGACTCCAAAGAGCCCACGAGAAGAACAGCCGGATCTACAACCTCCGTCGCCGTCCACTGCAATTTCAACCAGGAGATGTTGTTTGGAGAAAGACTTTTCCCCAATCAGATGCCGCGCGCTACTTCACGGCGAAGTTAGCACCGAAGTATACGCGGTGCTTCATCCACAAGCGGGTGTCCAACCTAGTCTACGAGCTGCGGGAGGAAGATGGGCGAGTACTTCCAACCAGGTGGCACGTACAAGATCTCAAGCCGGATGCGACGCCCGAAGCAGAAGATAATTTATAAAATAAATTCTTAAAAGAGGAAAAGGTGGAGTTTGTAACATGTAAACTGAGGGAGGGCGGCCGCCCGAGGTCAACCGGTCATACAACCCCTCACGCGCTCGAGCAGGGGCTCGGGAGTGGTTGACCGGCGAGCGACGGAACTGGTTGTGTTGTGTGTTGTCAGAGAGAGAGACGTTTCTAGAAGCCGACGCAGGCAACTGATTTTTGTACAGAGAAAGAGTGTTGATGATTATTATTTGTCGGACTGTCTTACGACGACTGGTGCTGTGGGATTAAGAGTTATTAAAAGTGTTGTTTAAGTGTGATTGTGTTCAAGGTGTTTGTTTTACGAGCTTCGTGCTTCCTCGTGCCCCAGAAGCACGTGGCGCCCATCCCCGTCCGCCAGCGTTCCCCCACCCACCCCATTCCACCGTTAAGAAGGGGCAAACGTTATAAGACGTAGCCCGGTGCTGGAGTAGCACGATTTCTCAGCACCAGTCGAGAGTGGTGCTACCGATAGGTCCTACGACGAAAGAAGCGAAAATGGCCGCCTACATTGCCGCAGCTTTTGGTGATGAAGATGTAGAAAATGTGAAACGATATGTAAGAGTAGCAGATATGACTGATTTTGAATTGCATAGAAATACCAGATTAAATAGAGTCATTTTTTTATGTTTTGGACCTGCTTTACGACGACTTGGTGCGCCAGAACGATCGGAATCACGCGATTCCAGTTGACACCAAACTTTTAGTTGGGTTATCGTTTCTGGCGAGTCGAGTGGAGATGTACAATGTTTCACAGATGTCAGTCAGTGAAATATTTTTTTTTGTTTGTATTTTCATTGATATATAAATGTATTTAAGTTAAATGTTTCCAAAATTTAAAAAAATAAGTTTTTTGCCCTAAAAAAATATTTATATTTTACAACGAGGCGGTTTTCAGCAATTTGTAATAATTTTGAGAATATTTAATAAAATTTTGAATTTCAAAATCTTGTGAATACTGCTGATTTATTATGGAGTAAGAATAAATAAAAAATTTTAAGATGGATAATTTTTATTTTATTTTATTTTATGAATTATATATTGTCAGGCTTTAAAGATTTTTTTCTCCATAACCTGTTTGTACACAAAAATATGAATTATTTTGTATCCTACTTCTACAAATTTTGTCCAAAATACTTGATTTTTTTGTGAGTGTTCCATGGGGCTCTGTGAAGGACTTTACGTATCACTTTCTTGATCTCTTATCAGACAATTAAGAAAAAAAAATAACAATGCCTTCATTTTAGAGAAAATCACGTTGAAAAAATATCACGGTGTAAATAAAATCATAATTTGAAAACAAATTTGAATATTTAAAAAATTATATGTAGAGTCCTACTACTACAGGTCAGCTACATTCTAGTGGAAAAAAACTTAAAAAATCTTATATTGATGGAGTAGCACGAAATATAAATTTCATTGTTGTAAAATGAGTAATTGTTAAATATTTACGTCCATTGTTAAAAAAAAATATTTTTAATTTTTTTATATTTAGTGTAAGTCTACATATTATGTGCCAATTTTGAAGTCAATAAAATAATTATCAACAAAGTTAGAAGTTACACCTTAACGAAACTCGTGAGAAAAATGATGTGGCACTGGTGAAGTTTTACTTCACGATAAAAAAATTCGTTCCAAAGTTTGTAATTGATTCAAATTCAAGCTCGTTCTATTTCATCCCGCTAAAATTAACCAATCACAATGCGCCGGTAAAGTAGCATCAATGACGTTTGGTGCTGAAAGTGGGCGTGGTCGTGTTGTCGTAGCCCGTCGGTAGGATGTGTATACTCGATCGGTGTTACAGCATCGTCCTGGTGCTGTGCTACTGTAGGACGGGGCTACGACGTAGCACCGTCCTACCATCTCGCGATATTAGGTAAGGGTCCTGTGTTGCAATTCATTTAAATTATTATTTAGAAAAATATAAGATTATAAATTAGTTTCAATACGGGTTTCAAAAAGGGAAAAGTACTACGGATTTACTTCTAGCTTTTTCAGATTTTGTGAACACTAAATTAGATAGCAACTTTCATGTGTTGGCCCTGTTCATTGATTATTCTAAGGCGTTTGATACCTTGAATCATGGGAAGTTAATTCTTGCTCTTGAAAGTGTTGGCATAAGAGGTCCTTTATAGAGATGTTTTATTAATAACTTGAAAGACAGAAGTTTTTTAGTTAGATAGGTCTGGATTCCAGTTCTTTAAAGTGTACTTCAGCTGGTGTACCGCAAGGTTCTATTTTGGGACCAGTTTTGTATATAATTTATGTAAACAATTTATTTCATTTCATTTCAAAATGTAAAATTTTTATGTATGCAGATGATACTGTTATAATAGCTTCTCACAGGAATTTGATTGTGGCCAATGAATATATTCAAGAAGATTTTACTAATGTTCTTAAGTGGAGTCATGACAATAATTTAATTATAAATTCGGGCAAGACAAAACTGATGCATATTTGCTCACCTTATAACAAAAATATTGATAATCCGATAAAGCTGATCTTTCACTCCTTTTCTTGTTTACACTCTATGAATATGGGGAATGTTTGCTCGTGTTCTGAGGATATTGACGTTGTTTTTACTCATGTATATCTTGGTATTCTAATAGATAGACATTTCTCTTGGAAGCCGCATATTGATGCCCTTTGCAACCGTTTGCGTTCTTGCTCTTTTCATTTGTATAAACTAAAATCTATTCTGTCGTTCTCAACTATTAGGTCGGTATACTATGCCCTGGCTGAGTCACTTTTATTATATTGTTTGCTATCTTGGGGTAATGCTACTGCAGGTCATTTACAACGGATAATATCTTTACAAAATAAAATGATGAAAACTATAATACCTCCTCACATCATATCTGATGACACTTCCTACAACTTTTTGTATCAGTATGTTAATGTCCTTCCCTTCTTGGAACTATTTAAATTCAAAATATTACTTCAACATTACTTTAGTTTACAGTATAGAAATAAATGTGTGCATAACAAGAATACTAGACTCCAAAAGTGTATTAATTATAAAATTCCCGAATACAATAATAAATATGGTAAAAGACTAATTGCTATTGCTGTTCCAACTATTTTAAACTGTCTTCCAGATAATTTAAAGTGCTTGGACACTTATAGTGAAATGAAAAGAGAAGTTAAAGATTGGCTTTTTAATAATCATCCATTGTAATATTTTTGTATTTATTATTTTCCAAATACACACAGTGCATTTGCTGGCAGCAGGAATAGGGTAGCCCCCGTAACAATATGTGCCCTGCTGCCAGATAAATACATAATAAATAATACAACAATTTTCACTAATACAAATTACATAGGTAAGTACAAACTAATCAAAAAGAGAACAAAGTTATTATGCGAAAAATTAAAACATGAAAAAGATAACAACAATATTAAATTAATTATATAACTACAATTCTCAGTGCAAAGCACACGCATTCTCAGTAAATATCTTTCTGATCTGTTTCTTAAATATAATAAAGTCTAACTCCTGTCGTACATTGGTAGGGAGGGAATTGTACTGTGTTGCAACCCTTGCATAAAAGCCATTCTGATATTGTCCCGTCCTAGCAAAAGGTGGATTCACTGTTCCTAACTGAGCCTGCCTAACTGTTGATGACTGATTAATTGAAATTCTTCCGAACGGATCCATATCTATTTTATTTAATAGCATTTTCTTTAAAAAATTTAAACCAAGCTCTATTATCTATTAAATGATTATCAAAAGTCACAAAATTACACTCTTTTAGCCTTTCTCCTTTCGACCAATCCTTCCTATTTGTAATGAATCTAGTTGCCCTATTCTGAATGGATTCTAATTTTGCAACATTGGCCTTAGTTTTTGGGTGGCATGCCGGACATCCGTAAGACATTATCGGCCTAACCATTGCCAAATAAACAGTTCGCTTTACCCGTGGTCTAGCTCCGTGTAACGTTCTTGTTAAAAATCCTAAAACTTTTGCAGCCTTGCCCCTAGCTACCTCTGTATGGACGTTCCATTTTAAATTATCTGTCACCCAAACTCCTAGAATTTTCATTTTACAGTCCCTTTTAATAGCAACATTGTTAATATAATAGATGGTATCATTAATTGCTTTTGACCTAGATATGGAAATGTACTGACATTTCTGAAAATTAAGAGGAAGTAAATTCTTATTGCACCACATGTGCACACTTTCTAGATCTGTCTGCAGCCTATGCACATCTTAGTAAAATACAAATACACATCTGTATCTGTATCTATTTGTCTATATATGGTGCAGTCATCAGCATATTGGCCCATCCTTGATGATACACTTTGAGGTAAATCCAACATAAATACGGTGAATAATAATGGGCCAAGTACAGAACCCTGTGGTACTCCAGATAGTACACTTTGAAACGTTGAAAATTTACCATCCAAAATCACTCGCATCTTTCGCCCAGTCAGAAAACAGCGCATCCACCTCAGCAAACTACCAGATACACCGTACAATTCTAGTTTAACCAAGAGCCTCTCATGTTGTATGCGATCAAAAGCTTTCGCCCAATCCAAAGCTATGACGTCTATACGCGTCCCCACAACTCTGTCCAAGGAATATTGCCACTCACCAATTGCACCAGTGAGCAAAGTAATGCATGAACGCCCAGGAAGAAATCCATGTTGCTCAGGAACAATTGCATTGCAGTCTTGTAGATGTTAAAGGAGCTGGACGTGAACTACTTTTTCCATGACTTTACCAACCACTGATGTAAGGGAAATGGGCCGATAATTAGAAATCTCACTCCTTTTTCCAGCTTTGTATACAGGGACAACATACGAGTGTTTCCAATCCATTGGCAGTCCTTCGGTCATTGATGTTTCAAAGAGGAAGCACAGAGAAGGGGCTAATTCCAGGGCACATTCATGCAGAATTCTGGATGGAATTCCATCTGGTCCCGTTGCACCAATAACAATAATTTCTCCCATAATTTCTCATAATTTCCCATAATTTCTCCCATAACAAAATTGTGTATTATTATTATTAATATTATTATTATGTAATGTTTGATCGCAACTGTTTTGACCTGGTTTTTGACATGTCTAGTTATTACTTATTGTTTATTGTTTATTGTTTATGTACCTATTATTCTCTCGGATGCAATTTGTAATTGATTCAATTTCTTTTGTTCACCCTACAGATAAGCTCCTCTGGGGCTTTTAGGAATTCTATATGTTGCATCTATGTATATGTTTGTATTTCTTGTGTGACAAATAAAAAAAAATAATAATAATAAAAAAAAATTATCTTATCTAGATAAATTGTAGGCATGTTATCTTTATCTTTATCTAGATAAAAATAAAATTATCTAATCACAACACTGCCTATTTGTGATATTAAAACCTCAATTTTGTTGAATATCAAGTGACATTGCTATTTGATATTTGCTAATAGAATTAATTTAATAGGATTAATTAATATTAATGAATTAAAACAAATTAATAGGATTAATTTGCTAATGGAAGGATATTGCGAAGTCGCCCAAATCGGCGATCGGCGACAACACCAAAAAGCTGGTCGCGATATGGCAGGGTCAAGTCGCCCAATCTGGCAACCTTGAGACCATGTTTATAACAGTCAAAGCAAATTGGACAAAGTCAGATGGCTGTCATTCAAGTGGACAGTGCTGTCGAGACAAGAGAAGACCCGAGAAATGTGTGAAAATGTTGGTAAAATATGAAAATGGCCAGTAAAATGTAAAATGGTGGTCATTCTTGTTTGTACGCAGATCGTTGAAAGGCCTTGTAAACAATTAACAATGACTTTAAGTTACATCATCCTGACTGTTGCATCATTTGTGGAGCAGCAGACTATTCGCCGCGCGGCAAATTATGAATTTACAAATCACAGTAACATATTGTCAAAAATCGGGACAAAAGGCGTCCCGCTTGATGGTCGTGGGGACAGCGGGACAGGTTGCTAGAAAACGGGACTGTCCCGGCAAAATCGGGACGAATGGACACCCTAAATAGAATACATACTTTGTCCTTTAGAAGACGTAAGAATATTACAGCATTTCAGCGTGTTTTCCCTAGGGACTAGAACCCAAATGAATAACGGTTCCGGTTCCGGTACCGGTTCCAAGTTTTTAAAAATAACGGTTCCGATTCCGGTTCCGGTTCCATTTCGGTTCCATAAGGGTTCTAATTGGTTCCATAAATTCAGAACATAATGCTTATAATTTTTTTCGACTTTTGGGAACTTACATGCTCAGAAATGTCTAACATTAATTTGACTCGATGATAATTTATTTGAGAAACTGTACATGGCACTAAATAATTTCAGATTTGAAACGAAATGAAGTAAAAATTCGATGAAATTAATTATTTAAAGAACACTTATGGAACCGTTATTGAACCCAAATAATATTTAAAAATATAAGGGTTCCGGTTCCAGTTCCACCTAATAGTGAGGGCTGTAAGCACAAAAACAGTGCAAAATGTGATACTAATTTTTCCATTAGCAGTCTTATAGGAAATTTTCCGCTCTTTCTTAATTTCGATATCCTCAAAAAATCGGGCGGCCATTTTGGGCTCCAGGGCTGTTCAAAGTGCCAAAAGGAGTGTATTTCAGTGAAATTATAATACTTTGGTCAATTTATTGTTCTTTTATAATAAACGATGTGTCAGGAAGGTACGATAAAAAAAATAAAAATTCTAGGTCTAACCAAAGTTGTATTTATTCAAGAAATTAAAGATGTCGGCGGATAAGCTCTAAAATGCCAGTAAATTTCAGGGAATTCGTTTTTCAAGGTTGCAGTTGCTTATGTAGGTTAATATCATGGACCTTTATCTTAAATATTGATGGATCACGAAATTCACCCTTTGGGGGGTGAGGGGTGGAGACCTAAATGTTTCGATATTAGTAAAATAAACGATAGTAGATAGGGACTAATAATTTCTTGCATACACTAATAAAATTGTGCTCTGTTCGAAAAAAATTACAAGATCACAAAATTATGTCGCCATCTTGAATGAGACGCGATTATATTTAGTTCTTTTGTGCTCAGCAGTTCAAAAATCATGATAAATTAGCTGTTTTGGTCATCCCTTGTTCACTGCAAATGTATCGAGTCAGCGCCTCCTGGACGAACATTACATGCTAAACTCCCTATCCTGGGACGTTTTTTCAATACAAGAATGCAATTTCAATGAGAACGGTTGGAGATACAGAAAATATGCAAATTAAAAATTTAATTATTAGTATTAGGGCTATATTTTATGTCAAATAAACTTTTTCGTAGTGCTTATAAAACTTACTAAATTTTACGAAAAATTAAAAATAAACTCTTTTTATCCAAGATGGCGGCATAATTTTGAGTTCTCGTATTTTTTTTTGAAGAGAGCACATTTTCTTTAGTATGTGCAAGGAACCATTTTTCTCTAGCTAGTGTGGGCTATTGTACAGATATCGAAACCTTTAGGTCTCCACCCCCCACCCCCCAAAGGGTTAATTTCGTGACCCATTGATTTTTAAGTTAAAAGTACATAATATGAACCAACATAAACAACTGCAACCTTGAAGCACAAATTCCCTGAAAATGGCGGTCATTTTAGAGCTTACCCGCCGACATCTTTAATTTCTTGAATAAATACAACTTTGGTTAGACTTAGAATTTTTATTTTTTTATTGTACCTTCCTGACACATCGTTTATTATACAAAAACAATAAATTGACAAAAGTATTATAATTTCACTGAAATACACTCTTTTTGGTACTTTGGACAGCCCTGGAGCCCAAAATGGCCGCCCGATTTTTTGAGGATATCGAAATTATGAAAGAGCGGAAAATTTCCTATAAGACTGCCAAAGGAAAAATTAGTATCACATTTTGCACTATTTTGCCAAATGTATGTGCTAACAGCCCTCACTATAAAAATTAATATGGGTTCCGATTCCAGTTCCGGTTCCTATACAAATAACGGTTCCTTTCGGTTCTGGTACCGGTTCCGGTTCCGGTCTTTTTTCTGAATTACAACCATACTCTCCTGAACAATAACAGCATGTTCTTCAAAATGAAAAGGAAACTTGCCGCACTCTAGCGGCCTAGATTAAACGAGAGTAACAACCTTATTCTACTAAAATAGAGCAAAAAATTACAAATATTTTGACGTATCTAACTCAAAAATCATATTTTTTGAGTTACAACCATAGCATTCTAAGGGTGCGTTTTATATGTGGTTCACTACCTAAACCACACTGTTAAATGAAATATAATGTCAAGGATAATACGTATACCTACCGAGAATACTATTTGTGAATCTGGACCCTGCCATTGTCCCAAAACTCACCTTATTTTGAACAATTTAACTGCCAATTGCATTTGTTATTGCCTAGAAAATAGTTTTTATAACATTCATCGAAATAATTGGGCAGATAAAAGATTATTTTTATTTTTTTTCGAATTTACCGACTTATAAAGTGCATTTTTGGTTACAAACAGACTGTCAGCCTCTGACGCATATACAATAGGCAATAAACTCGGGAATAATCAATAATCAACAAGATATTTCAAATCGAAATGTAATAAACTTCATCAAACACATAGTAAAAAGAGTCCACACGGTGAAAATAGCCTCTGATGCTATTTTCACCAACCGGTGAAAATAGTCGCGTCCTAATTTATTACGCATAATTAATTATGCTAATTAGGAACTAAACACAAAATTTTGATTAATTGTTTATACTATGTACTTATATGCTTCAATTAAAAACCTTGTTTTTGATCTCATCATGTTGCCTTGTGTGAATATGGCTATTTTAATCTGATGTATTAATTAGTGGATTAATTATTATGTTAAGAGGGCTGGGTAGTGAGCGTGGCCTTGACGAGTTTTTTAATCGATTTTTATCAATGTCTTTTTCCAGTGTAATTGTTAACAAAATAGGGCTATGGACGTGAATTCAGAACAGTTCAATGAAAATAATTTCATAGTTTGGAATAAGCTATTAGTTTTATTGTGTCCAACAGGTGTTTAGAACCCAAAAATTACTAAATTTTCGGGTTCTAAACACCTGTAGGACAAAGTATATCTAATAAACAATTACAAGCTATGGAATTATTTTCATTGAACTGTTCTGAATTCACGTCCATAGCCCTATTTTGTTAACAATTACACTGGAAAAAGATATTGATAAAAATCGATTAAAAAACTCTTGAAGGTCAAACTCACTACCAAGCCCTCTTAATGACTATAATTAACTTTTGGCGACTAATATGCATTGTGGATATTACAAGCTTTCTTTAGATACCCATGAAGACCACATGTTAAAATTTTTTATCACAACTTCACATATTTACTGGCAGTCGCCGCCAGAAGATGAAGGAAGTAACTCCTTCGAAACGTCGCGAACGGCCCTTATCAGGGCCACCAGCACATTCATCGGAACAAACCGTCACCACTGCCAAATCATTACACGATGGTTTGAAGAATTTGTATTTATCGCTTTTAATTTTTATAATTTTGTTATATAGTTTGCAATAATGGTTCACAAAGATTTTTTCTTCGAATTTGGGCACAACGTTAGGTTTAATAGTGTTGTGCTTGGCGGCAGTAACTGGGCGAAATGATTTCACGAATTTTAAGTGCGAAAAAGTTTCAAAAATATTATATAATTGCTTGACTCTTCTTTCAGATCTCAATCCTTTTAAGCGGGTAGGTGATTGGCAGTTTTTTTTTTACAAGTTTTTGTTTTTGTACAGCTTAAAATTACTTATTGAGGTAGGTACTCAGTTCTATTAAATCAAATTCGACGTCCAGTCCAGTTAGGCCGGTTGTTTTTATTCCGTGACCTATGGCCAGGAATGTGCAACGCGAATGGCAATGACCTATGAAAGTGTGATTAACAATCCGTATAATGCATGTTACTTTTTGTCTGAGATGCACTTTGGAGCCGGTGACGATGCTGTGGATGCAATCACTGCAACGCCACGTGCTCGCCACATGGCGTCTGCCATTCCTTCCAGTCTTGCGTAATGCATTAGGAGTGAAAAGTCATTACTTCCATCATTATTATGATCATTACGTTAATTATTATACCGGGTGACCCTATGTGAGAGGTTACTTATGGTTAACCATGGTCAAACATACCAAAATGTAATATCTGCTAGTTCCAAACATTTTTGTTGAATAGGAAAAAGTTTGAAATTATTGAATTAACAGTTGAAAAACAGAATATACCAGATAAGACAGTCTTGTTTGATTAGATTAGATTAGATTAGTTTGGTTTAACGGCGCGTCAACGACGAGGTTATATTGCGCACAATAATTTTATATTTAACTTTGTTGAACATAATTGGAGGATATGGGGAGGGGTCGACCTAACGGGCCCGATCCGGGGGAGTCCAGCACTGGTGGGAAGGCCAGGCCGGAATGGGGACAGACCGGGGTGGGGGGAAAGACTTCGGGCCGGTGGGACCTGATTTCAGGGGGATCACCATTTCGAGGGGGGTGGCCGGCCCGAGGGGCTCGCGAATTTGGGGAGGGCATGGGACTAGGTCGACCCTGGACTGCACTTAGTTGGGACCAACACTCGTTATGAGGCCCCACCACCGCGTCAAGGTGGCAGTCCATTGGTAGGGAGTCTTGTTTGAAGACTTGATTTGGAGTTACTTCGCGTGTGAATTAAGTGAATTTTGTTGTTCGGTCAACCGTTTCCTTGGACTATGCGCAAACGAAGTTTCCATTGAACTTATAGATTTCTAAATCTGTGATACCAAAATTAGTGGCCACGAATCTCTTATTTTTGTTTGTAGTGCTGTTAAGTCCTGTTAAGTTTTATAACGCTGATATAAACTGTTTTTCAACGCCTTAATTCAAATGTATGCAACTTTTTATCAGAGAAGTTTTATATGGAGAAGTACATATCAATGCAACTAATTGCCTATATAAATAAGTTTAATTTGATTAATAACGAACAATATGGTTTTCAAAAAGGGAAAAGTAGGGAAACTTTTGTCTGATAGGTGCTTTAAATAGAAACTTACATGTTGCTGTGGTACCTATTCATAGATTTCTCAAAGGCGTTCGATACTCTTTTATTTAATCGCCTGATAGAAGCATTGAAAAAAATTGGTATAGTAGGAGGACATATGTTAGAATGGTTTAGGAATTATTTATGTGGCAGGCAGGTGTCTGTTAAGTATAGAGACTCCAAAGTACCACTCTCATCTTGAAACAAGTTATTTTTAAACGAAGGCAACCCCCAAACTAAGTCTAGCTGGCCCCATTGTTCCGCGATTTCCGCTCCCCCTTGGACACAGGGAGGGTTCGGGTTCTTGCCGGCCGAGCCAACTCTGACGTCACTGCTGGCTACCTGTCGCTGCCTTGCCCACATGTTTCATTGTCATTCGATGAAAGACGCACTTCCTTCAGTCCACTCTTTGGTGTCTTGGTGGATGTATGTTCATCGTACAGAACACGATCATTTAGCCACAATCTTATTTTCATTACTTATTGAGCGAGCGTAGCGAGCGTCACCACGGTACTCACGGTACACACATACTAACGTAATCTATGCGATCCCTGGGATCTTTTCTGAACGGGATCCTGTGATTGGTTCAAATTTTATAAAAATTATCTTTCGATTGGTTGGTTCGATCAATTTGAAATTTAGGAAAGTCATTGCAACCAACATTGTACCCAATCAAAAAAAAAATTCAGCCAAATCCTCCAATTGGTTCAAATTTGAAACCATTTTTCCTGTGATTTTTGAAATTTAAACTGGAACTGATTGACCGACCAACTAAAAACTTCGCATGGTCATTGGTACCAACATTTAAAGTATTTTTGCCAATTTTCACTTTAATCTGTAGTTATTTTCAAAAGTTTTTGTCATTTTAGGGACATTTTGCGTGTTGGCTGTCAAATTCACGGCGACTTCGAATCTACAGTTCAAGGCAAGGTAGTTAGAGCAGAAAGTTTTAAACGATATGAAACTAATAATGACCGTTCAACAGATTGATATGATATTGTGTACACACACTACATATCATATCATATGGGTGGTCCCAGGTATATTTTTTGAACGAGATCCTGTGATTTTTGAAAATTAACAAGGAACCGTTCAATCATAAAGGTTTAATCGATCAACTTAAAACTTAGCAAGGATTGGCACCAATATTTTTGGAGATTTTGGAGATTTTTATACAAGTATGTGACGAAACTAAAGAATTATTGGCTTTTAATGACATTCGATAGACGTAATTTCGGTTCGAGGTGTTGCGTGTATCCGTGCTCGCTCATCAACGCGTTACACAGAGCGTTTTCCTAGTTAATCATATCGTAAAGCGAACAGAGTGAAGTGTCGTATTGAAGCCTGGTAAAAGCAGTTTTGGTTGAAGTTGTTGATCAGGTGCGGGAAAGAATAGAACTTGTCGTATATATTTGTAAAAACAAGTGCTTTTATTTTCATTATGTTTTATTTTCATTATATACAGTCCCCTTTGTGATCGTGACAATTTTATTTTTACACCGATTTCGTATAAAATCCAACATTTCATCATTTGACAAACATCGAAATAAAACAAGTATAGGTACCTATTAAACTTTGCTAAAACATTGAAAATGGTTCTACGTTGCTGTGCTTTTGGGTGTAATAACAATTCTGTAAAGAACGGAACACAATCATTCCATCGTTTCCCCAAACAACTAAAATCACCAGAATTACATCGTCAGTGGCTCCATAAAATTAATCGAGTAAACTTTGTGCCCAGTCCTTACACTTATGTACATGCTCAGCACATTTTCTCGAAGACGATTATGAAATTAGTGTCAAATTAAAGCAACAGTTAATTTCGATGAAATCACGTCCCGTCCTGAAAATTTCTGCAGTTCCGTCCATAGATTTGCGCGGCCAGTCAGCCTCAAAACCTCCTCTACCAAAGCGTTGTAAAGCCGAGTACCTGAAAAAAAGAGAGGCAAGAATGTTTAAAATTGATTCCTCCAATGGCGCCAATCACATCGATCTCCACGAAGCCCAAAAATACAACCTCCACGACGGCCGCCTCCACGACGGCAACCATCTCGACGACTACCACAGCGACGGCAACTTCCAAAACGCGAGTACCACCACCTCCAGTAGCATCTATCAATATAGTCAACGACACGATTGTACGCGTGTCGAGTCCGATGATATCAGTATCTGATGTCGGTATTCAGTGCGAGCTGGGTCTTGAACTCGAGTCATTGAAGCCACTATAATAAGACTTGTCACCGCGAGTACGAGTGATGCGTCCCATCTGATTGAGAGTGAGGAGTGTGAGACCGCGAGTGTTTCTGCTATGGACGAATCATTTCGCATAGATGACGACGATGACAGGAGGCCAAGTCTTGAAACTTACGCCTTCAGGACGCAAACGCTCTCGGACGTCATAAAGTCCCATTTACTGTAAGAATGATGACCTTGAAATCTACCTTTAACTGTTAAGCTTAATTTTGAATAAGGTTTTATGACTGTATAATATCTGTAATAATAAATATAATGTTTATAAATTGTTTGCAATAGATTGCTGGATGACAATCAAATAAGTGGCTTGACTTTATGTTTCAATGTCGATCACTCTTACAGTAAATGGGACTTTATGACGTCCGAGAGCGTTTGCGTCCTGAAAGCGTAAGTTTCAAGACTTGGCCTCCAGTGATGAGTGTGAGAGTGATGAGTATGAACAAGAAGACCGGGACAATGATGATTGCGAAGGTGTTTATGTGTTTTAGTTTTTTGTATTTTGGCAAAGCCTCTCTTTACTGTTCACATTTTGTCAAGTGTGCGGGGGGCCCGTGAATGAAGTAGTGAAGAAGTTTCGTGGTTCTATGTTATCAGTGATAACGCGATGTCATGAAGGTCACAAGCATACTTGGACATCACAAGCGAAGACGAAGCAGAAGTATTTAGGCGCCATAAACATTGTTGCCGCGCTTTACACATGTGGTATGACTATGAGCTATTCGAAGTTTCAATCATTTGCACATGCGCTAAAATTGCACTTCATTTCATGCGGCAACTTATTATAGACTTGTAAATACTTATGTTCGACCGGCTATTATAAATACTTGGGAATCAGTCACTTTTAGTTGTTAGAACAAGATGAGGTGAAGTTGCTTACCGTAATATTGTTTCGTCATCGTCTTCCTCCCCCGCAGGATCTTCCTCCTGGCGTCAACTTCACCCATCAACATCGTCATCACAACTGCAATCACAAGAAACAACCATCCCAATCAATCACATAGAGATATTGGACTGCATAATTTGTCAACATCAACTCTACTAATTTGGCACTCAGGTGATGGTCAGTACGACAGCCCCGGGCACTGTGCAAAGTTCGTTACGTACACGATCATGGACGTTCGCAGTAACAATGTTGTAGATTTTTTAGTGCTTCAGAGGAAACAGGCCCCAGGAGATTTGGAAAAAGCCGCATGTGCAAAATTGCTGCAGAAGTTGACAAGTATTTTAGATGTAAAATTGTTTGTTTCGGATCGTCATCGTGGAATTGGACTTTTGATGAGGACTGAGTACAAAGACAAAATACGCCATGAATTTGACGTCTGGCACATGGCAAAAAGTTTGGCCAAAAAGATCAAGGGAACAGGTAATACAGACGTCACTCAATGGCAAACAAGCCTTCTATGGTGGTCGGCGAAGACGTGTGGAGGCAACGACGACTTGCTGGTTGACAAGTTCACGAGCTCGTTGTACCACGTGACAAACGTACACACGTGGACGGGGAACGCCACATTCAACCAATGCGAGCATCCCGAGCTGCCGCCCTCCATCGTCGCCGAAACGAAGTGGATCAAACGAAACACGCCAGAGTACATCGCCCTCAACAAAATAGTCAATGACAAGACCTTCCTCAAAGATCTTCAGCACACCAGTAATTACTGTCACACCGGAAACCTAGAATCATACCACAGCGAAAGACTGCAGTATCTCCCCAAGAGGACCCACTTCCCGTACGACGGGATGGTTGCGCGCAGCATCCTCGCCATCCTGGACCACAATGCCAACACGGGCCGGCAATGTGTGGGAAAGAAGCAGGCATTCTCGAAGGGACAAAAGAACTGGGTATACAAGAATGAGTATGAAGAGAAAAGTGTGCAGTGGAGAGAGGAGCTAATCGCCAAGATCATGCGTCTGGAATCATATAAGCCGCAAAATGACGAATTAAGGATGGAAGTCCCTGGGAATATAGCGCCCCTTCCCAAGCCAACAAGGGAGTAAATGGACAGCAGACCCAGGTATTCGCGATTTGAAGAGGGAATATAAGAAGGTAAATTGAAAACATACTTACGTAGAATAATCAAATGATCAATATATTAATAATAGTAATAATAATGTTTCACTTACCAAGCTAGTCGAAGTATTCAGCTACAATTTCGTCTGCATGGAATCCGTATTACAATCGTCATTCGGTGTCAGTTTTCATTGCGTAATTAATCCGCACTTGCACTAAGATATGTTTCCCGTTTGCCCTGTTTTTTCATATTCAATTGCATTGTGTAAGAATTTTCCTCGAATTTTTCTCCGGTAAATGTGGGCTCAATATATCTCAAAACGATGAAGTTCCAGACAATATATCGAATTAATTATTGAAACAATAATCTATGTGCTGTTGTTATAGTTACACTATAAAGACAACTGTCAACTCAAATAAGTAAGGTAGACCCAAAGGCCCGCCGAGCGCTAGAGCGCGCTGAATCAGGGTGAGCCGGCAATGACGTCAGGTATAGTCGGGGGAAAAAAGGACCTCGTTACAATTTTTTTTTCTCGGAAACTGTACCTACATCCGACAAGTTTGATTTTTTCAGAATGTTTTCCTATTAACGTGTACGACAAGTCCTTCAAAGTAAAATCAAGATAAGAGAGTCCCTTTAAGCAATTTAAAGCAATGCGAGTCAGGTGTCCCGCAAGGCTTCATATAAGGTCCCCTATTGTATGTTAATGATATGCTAAAAGAAGTGAAAGACTGTCGAATATTCCTTTATGCTGATGATACAGCTCTGGTTGCCGTCCATAAAGATTTTGAGGCTGCAAATAGTCAACTACAAAGTGATTTTTGCAATTTATTTAAGTGGTCCCATGACAATGGTGTTGTGTCCGTGGTAAGGCCAGATGATGTCGGATTACAATGTTAAATAAAAGATGATGATGAATACAAGAAGTGATGTTTATTAGTAATAATAGCAAGGTTAATGGTAGGTCAATCCCTGAAGAGAGGTAGAACAGAAACGAGGCAGAGTGACTGATTGAGATCTGGCAAGTGGAATCCTAGCAAGGTCGTCAGTAGTACCAACCTCAGGTTATCATATATTTGAAGGTGACAGTGTGAAGTTAGCTATGTAACAGTCCTCCCCCTAGTTGAAATTGAAAATTATACATTGTACAAAATTGAAAACAGTGGAAATTGAAATGCAAGAAAATAAATCAGTCTTCCAATCTTCTTGGACGCTTCTTGATTCTGCGAGGTCTGGCCCCGAGGAAGTCTTGAGCGGTCCGGTCTGGGAGTTGTTCGGCTGGCTGCTTCGGCAGTCGAGAAATCGGCTTTGGTACTGGCTCTGCTGATTGCTTCTCCAGTCGGGCGAGTATCTGGTCGACGTGTCGTGACATCAACCGTCCATCGGTCGTAGTGACTTGGTATGAGAGTGGACCGGTCACCTGTGTAACGATGGCCGGTAACCACTTCGGTGCTCCCGTTACGTAGTTCCTCACTGAAACAGGTTGCTGCAACATAAAACTACGGGGTTTTAGTGGCATGCTCTCTTGAACTGGTAGTGTCTCTGGATGAAGTCTGCTCCACAAGGTTCTCGGTCGGCGATTCATGAGCATCTCGGCTGGGCTCTTTCCAGTGGAAGCTCGAGGCGTAGTACGGATCGCGAAGAGTGTGGTGTTCAGCTTCGATTCCCAGTTGACTATGTCGATTTTCCTCAACATCTGCTTGAGAGTTTCCACCATTCGTTCAGCTTTTCCGTTCGTTGCAGCGTGGAAAGGTGCAGAATTTCTCCTTCGAATTCCACTAGCAGAAAGAAAAGAAATGAATTTCTCTGACACGAACGGTGTACCATTATCTGAAACGATAACGTCAGGTAATCCGTGGGTGGTGAAAATCCTGCGCAAATGTTTGATTACTGTAGATGTGGTCATGTTTGGAGTAATGACAATCCCCATAAAAAACACTTCGTGTAAAAATACCAGCCAAGTCTCTTCTACAAAAAAAATATATGAAATCTAAAAATTCTACACTGAAAAGTAATGATATCAAAAAATTTGCCAAGTCAAAACTTTATTTAAAAATCAAAAAATACTTGGCGCATCATGTATATTAATAGCTTAGAAGAATAGGCCAGATATAAAATAAACATAATATATAAACACATATAGTATACCTATAATGCCCTAAAAAATCGATGCGCCAAGTATTTTTTGATTTTCAAATAAAGTTTTGACTTGGCAAATTTTTTGATATCATTACTTTTCAGTGCAGAATTTTTAGATTTCATATATTTTTTTTGTAGAAGAGACTTGGCTGGTATTTTTACACGAAGTGTTTTTTATGGGGATATCACTCCTTTTTTTAGTTCATTCTAACAATTTGTGACACATATGAAATGAACAATTACTAAATTATTTTCAAAAATCATCACCCTTTACAATTTGGTTACTACTAATGAATAGCAGCGTATGGTCCTAAATAATTGCTTTAAATGATCTTTCATGAAGAATAGCAAAGGTTTCATTCCAATCAGTCAACCCAGTTCCGAGATATGGCAACACTTCGGTTTTCAAAATGGCTGCTGAACTTTCTGCAATGCCTCATAGAATTTATTTCTATAAATGATGTGTATCATTTTAAGCTTTCTGAATATGTATTTATTGTATAGGAGGGAATTATAATAATTTATACATTTAATTGACGTCATTTCCGGTCTCATAAATAGGAAAATTCTATTTGTACTGTTCATATTCCATAGAGATGGCCTTCCGAATCGTTTGGCGCTAGTTTCATACCGATTTGTCTACCAGTTTTTGAGATATGACGTTACTTCCGGTTTAAAAATGGCGGCTGAAATCTCTGACCCCTTGAAGTATATTTTAAACATGATTACAATTTTATAAGCTGTCTCAAATAGTATATTTATTGCATCAAAATAAAAATTTGTGAGATTATTAAAATGTGTGACGTCATTTCCGGTTTAGGTATGGGAAACTGCAAATATTATTGATGATAATACATAAAGTTGACCGTCTAAATTGTTTTGCGCTGGTTTCGTTGAAATCTATTTAGCCGTTATTGAGATATGATGTCACTTCCGGTTTCAAAATGGCGGCTTCCGGTTGATTTATAACAAGTCACATGAGACGTCAAAAGTACATACGTTACATAAATATCAAAATAATCGGATCAACCTTTGTTGCCAAAAAGCCAATCGATGTATTTCAAATTTCATTACGTCATTTCCGGTTTCTTTAACATAATGTTTAGCCTTTTGCTACTCATAATGCATATAGATGACCGTCTGAATCGTTTGGCGCAATTTTCGTTCCAATCGGTCCAGCCGTTGACGAGATATAACGTCACTTCCGGTTTCAAAATGGCGGCACAAAAAATTCATGGGGTGAAGGTTAAATCAGACGCCAAAAGTGCACACGTGGTAAAAATGTGGGATCAATCGGTTCAGCCGTTTAGGCTGTGGCCTGTTTACCGGATTTGAATTCCAGGAGACTACTACTGAGATTATTATTATTATTATTATGAAAACCGCCCTAAAACACTGTTTTCACGGCCCTCTAGCGCGCAAAGGGCGTAACCTATTGTTCCCAAATTTGGTATATGTTGTAGGGTGGGCCATAGCTCGAAATTAAGATATATCGCAACAATGTGAGATTTTCCAATTTTAAGATCCAGTAGGCCGAAAATGCCACTTTGATGCTTACAGTAAAAGTGGGTTTGCTCCAGCCTTTTTAAATGAGTGTGTGCGCGCGCCGTACGACTTGGCTGGCGTGGAGCGACCGCTCCACTAGATTTCAGGCCATCCCGAGTAAGCATCCACAACAATGAGAAACAGTTTCCCGTTGAACGGTCCTGCAAAATCGATGTGTAGGCGCGACCATGGATTCACTGGCGTTGTCCACGGATGTGCTGGTGCTTTCGGTGGGTTGTTACGTAGTGATTGACAGATCTCACAACTTCGTATCTCCTTCTCGATGTCGTCGTCAAGATGAGGCCACCAAAAGTAACTGCGAGCAATCGCCTTTGTTTGGACGATTCCCTGGTGAGTGAAATGTAACATGTCAAGTATTTGTTTGCGAAAAACAGGGGAAATTACAACTCTGCTTCCCCAGATGAGACAGTTCTTGTGGGTAGAGAGCGATTCTTTGCGAGCAGCATACGGAGCAAATTCTGTAGGCAGTTTGTCCTCAGGCCAACCTTGCAATACGTATCTGTATACGCGAGTGAGTAGGCTGTCCTGTTGAGTAGCTGTCGCGATCTCGGTAGCTGTGATGGGCGATTCCGAGTTGTCCGGAACCTCGAGCAGGAAAACATCAGCTGGTGTGATCACAGTCGACGTGGTATCAGGTAATGGCAACCGGCTGAGTCCATCGGCGTTCCCCATGGAAGTTCCAGGTCTGTACTCAAGATCATAGTTAAAAGAATTCAATGTTGTTCCCCATCGCAACATTCGTGGTGACATGACCTCTGGTGTCTGCTTATGAGGGTTGAACAAGCCCAGTAATGGCTTGTGATCCGTGTAGATCACAAAATGACGACCATACAAATAATTTCTGAACTTGGTCAAGCCAAAAATAATTGCTAGAGCTTCACGGTCTATCTGCGCATAGTTGCGTTCATGTTTGTGAAGTGTGCGCGATCCAAAAGCTACAGGTCTTTCAGATCCGTCGTCCATTACATGCGAAATAACGGCCCCCACGCCATACGGCGAGGCATCACAGACAAGTGTCAGTGGTCTTGTCGTGTCATAGTGTGACAATACTTGATCTGATTTCAACAAGTTTTTAGCTTTATTGAAAGCGTTTTGGTGAATAGCTGACCATGTCCATACCTTATTGGTCGAGTCCAGAAGCCGGTGTAATGGTTCTAACACGGTAGCTTTGTTTGACAGGAACCGCTCGTAGAAATTCAGCAGTCCTAGGAATGCTTGAAGAGATTTCTTGTCTGCCGGTGCTGGCGCGTTTTGTGTGGCGTCAAACTTCTCGGTGGTGGGATGTATGCCTGATGCATCCACTCGGTACCCCAAGAAATGGACAGACTTCGCCGCAAATGAACATTTGCTGCGTTTCAGCCGTAGTCCTGCATCTGAAAGTTGCTTCAACACCTGACGTACCCGAATCCAATGTTCGTCCAGGTCCTTCCCCGTGATGAGGATGTCGTCCAACAGAACTGCCACTCCCGGAATTCCTGCCAGGAGAGATTCCATCAGTCGTTGGAATAGACCAGGCGCTGAGGCTACTTCAAAAGCCAGACGATGACACTTTAGCAGTCCCTTCGGCGTGTTGAGTGTCAGAAGGCTGGCAGACGCGTCATCCACCTTAACCTGGGTGTATGCGTTCTCCAGATCTAACTTGCTAAAGAATCGGCCTCCAGCTAGTGATGCAAATGATTCACTAGCAGTGGGTAGAGGATAGGTATCAGTCTTAATTGATAAATTTACTGTACCTTTGTAGTCGCCACAAAGGCGAATAGATCCATCGGGCTTGACGATTGGAACTATCGGTGTTGCCCAGGTTGAATGAGGAACAGGTTCCAGAACCCCCTGCTCGATCAGCTTCGTCAGCTCAGCATCAACCTTCTCTCGAATGGCAAATGGTACCGGTCGTCTTTTTAAATAGACAGGTCTTGAGTTGGGTTCTATTTCAATGGTAGCTAGTGGTCCGTTATAGGTCCCAGGTGAATCAAAAATTGTCTCGTACTCACCCAGGTTTGGTATCTCCTGGTGATGAACCCCCTCTATGTGGATTCCGAGTGGCTCGAACCAGTTGCGGCCCAGCAAACTCGGCCCCTCCCCCTCTGCTACTAGCAGTGACAGGGTGTGTAATTTGCCTTTGTGCTCAACCGTTACTTCTGTTGACCCCAGAATTCGGAGTCTCTGCTTGGACCATGTCTGCAGAAGAATGGCTTCTTGGACTAGTCGATGGTGTTTCGGCCAGACCTTCTTGTAAGTAGATTCACTGATAATGGAGCGTGTGGCCCCGGAATCCACTTCCATCTTGATGGGATGCCCATCAAGTTCCAAATCGACGTTGAAAGGCGCGTTGTTTACGCTGGGTTTCTTGTCGACTGCGAGCACCATGTTAGCAGAATACAGATTGACATACCTCGCTTGGAAAGTCGTCGGTTGCTTCTTGTTCTGCTGCTGCGGCTTCTCTCTCCTCTTCTTCGCGAAACAGACGCGTTGTAGATGGCCTACCTTTTGACAGAAAGTACATTTTGATAAAGCATACTTGCATGCCTTTGATGTATGCTCACCACCACACCTGTAACATGTTGTTTCCACAGGTTTGTAGGTAGTCTGCATCTTGTGCAGATTGCCTTCAGGTGTACTATTCTTCACTTCTTTCATGGCTGAGGCGCTGTGCCCAGCTGTTTCCGCCGCTATTGCCATTGTATGGGCTTGATGAAAAGTTAAATTGATCTCTCGTAAGAATCTTAACCTTAGTGCTTCATCTTTAACCCCAAAAACCAATCGGTCCCGGAGCATGTTATCAAGATCAAGAAATTTACAATGTTCTGAGGCCGCCCTTAACCTAGCTGTGAATTGAGCCAGGGATTCGCCCTGTTCCTGTACACATTGGTTAAATAGATACCTCTGCAGAATTTCATTTGGTGGCGGACTGAAGTGATTAGTCATCTTCTTGATTATTTCATCAAATCCTAACTCTGTGGTATCAGATGGACTGCAAATATTCCTGAGTGTAGTGTAGGCCCATTCTCCCATCGAGGTAAGAAAAAAAGCTTTCTTGAGTTTTACTTCGGTGATTTTATTTGCTAGGAAATAATATTCCACCCTTTCCTTGTATATTGGCCAAGAAGAAGATTTATTGAATTCTTGCAGCTTACCGTATGTGTTGCCGGCCATGTGCAGATTCACTTTTTCTTCATTTTCCTCTTTCGGCATTGTGTGACGAAATTATGACTCAATATTAACAAAATATAATGCACAAATAATTAAACTCTTGAATTATCCTCGTCGCCAGTTGTTGCGTCCGTGGTAAGGCCAGATGATGTCGGATTACAATGTTAAATAAAAGATGATGATGAATACAAGAAGTGATGTTTATTAGTAATAATAGCAAGGTTAATGGTAGGTCAATCCCTGAAGAGAGGTAGAACAGAAATGAGGCAGAGTGACTGTTTGAGATCTGGCAAGTGGTATCCTAGCAAGGTCGTCAGTAGTACCAACCTCAGGTTATCATATATTTGAAGGTGACAGTGTGAAGTTAGCTATGTAACAAATGGTTTGACAATCAATTCCAAAAAAACTAAAGTTCTGCATATACATTCGGCTGGTAAAGCTTCGGAAAAGATTAATTTATTATTTCATGACTATGCGTGTTTACATAAAAATTATAATATTCGAATTAACTACACCCCTCAAAATCATAATATAACTTGTAATTGTAATGATCTAGTATCTAATGTGTTTGAATCTACCTATCTAGGAGTAATAATTGATCACACGTTTAAATGGGATCGACACATTGATAAATTATGTAACAAGCTCAGATCAGGCATGTTTAGTGTCCGCACATTAAAGCCATTTGTTAGCATAAAAATTTTGAAAATTGTGTATTCGGCTTTAATTGAATCGTTGATCAACTATGGAATGAATATTGGCATGGGGATACACAACTGACTCTTATTTACAGAAAATAACTTCATTACAAAAATCAATTTGGAATATTATATACGGGAAAAAATCGAACTGCGAGTGGCTGACAATGCAACAATTACATTTTTTATGCTTATTTTAAGTAAATATTTTGAAGATGAGCATAAGAATGTATCGCAGCATTCCTATATGAGACAAGAAACAGAGATAAATTTGTAACGTCGAATGCTGTGATAAATTCTTATGGTCGGCAACAAAGAAAATTCTTAGTCCCTCACTTCTTTAATACCAAATATTTTCTATGATTTTGATAAAGTTTCACATATCAAGAAGCCACTCAAAAAATGGCTTCTTGAAGAGAATATTATATAGTTTTGTACGATCTGTATTTTAAGTCTGTTTTGTATGAAATATATTATGTATTGTTTATTGTGTACCTATACTTATATTGTTATTATTTGAAGGGTTCGTGATGTTATTATTGTGTTTTTTTAATAATATATGATTTTGCCCCGCAGTCAAGCCATTATGTGGCTTTGTGGGGCTTCAGATATTTTTTAGTGTATAAATGTACCCATAAAAAACACTCCGTGTAAAAATACCAGCCAGTCTCTTCAATTAAAAAAAATAGAAGAAATCTAAAAATTCAGCACTGAAAAGTAGTGATATCAAAAAATTGGCCAAGTCAAAACTTTTCAAAAAATACTTGGCGCATCGTTCATATAAATAGTATAGAAGTAGGCAGGAAATGAAATGTACTCATCTACACATGTCCTAAAAAAACGATGCGCCAAGTATTTTTTGAAAAGTTTTGACTTGGCCAATTTTTTGATATCACTACTTTTCAGTGCTGAATTTTTAGATTTCTTCTATTTTTTTTAATTGAATAGACTTGGCTGGTATTTTTACACGGAGTGTTTTTTATGGGGATATCACTCCTTTTTTCAGTTTATTATTACAACTTGTAACATATTGTGGCACCAAAGATTATAATTCTTTTAAAAAATAAGATTTTGTGATTTGGTTGCTAAGAAAAGTTGTGCTTGTTACTGTGTTAATGCTATAAATAATATGTTACAACGTATAGCAAAAGTTTCGTTCCAATCGGTCCAGCCGTTCTCGAGTTACGGCATCACTTCCGGTTTTCAAAATGGCGGTTGACATCACTGCCACCTAAAATTTGTATCTATAAATGTTATGTAACATTATAAGCCTTCTGAATATGTAGTTATTGATATAAGAGATGATTTTAGTCAGATTTGTCATTTTTATGACGTCATTTCCGGTTTAGGTTATAGAACATTTCTTCTTTCACTATTTGGTATTCCTTATAAATGACCTTCTCAATCGAATGGCGCTAATTTCGTTCTAATCGGTCCAGCCGTTTTTGATATATGACGTCACTTCCGGTTTAAAAATGGCGGCACAAAAAATTTATAAGAACAAAGGTATCATCAGACGCCAAAAGTGCACATGTAAAATTTTCATATCGATCGGTTCAGCCGTTTAGGCTGTGGCGGTGATAGCAACGTTTCCTGATATCTGAATCTGAATCATCATCAGATAGCTTTTAAAAGGGGTGTAATTTCACTGTTTTCACGGCCCTCTAGCACCCAAACGGCATAACGTATTGTTCCCAAATTTGGTATATGTTGTCAGGTGGGCCATAGCTCGAAATTAAGTTATTTCGCAACAATGTGAGATTTCCCAATTTTGAGATCCAGTAGGCCGAAAATGCCATGTTGTTGCTTACAGTTAAAGTGTTTGGTCTGCTCCTCAGTTTATTAGGCATTTACGGTATGTTGAGTGAGTGTGAGTGTATAGTACGACTTGGCTGGGTGGAGCGACCGCTCCACTAGATCAATGTAAAAACCAATAATAAAAAAAATATATATATATATATATGTGAAATATGATTTTTGCTGATAACCTCAGATGGGTCGATGTAAATAAATACCAACTGCAATGAGAAAAGATTTTCCTCGAGTGGGACTCGAACCCACGACCTTCCGATATCCAGTCAGATGCTCTACCAGCTGAGCTATCGAGGCAGTTAACATTGCAGCGGCTGTGTTCCAATATAAGCTGCGTTAGCAACTTACCGATATTTTGAAGATAGGGTCAGAAGACCGTGGAATTTGATCCACGCTTGACAACTGACCACTACTCCACTCGACTTGGATTTCTCATAGGCAGATGAGTGCGCATATGTGTGAAATATGATTTTTGCTGATAACCTCAGATGGGTCGATGTAAATAAATACCAACTGCAATGAGAAAAGATTTTCCTCGAGTGGGACTCGAACCCACGACCTTCCGATATCCAGTCAGATGCTCTACCAGCTGAGCTATCGAGGCAGTTAACATTGCAGCGGCTGTGTTCCAATATAAGCTGCGTTAGCAACTTACCGATATTTTGAAGATAGGGTCAGAAGACCGTGGAATTTGATCCACGCTTGACAACTGACCACTACTCCACTCGACTTGGATTTCTCATAGGCAGATGAGTGCGCATATGTGTGAAATATGATTTTTGCTGATAACCTCAGATGGGTCGATGTAAATAAATACCAACTGCAATGAGAAAAGATTTTCCTCGAGTGGGACTCGAACCATTTATATATCTGTTCATGAAGGTTTTCGTGGCCGTTATTTATAAGAAAACTCATTTTCGGTATTATGCCAAGCGATATTTAATAAAATATCGCTTGGCATAATACCGAAAAGAGTTTTCTTATATATATATATTTCTGAAAATTGCACACATTTGTGCAAAACTATTCGTATTCGTTCGAATACGAACGAATATTCGTTGTCATATTTGTTCTATATTGTGTGATAGTTTCAGCTCTTTCTTTTAGACCTCTCAAATAGGGGCATTTTTTGCTCCACCTTGTTAGCGTCAACTGGATTAATTGATTAACTGTCCAATAACTATCGATATCTAATTCGGCTAATTCAAAGTTGGTCCTACCCGGCTAGTTTTTCATTACTTTACTGCTACATTTTAAACAGTAATGATTAGAAATATATTGCCATGGCAACAAAACAACCAATAACATCCATTGACTGACTGACCGCTATAACGTATATGTACTTGTTTTAGTATTGATAATCTGGCCCTTTGTCAATGAACCATACCTACCAATCACACTTCATATCATGTTCATTTACTGGTGTCTTTATACCCCATCTGTCCATAATGTCTTAAGCTGGGTTCCCATACTTCACATCAAATTCGCTTCTGGTTCGCTTCGCTTTCGCAAAATGGCTACCTTTTAACAAGGGAAATCGTCCATGTTTACATTCGCATGTTCCCGTGTTTCGGTTTCGTTAAAGTTGAGCCAATTTTAACTTTGACGAGAACGAAACGAAACCGAAACAAGTGAACATGTGAACGTAAACATGGACGATTTCCTTTGTTAAAAGGTAGCCATTTTGCGAAAGCGAAGCGAACCGGAAGCGAATTCGATGCGAAGTATGGGAACCCAGCTTTACCCTATGTGATACAGTCGCAACATTTTTTAACAATACAAGTGATTGAAACATTATTTTTCAAAATCGACAAAATGGGTTGACGAAATGAATTGAATTTTAATCATGATTAGATAAAAGACAGACTTAAAGTTGTTATAGTGGACCCAGCGAGTGTGCAGCCAGTTCAGCAAATGCTGTGAAAAATTCAACAATAGGCTTAGCCAGCTTGTAATCCGGAGTGTTTTGACGACTGACGACTTTCAACCACTGCAGCTGTTCGGTAAAGGGTTGTTTTGTTGCGCATTGACCCACTTCCCGGAAAAAGTGGATTTTGGTACACACCATAATACCCATGATTTTCTGATGTATCATGTATGATGTAATATGTATTTTTGTTGATATTCACCTAGTATACTAAGTTGTAATGTAATTGTTGTAGCACATTAGGTTATCTTTTACTGAATGACTGATGTTCGTTCTTAAGTGTAAGTTGTGTAGGTATTTAAAGTTTATAATGTTTATGTAGGGCATACTCTCATACTCTCAGATATTTGCCTGTATAAAATAAATTAAATTGTGTTTCATGTATGTGAAAAATAGCTTGATAGCTACAATAAAGAACTACTACTACTACTACTACTAGGTACTGTTGTGGAGCCAAATATCTTTCAACGCAGTTGGCTTGTAAAATTCAAGGAAAGTTGTTTAAAATGGCAACAGTGTAGTGGAAGAGGTGGCCGGTCATCACTCGGGTTGTATCTTGTCGAACAATACTGTTGATTTTTGTTGGAAAATGGTATATTTTCTTTTCTCGCTGGGGGCCGTACAAAATTTAATTTAATAAAACGTGCCTAGTGATAACCGTAAGTTTGTCTTTTACCTAATCATGATTAAATTTTGAGATCAATTGGTTCACGGGTTTGGTCCAAGGTATGGTCCAATCCATCCAATCGTATCGGAAATTTCATAGTTTTGCGCGGTTTTGTAGAATAAACCAAGGCACGAAGCAAAAATGAAAAAGTGCTACTATTGTGAAAATCCTATCAAAGTTACATTGCCGAGCGCTTACAGCACCTCTAGTCAGCTGTTTAAATTTAATTTAAGGGGGAGCAATCGATCGACATATACAAAAAAAAATTATTCTTGAAATTACAAGTTCAAAAAACGTTTTCTTACATTTCAACTATATTTAAGTACAACAGACTCATTTAATGTTCTGTAGTTTGCAACTCCAGTCCAACAATGAGTTTTCAATTTTATGTTATCAGAGGATGAACAAAACTTTAACATGGGAGGTATAGGAAAATCATTTCGAATTTGATATATAACTTTTAAAATAGCACACGTTGGTATTGTTTTCAATTTTTATCCTGATAGTATGTCCATATGTCTACCATAAAAAAAGTTTTTTGCTCAAATCTATCGAGACAAAAAAAATAGATCTTCATTTTAGCCTAAAAATGACACGATTTTCTTTTTCCGCCATAAGATAACATGGTGGAGACAAATCAATTTATCTCAGAAACTGGACACGAGAAGTGTTTCATTTTTTCATGGATTGTGTATTGCATGATTATCAATAAGTCACCAAAATTTCAAGTAAATCGGAAACATTGAGGTTATGGTGGTTCTACCTTAACAGCTGATTGTGACTCTATCAACAGCGCAATACATTTTTTATACTATTTTATATGTGACTGGAACTACTGATCTAATGGCTACGGCAAAACATACATATACCACTCGTAATCAAGATGATTTTACAACTGTTCGGCTCAGATTAAGTGCTTTTACAAAAGATCCAGTTTACGCAGGTGACAAATTATTTAAAGCTTTACCAGACGAATTAAAAAATATAAAGGATGCCAGTGATTTTAGATATAGACTAAAGCATTATCTTATAGGCAAATGTTTTTATACAGTGAAGGAATTTTGTCCTTCACTCTAATTTATGTTCATTTTTTGTATAAGTATCCAATTGATTTTGTACTACTTTGATTATGCCTAGATATTGCTGTATTATATTAATTATTTGACATGTCTTATATCACTTTGTGATCCAATGACGAATAAACAATAAACAATAAACACACCCACCTTCGAATTTCAACTTAAACACCCTGTTAGCTAATCAATACCTCAATAATCATTGGTTAATCCACGCCTTTATAGGCCCGGTCTTTCAATACTCTGCTAAAGTCTCAATAATTAGCTCTTAGTAGCTCTTAGCAGTTAGTTAGCGGTCATTCTAGGAATGTCATTGGTTGTTGCCATGGCAATATAGTCCTAATTGACTGTATAAAAGTTAGCAAGGCATTGAAAGACCGGCCCTTAGTCTTAACATTCACAATGATTAGGTTAATAACATATTTAAAATATTATGTTGTTATGATGTAATTTCCAATTATTGCTTTATCATTGAAAAATGTGTGGTAAACAGTTCCTATCATGTAGGAGGATAAAGTCTAGAGGTCTTTGGTCCTAATAGGCCTAGACATTGCAAATAATTAATATGTTGTTATTAGAAAAATCTTCAATTTGAACTGATCAATGTGACACGACTGATGCTATCGTCTGTTATAAACTGCAATGTTCCGCTGCACGGAGAATACCAATTAACTACCCCACCAAAGGACTGCTACCTTGACGCGGTGGTGGGGCTTAAGGGGCCGCCTCATAACGAGTGTTGGTCCCAACTAAGTGCAGTCCAGGGTCGACCTAGTCCTATGCCCTCCCCAAATTCGCGGGCCCCTCGGGCCGGCCTCCCCCCTCGAGATGGTGATCCCCCTGAAATCGGGGAGACTTTCTCCGATGGCCGGGTACCGGATAGCCGGCCTGCTAATTATACCTGTCTTTACCCCATTATGACCTGCCTGTTGATGCAGTATTGCCGTCACATGAG
Source organism: Leuctra nigra (assembly GCA_934045905.1). NCBI lineage: Eukaryota > Metazoa > Arthropoda > Insecta > Plecoptera > Leuctridae > Leuctra > Leuctra nigra. Next base: position 59,799,705 of record OW203761.1, on the reverse strand, counting down.
ATGCACCTGACGTGACGGGGATGTCGGGGGAGGGGAGGGGGTTGTCATTGACGCGGGGGAATTTGAACAAGTTATTACACCTTGTTAGTACAATCAGCTTGTGCGGTTTGTGTGTTGCCATTTGAGAGTTAGTACTTAGTATGTTTCAAATAGTGAATCCTTTGGATATTTTTTTTGTTGATATTTTGTATAATTGCATTGTATTTTGATTTAACTGTGAATTATACTGGAATTAAGTTTCATTCAATTAAACATTTTTACACATAAGAATATAGTAAATTATAACAAAATATCTTGGCTTAAAAAATGCTTTCTGGCATTATATTCTTCAAAACAATTTGATGTCATTATTCTTAAAGTGCGTAAGTTACATTGATGCAAAAGATATTAGAGTTGAAAGTTTCATAAGCAAATCGCGCATTATGGTTTTTTGGTGGATAAATAAAGTTTCGAATTCATACAAGATTTGAATATTTTAGTTTTGATTTGTACTTCGATTCTCGGCTACTTTTGAATGTTACACAATAGGGAAGTCTCGTGAAAATTAGATTTTAGATTATTAGCTATTTTATGAAAGTTGAGACGTTGCTGAACACATGGTATTATTTTTGTTTGTGGGACGAATAGTTTTCAAGGAATTCATGTACAAAGTACATTCAAATTATGTAAGTTACATTCAGTCATTTCTTCTAATTTGTTGCTATTGTTATAATTGTTATATTGTTATAATTGATAACGTTCTTCTTAAAATTGTTCCCAAATATAAAATAATAATTTTTCAAATAATTCGAACAAAGCGATGACGAACGAAAGAAACAGTAGGAAACAGATTGGATACAACAAACGTACACTGACTAAATTAATTTTCTGGTTTAAAATATCAGATTTTTCAAGTGGAGTAAGGACAAATAAGCACTAAGGATTGCGATGAACTTACAAAATTACTATAAGTGCAAAGTGGACATGCAACAAACAAACATTCAACCAATATTGTAACTATTTAGATACAATAGAGCATTGCATTTGTCTCTTTAGAAAAGTGAAAATATTTCGTAACTTCCTTTAAAAAACGGGTCCTCTAAATTGAAAATTCGAAGACTATATATAGTCTCAATTTTCCACTTTTTTACTATTTTGCACATATATAATTTTAAAAAGTATCTAGTATCTGTATCCAGAATCCAGATAAAACATATTGAAGCATCTGTTAATTTAAAATGTATCTTTTACAACACAGCATTCAACCGACGAATAAGTAAGAGCATTTCTAATGAATTATGGAATTACTATTTTTGTTTGACATCGAAATCCCATAAATCTCAATAACATATGAGAAATGCAGAAAATGTGAATATGTATGCCAACAATGAAACCACAAAGGCAGCAACCGAATTGTGTAATTTAAAGTGTAATTTAAAGTTCATGACAATCCATCATAAGTCAGGAGTTCTCCATGCGGCGCCAGATTGTCTATCACGCTATCCGTTGCCGGGGGAGGGCGCTGAAGGCATGACAGATGAGGAGTCAGGGGATGATCGCATCATGGCATTGCAGTTAGTCGACATCATGAGACTGCAGAGGGAGGACGAAGTGTTGATCGAGCTCATGGAAGCTATCGTCAATCCTGACGCGGCAGAAAACAAAGTGCGACTTCAGAGCAGGAGTTTCGTATTAGTTAACAACATTCTATACAAGAGAAACGTGGCTCATCAAGGTGACGACAAGCTGTTAGTCATTCCGAAAAGTTTGAGACATGAGTTGTTATTCTCTGTTCACGATGATGCATTAGGAGGTGGACATTTTGGCTTTGCAAAGACATACGGCAAGCTCAAAGAGAGGTATTATTGGGACAACATGTGTAAGGACACGGAATTATATTGCAAGACTTGCAGGAAATGCCAGAATAGGAAAGGTCCAAGACAAAAACCAGCGGGATTACTTCAACCTATTCCCGTGGGAAACGTGTTTGAACGCCTCGGCGTAGATCTGGTTGGGCCTATGACTAAGTCGGCGAAAGGAAACACTTTTATGATGAAATATGATTTTTACTGAATCCCTCAGTTAGGTGAATGTTAATAAATACCAACTGCAATGTGAAAAGATTTTCCTCGAGTGGGACTCGAACCCACGAGATCTGTTGCACTGAATACGTTACCAAGTATGCCATTACGGGAAGTCTACCCAATGGGTCAGCGAGCGAGGTTGCAAAATTTCTTGTGAAGGAAGTAATCTGCAAGCACTCGTGTGTGGCTGAAATTCTAACTGATCGTGGACAATGTTTTCGTGCAAATTTGGTAACGGACTTGTTGAAAGGGATGGGAATGCGTAGCTCATTTGCATCTAGCTTTCATCCAAAGACTTCCGGCTTAGTAGAGAGGTTCAATGGCTCCATAGTGAACAGTTTGTCCATGTATGTGCAAGAAAATCAAAAAGATTGGGATGAATACCTTGACCTAGTTACATTTGCGTACAATTGCTCGATACAGGAAACGGTTGGCTTTTCACCATTTTACTTAGTTTTTGGTCGAAAACCAACGTTACCTATCGACGTGTCACTTCGTCAAGGCATGGACTTGTGTGTAGATGCGGCTGAGATCTTACGGAGGGTGGATATCGCCCGTAAGTTGGCAGTAGAAAGGATAGGAGTTTCGCAGGAAAAACAGAAGAACAGATATGACAAATCCCACAGAGCAGTGTCATATTCTGTGGGGCAGCTTGTGAAAGTGTACTCGCCGTTGCGCAAGGTTGGCAGGTCAGCCAAGTTGATTAGTAGGTGGGCGGGACCTTTTCAAGTTGTCAAGAAGGTGACAGATGTCAATTACATCGTCAGACTCTCGAAGGGTAGAGGCTCAAAGCTGGTTAACGATGTCGTGCACGTGGAAAGAATGAAGCCCTTCTACCCTGCGGAGCTCTGTCCTCTGAGAGGCGAAGCAAACACAACAGTGTAATTGTGCAGGTGTTTGGTGTAAATATTGAAGGCATATACTAGATTTTTGTTGCAATTTGGAGCGTCTTTAGTGCTCATTGTAGTGTTTATATATTATGTGTGGTTGTGCGGGTGTTAAACGAATGATTTCACGTTAGAAAGGCCGGAGTTCGATTCTCTGGAGAGCCTATCAGGATTGTGGTTTATCGGGATTTATATGATGCGAGCGTGCGTGTGTAGTGAAGCAGTTTATGCATTTGTCTTCTATTATAGTTGCATACAAGGATCAACGTTCAGAACTCATGCAGCTGTGCAGGTGTCATTACAAAATGCAATGTTGCACTTTTGCAACTAGGTGAGATTATGTGTGATGACACTTCAAGCGTAGGTGTAAGAACGTGGCAAGGACGCTGCTGATCTAGGTCACATTAGATGCTTGAACCCGGAAATCTAGGACATTGTTTTGTTTACTTACAAGGGGTAAACCAATGCAAGTGTGAGGGCACACATATGCAGGGGGCATAAATGGATCTTCGTGTGAAAGATAATAACGTGACATGAAGACAAATTCGATGTTGTTATTCTTTTGGGTTTATGGGTGATCTTGTCATGGGGTGCATGGTGATTTGATTGAGTCATTGCCGAGGGTAGAATGGGGTTGCTTCGTGTTGAGTTTTATGTTGTCCAAGGGGATTAGTCCGTCAGACCACGATTTCGTCGAGGTCCCCAAAAGTTGCTCAGGTGTGTTTTTTGTGTGTTGGTTACCCGATAGGGAGGGCCCAATACGCGTTTTCGACTCGCTCTGGCTGTGTGTCTCTTAATTGGTAAAGAGAGTTATAGCAAATTGTTGATTTTGGAAAAGATTTCCGGGGATTCAAGAAATGGAAGTATGCAAGGGCAATGTGTGAATGCGTGTGTGATAAAAAATTATTTGGGATAACTCCTCAGCTTTGGGAATGTGTGAGAGACATAAAAACTAGTTAAATAGGGGGTTATAATTAGACACACTACCGTTTGGCGATGTGCAAGAGTTACCGGTATCGTCTTCTACGATAATGGAGATTGTGACATTCCAACTTTCCGGGAGGTCATGCTGTTGCAAACAGAGATGGACGGCATCAAATTATTAATTTGAGTTTTGTCTCTTCCAGACTTTGTAATTTCTCTAGAGTGAGATAAATTGTTATGAGAAAAATTTTCAAAATAATATTGTTGTTGATATTGTTTTATTGTTTCAATTTGAGATTGTTCAATTTAAATTTCAGGATTGCATGTTCAATATAAATTTTCATCTTGATGCTGTAAAAGATTTTTTTTTGCCATCTCTGTTCAAGTGTAAAGTTTAATTCTAATTATAGGTTTTATTATATAAAAATAAGAATTTACTTATGGTGTTTTTCATTTTAGAAATGATGTATCATTGAGAGCTGGATGACATGCGAGATCGAGGATCGGGGAGCTCTCGGGACGGGAGGCGCATCACAGTTCTGGAACTTCACTGCTGAGCCACCGACGACTTGGGACACGCGCTCTGTTGGGATAATCACGCATGCAGCGAAGATACCAGATACCTGCGCAGCGCGTTGACATGAGGAGTATGATGAGTGCGTGAGGACGTCGTCGGGTGCAGTGTTTTGTGAGTGCAGTGCTGTGTTGTGTCTTCGGACCGAGAAGTAAACCGAGTTCTCGAGCTTGTAGCATCGAGGTTGTAGATTATCAGCAACATGAGTAGTAGTTTGATAAGTTGTTAGCAGTATTTAATTAAAATCCAAGAAATATTAACACAACAGACTTGGCTGTTTACAAAAATTATTGTTAACTCTTAGCAGACACGTGTTTTTAATTTTATTGTTATATTTTTGTTGAGAATTGAGATGTTGTTTGTTTGAGTCTATAAAACTGGAAATTTTGAATGTTGAATTTGACATATTTTTGGTTTTTGGTTTGAGTTGTGGCTGTAGGGGTATTTTAATTGGTAAATACAATTACACTGGTTGAAATAATTTTGATGAGAGACATTGCGAGATGGCTGGAGGCCTATGGAGAACATTACAATTTAGTGAAGAAGGACTTTATTATTGGCGATAGGAAGAAAGAAGATGCGACATTTTGGCGAAACAGCAATTGAACTTTTGAGAACTTTTGAGAATTGAGTTTTGACATTTGGGTATTCAGAATCCGACACACCTGTCTAGAAAGCCGGGTCGCTTTCTGGAGGGGAAGGGGGATTGTTACGAGGACCAAGAAGATAGTCGAATTTGGTTTGGGTCCTCGTGATTTCCTGCCTCTAGAGGTGTCGTGTGTCGGATGTCAGATAAATGACGTCAATGCAACAAGATCTGCAACTCGGCAAGTCCTGTCTTCTACGCGGCTATTGTGCGTCCAGGTCCAACATCACCAGTGGACATAAGCCGGTCTTGCATAAACATCTACTGCAAGACCGTGCTAGAGCATCAAGGGCCTCGGCCGCGCTGGACGAACAATAGGCAGGATTCTAGCGTGGTAAGCGTTGACTATGCAAATCACACGCTACCCAGGACTTGACCGATGGATCGACGAGAGAAGCGAACGAGACGACAACGGGACAAGAGCTCGAGACCACGGGACGGAAGGAAGGCTGGACGACGCAGACCCAAGAACATCAGGGGAGAGGGACTCTGCGCCCATGCCGACATCCAGATAAGTCAATTAAGACCTCCGTTCACGGAGAGACCAACTCAAAATTTTAGATATAAGTGTAACATGAGCTCTTTACGATCATTCGTCATCTTGACAGTTGTGATAATAATCCCAGGCTGGCTTCCAGTCACGTAGCTCATAAATAGTCCGAGATAATGTAAACAAACTCCACACCACAACATTCCATTCATGCAGTCCATTTAAACGCGAACCACCATGAACGCGAAGCAACAGATATTATTTCGATGGCAGATCTCTTGAACTCCAAGTAAGAATGCCTGGTTCGATCCCCTTTTGCATATATTTTACACTTGTGGATATTATTTGTGAGGCATGATCTTTTTTATCTTACCAAGATCTTGCCAAGTTTATACACAATTTTGCTAACATTTTTATATTATTTATGCTACCATTATGCCATTATTATAAAAGAGATAAGATCTTGGAAACATGTTCTCATTAATATACTTGTAAAATGATCAATGTAACGTAACGCGTTGATAAGTGAGCACATGTACGAGTAATGGTGGTAAAAGCCATGCAAAATTTCAGCTTCATTTTAGTTTTTCCGCCAATTAATAGAATGTATTTTATTTATTATATTTTTAACCTATGAACGGATTTCAAACAAATTTCGGACTGCAAACCCCAGAGGCGGTCCATACACGTGTGCACAATTTCAGCACTATCAGACAAACGAAGCGACCTCGACCTTATAATATGCAGGGAAGAAAAAAACATGTTAAAATAACAGAGGTCCGTGCCAAAAGGGCAAATAAGAGACGCTCGCTCGCTCAATGATACGATTTAGGGCCGATTTATACAATACCTTGATTAGCTTGCATTGACAAAGTTGTCGTACCGAACCGGGACTTAAACCAGGGGGTCTATTCTCGAAAAAGTTATCACGTCATAAGTTATGAATCATAAAAAAGTCATAATATTAACATGGTGAGAGATAGGACAAACCTCCTTATGAATCATAACTTGGGAGTTATGACGTGATAACTTATTCGAGAATAAGCCCCCAGGTATCTTTATCTAGATAAAGATAAAAATAACCTGCCAAAAATGTATCTATAGATAAGACAGTAGATAAATTTCCAAGAAATCATCTAGATAATAGAAACAGTTAAAAAAATTATCAAGATAACTTTAATAGATAATGGATCATTTGTTTTAACCAAATACTACCTGTTCCGTAATTAATTTCGGATCCTAAATTCGGAACTAATTTTTTTTTAAAAATGGGGCGTCTAAATAAGCCAACTATTGCGACTAAACGGTGATGATTTTCCTTTTTCATATCATCTGACATTTGAGGTTTGTGCATGTTTTTACACATAAATGAATTTAGAATTTTACATTTTTTATCTAGATAATTGTCAATAGATAACAATATTTGTATCTAGATAAAGATAAAGATATCAAATTATGTAATTATCTAGATAAGAAAATAGATTAAAAAAAATACCTAGATAAGTCACAACACTGCCTACGGGTGAGAGCTCAACCCAATGAGCTATCCGGCCAGCAGGCCGAACTTAGACACAACATTAAAACATCAATTTTACTAAAAACACCTCAAACTGACTAAAATTGAACATACCTCATATTTGTCAAACACAAAGGAATGATTGACACAAAGGAATACAATTTGAAGCGATTTTGGCGTCTTTTAGAAAGAAATTTAAATTGTGCGATGCCATTTATTGTGGAAACTTTAGATACATGAAATATAATCTGTAGATATTCATTTGGTTTGACAGAATCCCCCATTTGGCACCTAATTTTTTTTTATTTTTCGTAAAAGATAATTCGAATTTGAAGCAATTTTGGCAAATATCTCAATCGGTTTTGTAATGTGAAATTTTATTTTTTTGTATGTTGTATGTTCACTAATTAATAGGATATCTTGTAATATCATATAGTATAGGAGCAAATGTAATTCCGCTCGATTGGAGTCCCGAAATTGATTTTTTAATAATTATCGATTGTTTACATCTTTCTTAAAATGACCTGACGTGCCTTAAATTATGTTGGTGGCCATCTTGGAAAATATGGCGGAAACGAGCGGAAAACGTGCATTTTCCAAATTATTTAATTGTTGGTAAAGGGAATGTTGAAAAATTATGAAATAATTCATTGAAACGAACTCAAATATGGGGACTTGAATTAAAATAAAAAAACGCCGTAAACCAATTTTGTTAAAAAATTTAATTTTTTTTAAATAAAAAAAACGCGTATTGTTTACAATGAAATTGTCTACAAATTTTAATTCCACATATTATATTAGTCTAAGTCCACTCGTTTCGTAATAAATTGAGAGCAAAAAAACACAGACACGTGATTGGTAAATTCCAACAATGAAAAAATAAAATTCGTTCACGGCGTATTGAGTTAGTTTTAGTGAATTCAGAATTATTTTATAATTTTTAAACCTTTCATCTACCACTGCCAACAATTAAATAATTTGTAAAATATACGTTATCCGCCATATTTTCTAAGATGACCACCAACAAAATTGAAGGCACGTCACTGTAAACAATTTCGATAATTATGCAAAAATTAATTTCGGCACTCCAATCGAGCGGAAAGCATTTTTTCTACACTTGAACCTACACAGATAAGTAATTAAAATTAAAATTTTGTAATTAAAATTATACTATTATTTTTGTATTTACTTTATATTACTTTGAATTGTGTAACAGTCACAAGGGTTGATGATCTGATAGTGTTTTATTTTATATTGTAATTTGTAATTGAATTTAGTAACCCTGCCGACAAGCCATGTTGTTGGTTTAGCGGGGCTATGCTGAAATGTATTTCATTTATAATAAATTTAAATTAATTAAAATTTAAAAAAGTATATAACAGGTATTGACAATTCTGATAGAAATCTCAATTTATTTCTATTGGTCCTTGAGATTATGTTACTTTACTTATCTCTGTGCTGCTCCAAGCAAAAATGAGTAGTGGGTGGGTTCACATTACTTTAATTTTATTTTTAGCCACGGAGAAAAATCGTAGACACCAACAATACCTTGCTTGTGATTGTGGGAAATCACACTACTAGGACTACTAGGAAAACGCTCAGTGTAACGCGTTGATGAGCGAGCACAGAACATGCAACATCCCCATAGTAACGATGCACGACACGGCACAAGACGATTTTCTCTGCAATTTTTCAATCTCCATAATACTCTGGATGAATAACAGATCCATTGTGTCGTGAAGTCTTACCTACATACCTTCTCCAGAAATCTCTTGTAACATCCCATTCTAAACTCGTAAAATTACAATTAATACTTGACTGATTGGGCTTACAATATGTAAAATTTAATATTCAGTTGTTCTTGATCACCATGCAAAATTTGAACTTAATGTGAACATTTTTATTGTCGACCAATCAGAAGACATTATTTAAACTTAAACCAATTAGAGGATTTGGCCTTCGTACTGCATCCGATTTTATGCGCTAGCTCAAAAATGCTTTCATTTTACTGTACATTGTGGATAGCTTGGCTGCTCTACAGGCCTTGCCTTGGAACAGAAGCTTAAAGAAGGCAGGGATGACAATTAAGTATACATTTTTCAAGATTATGGAATAAAATGACCTTAAAATGACAAAACTTTTGAAAATAACGACAGATTAGACTGAAAATTGGCAAAAATATCTAAAATGTTGGTACCAATGACCACGCGAAGTTTCAAGTTGATCGGTCAATCTGTTCTAGTTTAAATTACAAAAATCACCGTAAAAATGGTTTCAAATTTGAACCAATGGGAGGATTTGGCTGAAATTTATTATGTTTGGGTAAATTGTTGGTTGAAATGACTTTGCTAAATTTCAAATTGATCGGAACAACCAATCGAAAGACAATTTTTTTTAAATTTGAACCAATAACAGGAGCCCGTTCAAAAACGATCCCAGGGACCTCATAGATTACGTTAGTATGTGTACAAAATTTCAGATCGATTGCTTGAGCGGTTTGACCTGGGCTGTGACCACACAAAAAAAAAAAAAAAAAAAAAAAAAACACAGAGAAAGTGCCATAAGAGTACCGTGGTGACGCTCGCTACGCTCGCTCAATAAACAACCAACGATTCCACTCAACAATGCTAGACAAAATAATATTTCATCTCTAAGAAACAATGCCGTTTCGTTAATATGGATAGTGGCGTAACTTCAGATTCGCCCCCCCCCCCCCCCCCCCCCCTGCAAGATATTTTTGGGACCCCCTTACTTTCTTAATTGCCTGTACCGTAACTAGGAAAACGCTCAGTGTAACGCGTTGATGAGCGAGCACAGAACATGCAACATCCCCATAGTAACGATACACGACACTGCACAAGACGATTTTCTCTGCAAATTTTCAATCTCCATAATACTCTGGATGAATAACAGATCCATTGTGTCGTGAAGTCTTACCTACATACTTTCTCCAGAAATCTCTTGTGACATCCCATACTAAATTCGTAAAATTACAATTAATACTTGACTGATTGGGCTTACAATATGTAAAATTTAATATTAGTTGGTCTTGATCACCATGCATAATTTGAACTTTATGTGAACATTTTGATTGTCGACCAATCAGAAGATATTATTTAAACTTTAACCAATTAGAGGATTTGTCCTTCGTACTGCATCCGATTTTATGCGCTAGCTCAAAAATGCTTTCATTTTACTTTACATTGTGGATAGCTTGGCTGCTCTACAGGCCTTGCCTTGGAGCAGAAGCGTAAAGAAGGCAGGGATGACCATTTAGTATACATTTTTCAAGATTACGGAATAAAATGACCTTAAAATGACAAAACTTTTGAAAATAACGACAGATTAGACTGAAAATTGGCAAAAATACCTAAAATGTTGGTACCAATGACCACGCGAAGTTTTAAGTTGATCGGTCAATCTGTTCTAGTTTAAATGTCAAAAATCACATGAAAAATGGTTTTAAATTTTAACCAATAGGAGGATTTCGCTGAAACTTTTTATGATTGGGTACAATGTTGGTTGCAATGTTTTTGCTAAATTTCAAATTGATCGAAGCAACCAATCAAAAGATAATTTTTTTTAAATTTGAACCAATCACGGGAGCCCGTTCAAAAACGATCCCAGGGACCGCATAGATTACGTTAGTATGTGTACAAAATTTCAGATCGATTGCTTGAGCGGTTTGACCTGGGCTGTGACCACAAAAAAAAAAAAAAAAAAAAAAAAAAAAAAAAAAAAACACACAGAGAAAGTGCCATAAGAGTACCGTGGTGACGCTCGCTACGCTCGCTCAAAAATATTTATATAAATGCATCTTTTTGTGTAAATGTTTAAATATTTTATGACACTTTTTCAATTATTGTCAATCCTGCTGCGTCGCCTGTGGATTTGTGTAGTATAGTGTCAAATAGCGTATGATTATATCAAGGGGAGGGCACCAGAGCATCTCGCGGGTAGGCCTCCCAGGCCCTGGAAATTTTTGAATTTCACTGCATAATTTAGTGCATTTTAAACGCGATTTAAACACACATTTTGGTCGATGTTTTCATAGAAATTCTTCAAATTACTTCTAAATTTCTCTCACTATCGATTATCGCCTTATGGAAAAATTAGATGTTTGTGGAAAAGTTTGTCTAATGGTATTTATTTTCATGTAATACAGAGCGTTATAATTTCTTGAGTGTGTTGATCCTTTTTGACGCGCCTGAGTCGCTCGCTGAACAATAATAACTAGGAAAACGCTCAGTGACGGTACCCATAATGGTAGTATGTATGTACTAGTCTACGGGATAATAAAGTAATATAAAATACAAAATAAAAAAAATAGCGAGCACGGGAACGTACAAATTCTCTAACCGGAATTCCGTACCAAACGCACAGAAAACTTATACATCCATATTGAATTGAAATATGATCCACTCAATCAACATAAAAGTGTGCTTTTCATCGAAACTTGAAAATAGCATCTAAGCACCCTGGTACACTCAACAAATGATAAAACGGTATTTGAAAGAAATTGATTGGCTGAAAAAATGTGAAGGCATCATCTGATCGATGATCTGATGAAGTTGAAGCTAACTCGTCATTATACCTCTAGTAGTTGAGGTCTGATTTCATTGATAATAACAAGGATTGATTGTCAAGGAACCAGACCAGCAGCTAATCCGTTTCGTTCAAATACCGTTTTATGATTTGTTGGGTGTACCTAAAGCAAATCAGATTCAGTTGAAGTGGAAAACATTAATTTCGTTCGATACTTCATTTCTGACAGATATTAAAATGTCAATAAGTGCAAACGTTCTTAACTGATTGGGCTGAAAATGTGTAAAATAAGAGACAATTTTGGTATTAATTACCATGCAAAATGTGAGTTTGATCCGATTTATGGAAGACAATTCATTTTTCAACCTTTAAGGAGATATTTATTTAAATGTTAACCAATGAACGGATTTAAAAAAAAATTGGGTCAGCAACGCCCATAAAAAGTCCGAACGAGTGCAAAATTTCAGCTCGATCGAAAAATAACTGTGACCAAAGTGTAGGTACTATAGCCTCAGTAACAGAAAAAAACACACAAAATAACAGAGGTCCGAGTCACTCGCTTCGCTCGCTCAATAATCATAATTTATAACAACCCGACACAAACTGTCGGAACAAAATTATTCTTGTGCTTATGTTTTTACTCTATAATCTATATCTTACCCACCCACCATATGTATAGGTAATAATGGTAACAACCCGACTCGAACTATTGGAACAAAGTGATTCTTGTAATTACCTATGTTGTTTGTGCTACCTAATCCATTTTCACTGTCATAATCACACTTACAAGGCTCAAGAGGACACCTATGTAGCCGTCCTGCCTCCGACAGGTAAATTCACAATAACATCAAATTCAATTCAGGTTATAAAAAGTAAATCCTTATTTGGTTGTGCACTCTCTCTATTTTGATTTGCAAATCTCCTACCCCCCCCCCCCCCCCCCACCCCATAGGAAAACGTCTGAAAAATCGTTTTAAACCGTTTTCTCTACAACATAAGGAGTTAAGAAATCAAATCAACGTATCAGGTATAATACAACTACAGTAATTACATTTTTTAGTTTTAATTGAAAACGCGTACAAACTTTGTGGTTTCAACACTAAAATCATATAAGAGAGTTACAAGTCCATGATGAGATCATATTACCAATGATACTTGGAATTTAGCAGCGAGCCGAGTTGCAAAGTGATAAACAACCCTCATTCAGAAAATGTCACGTACGCAGAATGATTTAATGTGACAGGCGCTCGAGATTGTAAGCGAACCAAAATCCCCCCCTTCCACTATAGGTGCTGGAAGTAAGATTTCCACTCCAAAATAATCGAATCTTATTAAGAAGTTTTCTTCGTCATTATGCATCCAATTGATCTGATTTTTTGTATGTAGATACCCAAAAGATAGAGCTTTGTAGGCATGTTTTTGAAATATTTTTATTCGCTCTGTGAAAGGCACAATATATTACTGAACATCATTACTTTTTTCTTAAATGTAGGGGTTGTTTTGGGGACTTGGGGATAAAGTTGTGAACGCCATTAAGACAAAATAGCAACACTGAAACATGGGCCATTATTTCAATATTATTCTGCCGCAAAGAGAACGAAATTATCTCAATTTTTGCGTTAGTAAAATTTAAATTGGTAACACTACCCATTTATAGGCTAAATTAGCACTTTGAAGAGCCGTCTTAAAGTGTAAACCCACGCAGTCACAACTAAACTCCTTGTGTAATTTCATATAAATAAACTCATTCTTAAATTCATTCTAAGGGTAACTGAATAATTTGTACACCAGAATAAACTCCCAGATCCCTAGTAAACTCGGTACCATACGTGGCTATAACTGAGCTGCGTAACACTGGTGGAGGCGCCGTTTCCGCGTAACACTGGTGGAGGCTCCGTATCCGCGTAACAAGTTCGTCAAATACGAAGAAAATTTTTTCTATTCAAAAAAACAATTTTCGGACTCAAGCAGAAAGAAGACACCTATGTGAAACCACATTGCAAGCCCCAATTCATAAAACATAAAATACTGACACTTCCATGTATATACATTCTGGAATCTATCATGAACATAAAACAAAACAATAATATTATCACGCAAAATTATGAAATTCATAACCACAACACAAGGCAAAAGGCTAATATACATACCACAAGTTACAGAACAAACAAAACAAAAAATAATTCTAACTATAATGGTAAAATACTATATAACACTCTTCCATTACATATTAAGGAAATAAATGATATAGTAGTTTTCAAACACCGCCTAAGACTATGCTTAAAAATGCATTCTACTCAGTGGACGAATTCCTAACATATTAGTAACATAATCATTTGTAATGTACATTTTGAATTTCTTTTTTTGAAAACCTGAAGATTTTCAGGATGAAACAAAGCTTTAATTAATATCGCTAATTTTATTATTATGTATGACTACCTATGTATTCTTTAATACGACGTATGACTATGTATTCTTTTAATATGTAGAGACTATGCTTAAAAATGCATTCTACTCAGTGGACGAATTCCTAACATATTAGTAACATAATCATTTGTAATGTACATTTTGAATTTCTTTTTTTGAAAACCTGAAGATTTTCAGGATGAAACAAAGCTTTAATTAATATCGCTAATTTTATTATTATGTATGACTACCTATGTATTCTTTAATACGACGTATGACTATGTATTCTTTTAATATGTATGTGTGCATTTCTTGTATTGTCTGTTGTTCCAACAAACCCTAACCCTAGGGTATCTTGCACTTATTATTGTACAATATTTGTGTATTATTGGAAATAAACTATGAAACTACTAGGAAAACGCTCTGAGTAACGCGTTGATGAGCGAGCACGGATACACGCAACACCTCGAACCGAAATTATGTCTATCGAAAATGTCATTAAAAGCCAATAATTCTTGAATTTCGTCACATACTTGTATAAATATCTCCAAAATTTCCAAAAATATTGGTCCCAATAACCTTGCTAAGTTTTAAGTTGATCGATTAAACCTTTGATTGAACGGTTCATTGTTAAGTTTCAAAAATCACATGATATCCTTCAAACAATATACCTGGGACCACTCATATGATATGATAAACTTTTGAAAATAACTACAAATTAGACTGAAAATTGGCAAAAATACCTTAAATGTGGCTACCAATTACCATGCGAAGTTTTTAGTTGGTCGGTCAATCGGCAATACCCGCTGCACGAGAGCGGGTATTGCGTTGATTGTTTGAGTATCTCCTTGCAGCAGTCTGGTCGGGGGTCTCTTTGCTCCTTGATGCTTTATTATTAACGATATTTTGTTTCAACCTTTTAGATTTAGCTTCGTCAGTTTCTTGATCTTCAAATTCACGCAGACGCTTTTTCGCCTTTATGGCTTTCATTCTAGCAGAAGTCTTTCCATTTTTCGGCATGTTTAAATAGGGATAAGATAGGTAATGAAAAAGTAAGAAGTAGAGTACCTACCTAATTAAAGTACAATAATATTTGTGTGATCAATGTTTGAAATGCACGAAATGTGTGCTCAAAGACGTAATGTATTCAATGTCGTAATGTTACGAAATGAATCTTGAACAAAACTTCGCAAATATGAAAATAAAGTAAACACCTTTCAACTAATAAGCGAAAGGAATCAAAGTTCCACACAAAAAAACGGATCAGGTAAAATAGTAACTACCTAGTTTAGAAACGGAATGAATCCAACGTTTCCAAGAAGAAAATAATTTGAAATAATCAATCCCCTGGACAAAAACTGTAGATACCTAATATCTATGCTTTAAAAGCGATTCAATTTTACTAATACCTTCACAAAGTACACCAAATTGCCAAAATTATCAACGAAAAGAAGCAAAATGCAGTAGAGATTTGGAATGACGTGTGAACGCTAGAAGAGAACAAACGCCACTCAATGATATTATTGAAATGTGAGCTTATGTTTCTAATCCCTCCTGGATGCAAAATCAGCCAAGTAGAAACACGGGAGGCACGGCCATCAGAACTGCGAATTGACGAAAAGACAATCAAGGTCCTTAAAAACTCGAAATGATTTGTTGGAAACTATGATCCAAATTGAATTATTCAAATTTGATCAACTCAATAAACATAAAAATATCTGCTTTTCACTAAAAAAGTGTACATACCATCAAAACACTCTTGTACCTAAAGCAAATCAGATTCAGTTGCATTGGAAAGACATTCATTTTCAATGTTTCATTTCTGACAGCTATTAAAAATGTCAATAAGTGCATACTTTCTTGACAGATTCGGCTGAAAATTTGTAAAATAAGTGACATTGTTGGTCTTACTGACCATGCTAAATATGAGTTTGATCACATTTCTCGAAGACCAATTTCATTTTTTAGGCTATCAGAAGATACTTATTTTAACAATGAACCAATGGATGGATTTCAAAAAAAAATTGGGTCTGCAAACAGAGAAGGTTGTCTTTACATGTGTGCAAAATTTCAGGTCGATCGGTGAAACGGTGCGACTTCTATTGCTTCCTTTAGCATACAAAAACAAAAACAAAAAAAAAAACAAAAAAAAAAACAGAGGTCCGTGCTAAAAGAGCCAAATGGAGTCGCTCGCTTCGCTCGCTCAATGAAACTTCGCCATGAGTGTAGCGTGACAACATACTTGCAATCATTTCAGATACAGGAGCAGTCAATGAGAATGCCTACTGTTTATGAAATACATTAAGTAAACTTGATATTAATAAACAACCTGGTTTTGATGGAATTCGTGTGAAGGATCTTGGTCTCATCGCTGAAGTTATAAGTCCCGTGATAGCAAAGTTGTGTAATTTGTCATTTAAATCTGGTATTGTCCCTTCAAAATTAAAAATGGCAGTTGTGCGCCCAATTTATAAAAAAGGTGATCATCTTGTTTTTTCAAATTATCGACCCATCGCTATTCTACCTGTTATAGATAAAAATAATGGAACGTTGTGTGGCAAATATATTAACTGAATACTTAGAAAATT
Organism: Leuctra nigra; assembly: GCA_934045905.1. Lineage (NCBI taxonomy): Eukaryota > Metazoa > Arthropoda > Insecta > Plecoptera > Leuctridae > Leuctra > Leuctra nigra. Next base: position 59,783,066 of record OW203761.1, on the reverse strand, counting down.
ATACCATTATCAGTAGTTTGCAGTTCGGCTTGCAAAAAAAGAAAGGTATCAACGACCTTTTATTAAAAATTTCGGACTTTGTTAACACTAACCTTAATGACAATAATCATGTTTTAGCGCTGTTCATAGATTTTTCGACCGAGCTGAACCTAGCCTTCCATCCTCCAGGGGCCTCATTCACAAAACTTTTTGACGGTGTTACCGGGGGCGGCCAATGTTATTTCATATGGGACTACGAGCTAATCGAAGCTAACCCCGCTTTGTGAATGAGGCCCCAGGGGCCTCATTCACAAAGCAGGTTTGAGGCCCCTGGGGCCTCATTCACAAAACTTTTTGACGGTGTTACCGGGGGCGGCCAATGTTATTTCATATGAGACTATGAGCTAATCCGAGCTAAACCTGCTTTGTGAATGAGGCCCCAGCCTTCGATCTAATACCAACCTTAAACTCAATAGGAATGAAATTCCAATGCCGCTAGGTTCAGTATTCTCGTTACAATATAGATGGCGACTCTGTCTAGTGGTGATAGTATTCTAGTTTGAATATAGATGGCGACTCTATTTACTCTTGTTCTGAATGTAATGTTTACTCTTTTTCTGTCGAGTGGTGACAGTATTCTAGTTTGCATATAGATGGCCACTCTATTTACTCTTGTTCTGAATGTAATTTTAAATGTTACTTCATAATATGCAATATTTAATGCAATATTTGTTTATTTGTAACCTTTGACCCTCTTCCGAGGAAATTGGTACATTCATGTTATATATTCTATATATATATGACACTTTTATTTTAGTAATAATTTAATTCTAATGAATTATAATCTACATTCAAAACTTATATTAATACTGAATATGACAGAGTTGATGGCAGTCGCCATAGGGTTATTGCACTTGAATATATATATAAGAATGCATGACTGCAAGTTAATTATTTCAATATATAAAACATCATTTTTATCCTTTCTTATTGCGTTATTATTGCATTTGTTCACAAATTCAAACTTCATTAAATTTTGAAATATTATCATTTGTTTATATCTGGAAATCAGCTGAAGGAACCTATATTACAATAACAAATTGTATTGATTACGCAATAGTTATTTCGTTATTTTTTCACTTGCATTTGTTCACAAATTCAAACTTCACTAAATTTTTAAATATTATCTACATATTTGGGATCTGGAAATCAGCTGAAGGAGCATACTTTACAATAACAAACCACAGTGATATTGTATAAAATTTTGCAATATGTTTTATTAATTTAAATATCAACCCAAAATAAAACTACCTATTGGTTACCCTAAAATTACATATTAGTTAATACAAATATTAAATATAAATTTCATTTTTGACACGATTGCTTTCAATAATTCCATATTTAAACTATTGTACAATTTAATAAAGATTTCCCTAGCTGAGCAATTTTTAATTCACATCGATTACTTATCAAATCTCAGTGACAATTTATGGGAATACAGTGGCCCATGTGTGATCTGACCGATCTGACCAAAATTCAGGAATAGCTCATATGCCGCATTCACAACATGACAAACAATGAGGACATTTGTTTGTGACCTCGACCTTCCAAGGTTCTTCTTTGTCATCTTGCATCAATGGCATGCAGCGAGGGTTGTTTTCGGGGAAGCGCGTCGGGCTACCGGATGTCAATAAACATTAAGGGCCCGCCGAGCGCGTATGTAGGTAGATTTCCGGACTTTTGCTTCGAGCTGATCATCAGCAAAGCAACCTTTTTCATATCATGAAGGGTGTTTATGGCCGACAGACGCAGCTCGTGACAACAAAGGATCAATAATCCCTTTTATTAATTTTTTGTTCTTACTGATCAAATATAATTTCTATATTTTTGATCACACAGACAAAAGTCCTAATCGAAGGTAGTTCAAAGGTTTTTTATTTGTAAAATTTGGAGCAAAAATGACGAAACGTTGCAAGCTAAACTTGTTTTATAGACAAGTAATTGAAATTATTATGATTATTATGATAATACTGTATGATAATACAGTATACGTAATATCAGTGTGATACTGATATAACTATAGTGTGTGATGTGATGATAATATAGTACTAATTATCGCCGTCAATCACAAAAATGAGTGTTACATTCCTACAATAATAAACCAAAAGCATTATTGAACTTCGCCGCCGAATTTGACATTGTTTCAAGTCTAATCGATTTGTGTATGATTGACAAGTGATTGTAATGATGGTCGCATGATTATGATATTATTTAAAAGTTTCAAATATTTATTGTTAGTAAACCTGGAGTGCTCTATGAGCACTATTTCGGATTTTTTAATGTCACTAGTTGGTTTATTGGGTATTTGTTGCGTCGACGTATTCTAGTAGAAAAACAGGAAGAAAATATTATATGATTTCTGCGGTGAGATAATATCAAATTAAAAAAAATCAGTTAGATGTGAAATATTGTACATCTGTTTTGAGTTCACAACCTTGTATCCATTCTACTGAGGTTTTAGTCGTGGTTTTCCTCAGTTTATAGAGCAAATGATGGGATGGTTCCCTTAGCTTAGTCCACGACAAATTCATGCTAAAGCATCCACGACCAATGCTGTACCAATGTTGTGACCAATGTGACGAATGTTGTAGATTCAGTTCCTCATATTCTCTAACACTGCAGTGCACTCCAATCATCTTAGTCCTCACCAATCACAAGTACCTATAAGTACATATCAGACGAGAATATCGATATATAATGCAGCTAAGTAATAATCCGTCAATATTTCAGGTTACTTTTATAAATCGAAAGTTTAGTATTATTTGAAAATTAGTTTTCAATAACGAAGCACAAGCGCATTGGTTTGAAATAAATAGCATATTGTAACGAGTTTTTCAGGTTAATATCAATGTTATTTTATGTGTAAATATCAATTAATAAGAATAAAATGTATCCAAATATAGCCACATCAATTCTTGCTAACCTGAACACTCCACAATCTCATTGAAAGTTATAACAATAGTGTCTTTCTAATAGCCATTTCACTGCTTTTGCCAAAATTATAATTTTATAATGATAATAGCAGGGAAGGAGGCGGTCGTGGCCTATTAGTTGGGTATACCTTCCCACCATTTGCCTGTTCACTGAGGTAATACCACGAACAAAACTGTCAGGAAGAACGCTTTTTAACAATTCCCAAACTTTGGTAGTTGGTGATAAATTAATCAAAAATGCAAATCACACAACTTACAATTTGTAAGCGGGTCCCTCTAGTAGCCCGATAATGCCCGGTGTGACTTGACTAGGTGACATTGCCGTGAGTCTTCAGGTTCAACTACAAATAATTGTGAAAGTCCAAATTTGGGTTTTAAAATCTCAACTGCTCCAACAGCCCAGACCATTCTAAAGTTTCCACCTGTCTTATTGACACAGTACAGGTCATTCATTATATAGACAATAGATGTACTGATTATGTTATGCAACTAATATGCGCCATAATTACACAATTTAACAAACAAGAATACTAATTACAATATATAATAAATTTTAAATTTATCATTATCAAGCAATATCGTCGATGAATAATAAAAACAAACTGAATTAGAGACTGACGCGAGGATTGAAGTTCATGATAATGGGATAATCAATAATCAATACCATTTTGTTGACTGTTAAAATAATCGCCTGTACAATACGACTGTATAATATTTTCAAAATATGCTGCAAAATAATAATTCAAAATATCTCATACTCATACTCGTGAAGACTGGGGGTGGATGCTAGGCCCTCCATGCAAGCTCTACCATCTGCTGAAGACTGGGGGTGGATAATAGCCCCTCCATGCAAGCTCTACAATCTGCTGAAGACTGGGGGTGGATGTTAGCCCCTCCATGCAAGCTCTACCATCGGCTGAAGACTGGGGGTGGATTATAGCCCCTCCATGCAAGCTCTACCATCGGCTGAAGACTGGGGGTGGATTATAGCCCCTCCATGCAAGCTCTACCATCGGCTGAAGACTGGGGGTGGATAATAGCCCCTCCATGCAAGCTCTATAATCTGGTGAAGACTGGGCCCTCCAAGCAAGCTCTACCATCTGCTGAAGACTGGGGGTGGATGTAAGGCCCTCCAAGCAAGCTCTACCATCTGATGAAGACTGGGGGTGGATGGTAGCCCCTCCATGCAAGCTCTATAATCTGGTGAAGACTGGGCCCTCCAAGCAAGCTCTACCATCTGCTGAAGACTGGGGGTGGATGTAAGGCCCTCCAAGCAAGCTCTACCATCTGATGAAGACTGGGGGTGGATGGTAGCCCCTCCATGCAAGCTCTACCATCTGGTGAAGACTGGGCCCTCCAAGCAAGCTCTACCATCTGCTGAAGACTGGGGGTGGATGTAAGGCCCTCCAAGCAAGCTCTACCATCTGATGAAGACTGGGGGTGGATGTAAGGCCCTCCAAGCAAGCTCTACCATCTGATGAAGACTGGGCCCTCCAAGCAAGCTCTACCATCTGATGAAGACTGGGGGTGGATGTAAGAACCTCCAAGCAAGCTCTACCATCTGATGAAGACTGGGCCCTCCAAGCTAGCTCTACCATCTGATGAAGACTGGGCCCTCCAAGCAAGCTCTACCATCTGATGAAGACTGGGCCCTCGAAGCAAGCTCTACCATCTGATGAAGACTGGGGGTGGATGTAAGGCCCTCCAAGCAAGCTCTACCATCTGATGAAGACTGGGCCCTCCAAGCTAGCTCTACCATCTGATGAAGACTGGGCCCTCCAAGCAAGCTCTACCATCTGATGAAGACTGGGCCCTCCAAGCAAGCTCTACCATCTGATGAAGACTGGGCCCTCCCAGCAAGCTCTACCATCTGATGAAGACTGGAGGTGGATGTAAGGCCCTTCAAGCAAGCTCTACCATCTGATGAAGACTGGGGGTAGATGTAAGGCCCTCCAAGTAAGCTCTACCATATGATGAAGACTGGTGGTGGATGTTAGGCCCTCGCTGCAAGCTCCATTGATAAGCCAAGTCACCCTGATCGGGTTGATAATATAATATTAAAAGTGAGTTCAGGGTGAAATTATCTTTGTAGAGTGGTCACAATCATATTGTTGCAGGGACTTGAACCCAAATGAATAACGGTTCTGGTTCCGGTACCAAGTTTTTAAAAATAACGGTTCCGATTCCGATTCCATTAGGGTTCCAATCGGTTCCATCAAATTCAGACAATTATTCAAATAATTTTTTTAATCGACTTTTGGGGACTCGTGCTCAGAAATGTCTAACATTAGACTTGGTGATCAATGATCATGTATTTGAAAAACTGTAAATGGTATAGTAAATATTTTCAGATTTGACGGCAATGAAGTAAAATTTCGGTGAAATTCATTATTTAGAGAACCTTTGTGGAACCGTTATGGACCCAAATAATATTTAATATTAATAAGGGTTCCGGTTCCGGTTCCACCCAAACAATTAATATGGGTTCCGGTTCCGGTTCCAGTCCCCGTATTGTTGTGTGCATTTATCAATCTTATCATATATGGGCAATCCAAGGTCACAGATCTGATAAGCCGGGGTCAATTAATTCAAAGAATAACATTATATTCGTGTTCAGTGTGCCGACCAGTTTTATAAAGTGTTAGCTATAAGGGTGAATTTCCCCTGCAATGCTGGTAGGATTTTCGACCTTATGAGCTTAGGGCAAAGCCATTTCTTAAACCAAATTTCAGACGTCCCGGCTTTTTGCTTTTAAACTAAAAGTGTTAGCAACTTAAGGATATAAACACTCGATTCCCAAGTCCATCAATTATGTCTACACGTATATTCCACGTGTCCGATATCAATCAATACAAAGCGTTTTACGCTTACGAAGTGTGTGCGTACTTTTGCGCGATCCTTCCAATAATAATAAATCACTAAATCGGCGATAAATCGACTCTGACATACACTTAGACATAGTACTCTTTTCATTAGCTCTGCCAAAGTCCCACGTACACGAATCACTGCCCCGTTTGATCATTTCGTCATTAGTATGACTAATAGTGACTAAATACTAAACACACCTAAATACGATTTTCTTCTCGTTGGTGTGTGAAATCAGAGTTTTTTTATATTTTTTTATTTTTTGTCACAATCAATTCTGTTAGAAATATTGCATCTCATTCAAAATTGTGTCCAATATTGCGGCCAGAGGACACAAATGTAAAGTTTTTTATATGAATTAATTGGCAAGTCCAGGTGGGTTTTAGATCATTGTTGTATTTTTTTTTGTAATCTACGAACGATTTCAAGTCAGATTTTGCATTTCTGAATAATTTGGTTAAAATTTGTGAAAATTAGTTTCATTATTATTTCTTGTCGAAAAATACGAGTTGCAGTATAAGCGGGCGCCTTAGTTTCGCTTTTAAAACAGCAGTTTGGATAAAAATATAGAAAATTCGTTTAATATCATTCATTATTGTGTCAATGTCAATTCTGGGAGTATTTTCAATGCTGTTTAGCCAAAAAAAAAGTTCAAAAAGTGCTCTTTCATGGCATAAAATCGACCAAACGAGAAAGAAATTGAGAAAGAATTGAGTGGTAAAATAGTTATAGAGACGTTATAAATGTTTTACGAAATGATTAAACTGTACATTACAGTAAATGCCTGAAGTGGAAAAGAAATCTGTTTTGTACTGATAGATAATCAGATAGAAATGTTGTAGTTACAGGTCTCACGTATTTTAGACTGCATTCGAACGGCCCGGTTAAAAACATTTCATGCCACTAAGGGCCAGTTTCTATTCAATTTCTATGCCAATTTCGACCTTACACTCCGACGAAAATTGTGTACATTTAGTTTTTTTATCCTTTAACAGTTGTCTCTGAATGTATTCATAAATAAATTTGATATTCGAGTAAAGTGATTCAAAAGGAAGCTAACGTGACCCAACTCAAGGATGTGGGTGCAGAATTACAAGAATACATCGCACTTCCCTTTTTAAATTATTCTGTATTTGTTGCCACCTAGATTCCTGACCCCGCCATGATTCAAACACTGGAAAGAGTATAAAGACAAATGTTAGAAGATTGGTGTAGAACCAATAACCACTAGGAAAACGCTCTGTGTTACGCGTTGATGAGCGAGCACGGATATGCGCAACACATCGAACCGAAATTCTGTCTATTGAAAATGTCTTTAAAAGCCAATAATTCTTTAATTTCGTCACAGACTGGTATGAAAATCTTCAAAAAATCCAAAAATATTGGTCCCAATAAGCATGTAAAGTTTTAAGTTGATCGATTGAACCTGAAAATTTATGATTGAATGGTTCCTTGTTAATTTTCAAAAATCACAGGATCTTGTTCAAAAACTATACCTGGGACCACTCATATGATATAAGTGTGTTTACACAATCAGATCGATCGATCTGTTGATTATTAGTGTCATTATGCGTTTGAAAGTTTCTGTTCTAACTACCTTGGAACATCGGAACTGAGGCGTCAATGTTACCGTGATCCATAGCAACAAGCAAAATTTCCGTAAAATGTCAATAACTTTTGGATTTAAACACAGATTTGTCTGAAAATTGTCAAAAACACAGATAATGTTGGTCCCAATGACCATGCAAAGTTTTAAGTTGATCGGTCAAACGGTTCTAGTTTAAATGTCAAAAATCACAGTAAAGATGGTTTTAAATTTTAACCAATGGGAGGATTTGGCTGAAACTTTGTATTAATGACTTGTCAAAATTTCAAATTGATAAAACAAACCAATCGAAAGATAATATTTTTTATATTTGAACCAATCACGGGATCCCGTTCAAAAACGATCCCAGGGACCGCATAGTACGTTAGTATGTGTACAAAATTTCAGATTGATTGCTTGAGCGGTTTGACCTGGAGTGTGACCACAAAAAAATAAACAAACAAAAACAAAAACAAAACAAAAAACACACACACACAGAGAAAGTGCCATAAGAGTACCGTGGTGACGCTCGCTACGCTCGCTCAATAATGTAAAGATCACTCCGTAAACAGGAATATGTTCTTCTATCATGTGTAGAAACTATACAACTATATTAGACTAAAGTTTATGCAATGCCAAATTTATGCAATAATTTTCAAATATTTGTCAAGTTATCGTACAGATCAATGATTGGTAATTGTCAAATATCAATGTACTCGTATAGAATAAAAAATTGCATGCAATACCAAGGCTCGCCTCATTCAATTGAGAATGTGTTTTTAAAACAATGTTTGACAAAGTTGGTTTTGATGATGATGACTTTTCAACCAATTAGACAATCTTAAAAAGATAAATTGGAATATTTTAGCCAAAAGGTGTGATTTGTATCGATCGCATCAAGACCGGAAAAATGTGATCGCAGAGACAAAAGAGTCAAAAGACAGTCTAGTTGATTATATATAATAGAATATTGTTTTAACGTCGCACTTTTCAGCAACTAGGTTCATAAAGACGGGTGACTATAAATTGAATACAGGGGAAGAATGGATGGTGGACCGGCAGAAGGCCCACTGCCACAAAGCCCACCATGCCTCAGGGCACGCCATGATGCCAAGTCGATGTGTAGTCCAGACCTTGAGTATATACTCAAGGGTCCAGACAGTCTAATTGACAGTAATTGGCTCCGCCCACCAATCACACCATACACCACCGAATAGCCAGACAACATCCCCCTACCCCAATAATTCTGACGTCACTCCCCCACCCCGACGTTACTCAGTATAGGCGCGCATTTTGAACATCAGTTTAAATTGATGAAAAATTTGATACCATACATTAAAATGTCAGAAACAAACTTGTCAACAATATTATGTTCTTATCTTTATTGGCCATGAAGAAATGGCATTTAAAGAGGGTGATATGATCTGTATTTTTGGCATCTCATGACCGTTCACTGTAAATGTACCTATTTGATGCGTCGTTGCGAATTTAATTGATTGATGCATTAATAAGATTATTTAATTTTCATTAAATTTGGCAATTTGGTCAACCAAACTTACAATAGACCGATTTAAAAATTATCTAGGTGGCTCTGGTTTTTAGATAAATTCACATGCAGTTTGGTTTTCCATATTATATCTATTGGTGTTTTTATCTATTGTTGTAAAACACCAATAGATGGAAAACCAAACTGCATGTGAATTTATCTAAAAACCAGAACCACCTAGATAATTTTTAAATCGGTATATTATTTTACATTTCTGCTCTCGGTCCTGTAGAATAACCTTGAGAAAGTTTTAACTACTTGCAGTTTCCATTAATAGTGCAAAATTTGAAAATTTGAATAATATCTACGGTTAACACATGCACACATTTTTGATATTCACTGTGAGCAAAGACAACTGTGATTCTGAAACAAAATAAGGAGTAATTCCATACCGGTCAAGATTAACATTTTCAGGTGTTGAAAAACGACAAATATTAATAATTCACATAATATTCAAGGAAAATTACTCGGTTGTCAAAAATCAGTCAAGAAAGAAATCAAAATCCTTTCATAGAGTTATTTTAAAAATCTATGTATTATTTATGAACTATTAAAATAGCGTTTGTCGTTATCGGTAGTTTCATGAAATTTGAATGTGTAAAAATCATTAAATCGTATAATAAATATACAAGTCGGCTGAAACGTTGCAAATTAAACTTAATACAGAATTTGTCCGCATTATTAATCAATTAAACACAGTTTACTTACATGCAAAAGGCATTATGCACATTGTAGGAAAATTATAACAAATTCAATATTTCGCGTTGTTCATGTTGTGGTTATCAAGAAATGAACGAGATCCGCCGAGAAAAGTTTAATTCAAATGATTGTCTGATATCCAATCAATAAGTAAATTCCCCGAACCAGCATTAGAGCTATACTTAGCCCTTCCCCTGCTTGATTTCATGTGTACCTATTGTGAACGTGGAATTGAAGAGCACTTTTATATTACTGTTTTGCATTTTGTTGTGCCACTCAAAGATTTGGTTTGCTCCAACACTCCCCGCCCTTTATGCAAATGTTTATGAAATTATCACTGAATAAACGCGTTCCGAAACTCAAATTTGATTGAGTGAAAATCGCTCAAAAATGAGTTAAATCCACTCAAAAAAGTTACAATTGACGTCGTTTTTTGAGTGGATAACTTATTTTTGAGCGATTTTCACTCAATGATTTGCAAGATCAATTGTTTATTGTGAACGTGTATCAGAGAACGTGTATATAATAATGATACACGACCAATATATTGAAAGTTTATTTTATATGCCAGTAATTGCAGAGCACAAAATATTTATAAAATAGGTACACTCAACCAAACATAAAATGATCGTGATGAAAAGGTAGGGAAGCATCTCTTGTCGTTTAATTTTCCGATTGCCTGTACAAACCGGTCAGACCTCTCACTCTAGTTGTTATCTCTCTCGGTGCTCGAGTAAAACAAGGGATGGGGGAGATATTGACTTCAAATAGAAACAGGTAATTTATCTATCACATCAGCCTAGAAGGTCGAAGCTTCATTCGAATCTTGCTCATCAGGCTAACCCGATCGTGGTCTACCGAGATTTTGGCTCAAATCTTCTCAATATGTTCAATCTATATTATGTTACAGATTCATAATTTTAAAAGTGTATAATATGATCTTATGCTTTTGCTAATGTATAATTTCATTTGCAAACAATCCGATCTAAGTGCAGTTAATCAATAGAACAAAGTATACCTACGTCTATATAATGGATTGGGCTAAAATTATACATAGGCTCTTTAAATTAATTTTATGAGAAAACGTAAATTTCAAAGTTACCCTATCATTGATTCATACTATATTAGTCTATACAAAAAAAATTACAAATTGCCAATAGGACAGTTACGATTTATTTTTGAATTTATTTCAAACCTGACTTTAATATTCCTTTATTCATAACAAAAAATATGTAAATTTTCATTAATAAATATGAATTTGAAATTCCGTAAATATTATTCAGTATGTTGAAAATCAGTGTGATGTTATATTTATCAACCAACAATGATGTTGCCATGGCAACAATAAAACTAGGACAGCACATGACGTTAATTCTTTGTCCCGCCTATGGTCCCGCAATAATGTGCACTGAAATAATATTCATATTGACGGAGGGAAATTTGGGCTATTGAGTATCCTGACAAAATTAATCTACGCCCACTATTTAGGGTATTCGAAAGTATGAATCAAAGGAAAATTTTAGTTGAAAAGTCTGCGCCCTTAATATAAAAGTGACGTTGTTACCATAAACTGCATGCATTGCATTTTATAAAACAATGTATGTAACAATTATCTTATCTTTGTTAAGTGTGCGTCGTTAAATAAACTCACCAGCCTTGTTGCCGTGTGTGCGTCATTAATATTCAGTCAAAGCATGATACATTATGTGTATTTATTTAGTGAGAGCAGAAAATTAAGTTTTGGACATAAGATTTAGCTCGTTTATTAATTACCTTTTTTAGTGAAGAAATATTGTGAGTAATTGAATGCGGTAACATTTTCTGATATTATTACCGTTCTAATGCATCTCAACTAATTGTTCTTGGAGAGCGGTAGTTTCTTTACACTGGGGATGTTGCAGTTAGAGTCCACTTGATGGATGATAAAAAGGTTACCGGTGGAAGGTGGGAAGGAGGCGCTCGTGGCTTATCAAGCGAATAAAGCAAGCGTCTTTATCTGAAACATAGCTCGAATCTCTGATTTTTTGTCTGTTTGTTGTTCTTTATCTATTTCAGGTCAAACGGAATAACGGATTAAGCCAATTTATTCACAACACATTAATTACTATCCTGATTGAGGACTTGATGATTTCTAAAAGATTTGTATTAGTTTCATCTTAAATACCTCCAGACTCCAGAGTGTTTATCGTTTAAAATGGAAATGCATTTCCATGGAGTCATTCAGACTCAAGCAACTCGTAAGGTCGAGTGTAAGAGGGTTGCGCACGCAAGTGCAAAGAGACATGGTGACAGCATCGTCACCGGTGATATGACAGTTCGTAGTGAGCATTCTCTACCTTCATTCCATTCTCCTCGGAGATCTCTAACCCTCATCAGTACGTTGTGTCTAATGTCCGTCTGTCCGACCGGGTAGCTCAATTGGTAGAGCTCTCGCCCGGCAAGTGAGAGGTCCCGGGCTCGAGCCCCGGTTCGATAGGATATTTTAACAACGCACATCCCTTCATAACAATCTTAATAATGGATAACGTTAATTTGTCGTTCGTGTTAATGCTTTTCATAATCTGTCTTATATTTTCTGTAAAGGGAATTTCAGTTCGACTTCGAGGTGTTGCCCGTTTCGGTGCTCGATCATCAACGCGTTACGCTGGGCGTTTTCCTAGTTATTAGTGAAAATCATAGCATTTACTCTCGACTGAGGAACACCACGACGCACCTCAGTCAAGTAGGTCGGTCGCGGGAATCGAAGTCAGGACTTCCGGGAAACAAGCTTAAGGGCAACTGCCTGAGCCAACTTGCTCCAGTAAAATTAAACTTGATGCATAAATTAGGCTTGGCGCTTAAAATGCAAGCTAAATGCTGCCATTTATTTAACTGCATCCCCTACAGTAGGTATCCATACAAAAAATTGTTAGGGAATATCCATCAATTTTAAAATAAGTTGGATTATAATTATTCAAAACAACAAGATGAATTTTGTCAGGATCTTCAATAGAAAATAATGTCCTTCATAAATATGAAATTTAATGTCAGTGAACATTATGGCGGGACAAAGACATTAATGTCATGTTCTGTCATAATTTTATTGTTGCTATGGCAACATCATTGTTGTTTGATAAATATTACATCACACTGATTTTCAACATAGTGTTAAAGTCCCTCAAAGATATTTACGTAAATTCAAATTGATATTTATTAATGAAAATTGTTATATTTTGAGTTATGAGTAAAGTAATATTAAAGTCGGTTTTGAAATAAATTCCAATGAAAAGACGTAACTGTCATAATATTGGCAATAGGTAATTTTTTTTGTATAGACAAAAGAAAAACTATAATGTGAGTGTTATTTTGAAATTTAGTTTTTCTCGTCAAATTAATTTAAAGTCAATGTAGGATGTAAACCCAATCATTTATATAGACCAGTGGTACTCAACCTTTTTGACTTGCGGGCTAATAATACGAATTTGCTTTTGTTGGCGGCCCGCATTTTTTTAAAAAAAGTACAATAATGCTCACGTGTTCAGGTTGGTTCATCCATGCGCGTAGGAACTACTTTTATCTTGAGAGGGGGGGAGGGGGGTATTTCGACACCCGGAAGGGGGGTCTAAGGAGCGAAGCATGTAAATTTTAGCCCCGCAGGGCGTCATTTAAAAATTTTACAATTTAAAAGTGATTCAATTTCTGGTGCTCTAAAATGCCCGAACTGAATCAAACTACCCTCCAATTGTTGCCTCGCAAGTCGTTTTTTTTAGAATTTAAGCTATTTATAAGTGGTTCTGGGATGCACTTATTTTTGTATGGTCAATGGGGGGTCAGTCTGCTCGGGTTGGGGGGATAATCCCCCATCCCCCAACCCCTTCTTATGTGTCTGGTTAATTCAGTGTATTTTGTTTATTAGGGAACGAATTGAACAAAGTATCACACGCCAAAACAATACACTATTTCACAATTTTCGAAATTGGTAAATGGCTTAATTTTCGTTTTAACAAGTATGAAGTTACATTTAAGAAGTTTTCGTCGCATTTACAGCCTGTTGCGTGGATCCTAACATGACAACTCTCAAAATTCCTCTCAAGTGCAAACAAGAAATTGTTAAAATCTTCTTCATATGGATATTTCATCCTGTTAGTTTATTTCTATGTAATGTTAACAGTTTCGATCAATATGTTTGGACCTTCTTCAGGACAAAACTTAACTTTAAAAAACCAAATCATATAAAATAATAAAACATTTCACATTTTTCAAATAATTTTTTCAATGAAACATTTTGTTATTTGTTATTTTTTATATTATTTGCACAGTTGATTTTGATTTTGTGAATAAGTACGAATAGGTATTGGAAACATCAACTGGGGGGCCACAAAAATTAGTTCCACGGGCCGCATGCGGCCCGCGGGCCGCAGGTTGATTGCCACTGATATAGACAGACGTATTCTTTGAGCTATGAATTGATTAACTGCACATAAACCGGATTGTTTGCAAATGAAATTATAAATTAGCAAAAGCATAACATCATAATAAATATTTTTAAAATTATGAATCTGAAACATAATATAGATTGCACTTATTGAGAAAATGTGAGCCGAAATCTAGGTAGACCACGATCGGGTTAGCCAGGAGCAATATTCGAATGAAGATTCGACATGCTTAGGCTGATGCGATTGAGAAATTACCTGTTTCTATTTGACGTCAATATCTCCCCCATCCCTTGTTATTACTCGAGGACAGAGAGAGATAGCAGCTAGAGTGAGAGGTCTGACCGGTTTGTACAGGCAATCGGAAAATTAATAGACAAGAGATGATACTCTAACTTTTCATCACGATCACTTTATGTTTGGCTGAGGTACATACCTACACGTAGGTATAGATTAACCTTTATAATAACATTAACAATGCTTTCTGAAAATATATTTATATCATACCTAAATATACCTTGTATCAATTTCGTCCGTTTACTACATTTTCCTCAAGTTTCCCTGCTGATTTCATGTGAACCACCGACCGCTGGGTCATCACTTATTATCTGTAGATTTTAAATTATAATTTTCAATCTGGATTTACAATTGATAATTGTATTAATAGAAGGCATGAATATAATTACTGAATCGTATAGGTTTAGTTAAGAAAAGGCATGTCTCACTGCTAGTTGGTATGAAATAGGTAATTAGAAAATGATAAAAATAAAAAAAATATTAAGTTTTCATATGGCATTATTCAATCACAATGATGTTCTTTTCGCTTTATAACAGCTTGTTTAAAATCTAGTGGAGCGGTCGCTCCACGCCAGCCAAGTCGTACGGCGCGCGCACACTCTCATATAAAGGCTGGAGCAAACCCACTTTTACTGTAAGCATCAAAGTGGCATTTTCGGCCTACTGGATCTTAAAATTGAGAAATCTCACATTGTTGCGAAATATCTTAATTTCAAGCTATGGCTCACCCTACAACATATACCAAATTTGGGAACAATAGGTTACGCCCTTTGCGCGCTAGAGGGCCGTGAAAACAGTGTTTTAGGGCGGTTTTCATAATCAGTAATCATAGTAGTAGGCTGGAGCTAAAATCCGGTAAACAGGCCACAGCCTAAACGGCTGAACCGATTGATCTCACATTTTTACCACGTGTGCACTTTTGGCGTCTGATTTAACCTTGTCCCTATGAATTTTTTGTGCCGCCATTTTGAAACCGGAAGTGACGTCATATCTCGTCAACGGTTGGACCGATCGGAACGAAATTTGCGCCAATCGTTTCAGACGGTCATCTATATGGATTATCAATATCAAAAGACTGAACATTATTTTAAATAAACCGGAAATGACGTCATGAAATTTAATATACATCGATTTGCATTTCAGCAACAACTGTTGATCCGATTGTCTTGATATTTATGTAACGTTTGTACTTTTGATATTTCATTTGACTTGTTATAAAACCAACCGGAAGCCGCCATTTTGAAACCGGAAGTGACATCATGTCTCAAAAACGGCTAAACAGATTAGAACAAACCAGCGCTAAACAATTTAGACGGTCAACTTTATGTAATCAGTAATATTTGATGATTCAAATATCGAAACCGGAAATGACGTCACACATTTTATGACCTATACCGGAAATGACGTCATAAATATGCTAAATGACGCTAAATTCACCACTTTATACTTTAAAATAGATATAAGTAAACGTACTTTGTAAATAATTATAAATTCAAGGTTGCAGTGTTCTCGGCGGCCATTTTTAAAACCGGAAGTGACGTCATATATCGTAAACGGTTGTACCGATTGCAACCTAAGTTTGGAAATGTGTTGGACTAATAATTATGAATTCAAGACGACATTATTTTCGGCCGCCATTGTTAAAACCGGAAGTGACGTCAAATATCGAAAATGGCTGTACCGATTGCAATCAAATTTTGGAAATGTGTTGTACTAATAATTATGAATTCAAGACGACATTATTTTTGGCCGCCATTGTTAAAACCGGAAGTGACGTCATATATCGAAAATGGCTGTACCGATTGCAACCAAATTTTGGAAATGTGTTGTACTAATAATTATGAATTCAAGACGACATTATTTTCGGCCGCCATTGTTAAAACCGGAAGTGACGTCATATATCAAAAACGGCTGTACCGATTGCAACCAAATTTTGGAAATGTGTAGGAGTAATAATTATGAATTCAAGACGACATTATTTTCGGCCGCCATTGCTAAAACCGGAAGTGACGTCATATATCGAAAACGGCTGGACCGATTGTAACGAAACTTAAAGCTATTCTTCTTGGATAATTATTTTAATCTTATATACCAAACGCAACTTTTCTAAGTATCCAAATCGGCATAGGCGTATTTTTTTAAAGAAATAAGTTCTTGCACGGACACAAGCTGTGCTACAAGCTGTATGAATAAACTAACAAAAGAAGTGATATCCCAGAAAAAAACACTCCGTGTAAAAAAGGCAGCCAAGTCTCTTTACTTTAAAAAAATTCAACACCGAAAAGGAGTGATATCAAAAAAGGAGCCAAGTCAAAGACATTTCCAAATATTTAATCGTATCTTTGAAATAAAAGTATAAACACCGAGAAATACTTTACAAAAGGACTTGGCGCATCGTTTTTTTAAAGACATTTTTCTATTCATAAGCATGTGCCATTTATATACAACCGTCATTTTGAATGTTTAGAATAATAGGGACACATCTTTCAATTAGGTACATATTATACATACCTTCTGTTAAATATTTTCTATATGAATATATACGCTATGAAACTTGTTGTCTATGCTTTCTATAAATATACACAATAGTTATCTTCGTAATATTGTTTCGTGGTGAATATAATTAAGTCTCATGCGTTATACCTTCTCATCATGTAACAATTTCTATTAATACACATTTTATAAAAATACATTTCACAAAGAAGACAGTCATATTGAATTTCTATTAAAAAATTTAACTTTATACACTTGACTTTTCAAAAATATATAATTGTGTTCCATTAGTTAGTAATTATTTTACAACGTTTCATGATTTCCTTCAGTCAAGATCAAATTATGAAAAGATACCAGTCTAATAGCGCCATATTAACAGTACTGCAAGAATATGTATGAGCTCACTTCCAATTGATATGAAGGGATGTGTGTTGTGAAAAATATCCGACCGAACCGGGGCACGAACTTGGGACCTCTCACTTGCCGGGCGAGAGCTCTACCAACTGAGCTACCCGATCGGACGGGCGGACATTAGACACAACACACTGATGAGGATCCTGACTCCTGACTCCATGGAAGTTTTCCAAAGAAACCTACATTCTCACCACTTCCAATTGTTATGTAATTCTTTCACCCTTATATTACTTATATATTACAGCATAAAATCATGCTTCTATCGCCATTGACAAAACTATAAAATAGTCATTACTAAAAGTAGCTTGATTCATAGATTCTGGCTCTAATAGAAAGAGGAAAATGTACCTACTTGTAAATTTCTTTCCACTTTTAGGATAGAATGATGTCTTTAAAAAAACGATGCGCCAAGTCCTTTTGTAAAGTATTTCTCGGTGTTTATACTTTTATTTCAAAGATACGATTAAATATTTGGAAATGTCATTGACTTGGCTCCTTTTTTGATATCACTCCTTTTCGGTGTTGAATTTTTTTAAAGTAAAGAGACTTGGCTGCCTTTTTTACACGGAGTGTTTTTTTCTGGGATTAGTAATTACATCACCTACTTGGTTGATAACCCTTGGACTCATGCCATTTTTTTTAATACACGATTCAACAATTTGATTGAGTTTTTTTTTAGTAATCTCATTACCATTTCAATTTATTTTTTATTAATATAAATTATACCTACGAAGAATTGAGAAAGAATTGAAAATGTATACCACGTAATAATCATAATATTATCTTTTATCATAATCACTATTAAAATTTCAATAATTGCGTCTCCAATCTTATCCACGAAAATCGTCTGCATCAAGAAGAAAAATGCTTGAAGGACCTCAATTAGTGTCCACAACTAATTACTTTACACAATTTCATTATAGTTTGTTCATTTAAGAAGTATTGCCATTTAAAATATCACTAAAAATAGTTCATTCTCAATTCATTCCATTACTTTGTTTGAGCTATCTCATAGTTTTATTTTGTGTAAATATATTTTAACTAGGAAAACGCTCTGTGTAACGCGTTGATGAGCGAGCACGGACACGCGCAACACCTCGAACCGAAATTATGTCTATCGAAAATATCATTAAAAGCCAATAATTCTTGAAATTCGTCAGACTTGTAGGTATAAAAATCTCCAAATATTCCTGAAGTATTAGTCCCAATAACCATGCCAAGGTTTAAGTTGATCGATTGAACCTTTTTGATTAAAACGTTCCTTGTTAATATTCAAAAATCATAGAATCTATTTAAAAAAAATATACCTGGGACCACTCATATGATAAAAGTGTGTGTACTTACACAATGTTAGACGATCTGTTGAACGGTCATATCAGTTTCATACGTTTGAAAGTTGCTCTAACTACCTTGGAACTATAAAGAGTCGAAGTAGCCGTGATCAACATTTTTGAGTTATTTGACAGCCAACACGCAAAATGTCCGTAAAATGTCAAAAACGTTTGGATTTAAACACAGATAAGTCTGAAAATTTTCAAAAATGCAAATAATGTTGGTACCAATGACCACGCGAGGTTTTAAGTTGATCGCTCAATCGGTTCTAGTTTAAATTTCAAAAATCATATGAAAGATTTTTTTAAATTTTAACCAATGGGAGGATTTGGCTGAAACTTTGTATGATTGGGTACAATGTTGGTTGCAATGACTTTGCTAAATTTCAAATTGATCGGAGCAACCAATCGAAAGATAATTTTTTTTAAACTTGAACCAATCACAGGAGCCCGTTCAAAAACGATCCCAGGGACCGCATAGATTACGTTTGCTGTGCAAAGTTTCAGATCGATTGAATGTGCTGTTTAACCTGGGCTGTGCGGACAAAAAAAAAAAAAAAAAAACACACAGAGAAAGTGCCATAAGAGTACCGTGGTGACGCTCGCTTCGCTCGCTCAATTATTTAAACTTACTACAAATGTTTACCTCGTTAAAATTATTAATAGATTAGGGCAGATTAACTGACATTATAGTATGTATTTCATTTCGTCTTTATTTTAAACATTCGCGGTATTTCATTTCGTCTTTATTTTAAACATTCGCGGCAACGTGCTCGGGGGGGGGGGGGGGGGGGGGGGTTAGGGGTAGGTAGGGGTAGGTGTGTGTAGTGAAGCGTGCTATTTACAAGTATAGAGAGATGTGGAGGGGTTGAAACGAGAACTAATATGAGCGGTGAGAGGGGTATTATTGTGCGAGAGGACCTAGGTTTGGCATCATGGCTATACCCTGCGGCCGGTGGGCCTTCTGCCGGTGGGTCTACTGGGGGTGCACCGAATGGGGTGGAGAGAAGGAGGTGATCGTGACCCTTTTGTGAAACCTTCCCAGCATTTGGCTCTTGACGTTTATCCAATGCCAAGTTTATGCAATAATTTTCAAATATTGTCAATATTGCCCCGGTCTTCGTTACCGGTCTTCGTTACGTAACGTTTTCTTCGTTACCCCGACACAAGAAGTTCCTTCTTACTGGGGTATAAGAAATCACTGTAAACACAAATGTATTTATTACTAAATAAAAATACCGAATACTGAATACTGTCAATAATAGAATATGTGCGCAACATCTTGATCAAAATAATTCTTTACAGCGTTTCCCAATGAATAGCTCAGCAATCAGCATTCTCAAATATCGATGTATAGAATAAAAAATTCCATGCAATACCAATTGGGTTGGGTAGTATTTGCATATTATACCCTCCAAGCTTCAGCAACACTTGAGAATGTTTAATACATTGGACTGCACACTGCAGCTATAATTTAAAAAAAAATATTTGACAAAGTTGGTCTTGATGATGCTGACTTGTCAACCATTTGGGCAATTATCTTCAAAAAAATAAACTGCAATAATTTAGCCAAAAGATGTGATTCGTAACGATCGCATCAAGAACCAAAAGAAGAGAGATCGCAGCTAGCCAAAAGAGTCAAAAGACAGTATGTCGCTCATATAATACACCTAATTGTTTAAACGTTACACTTCTCAGCAACTAGGCTCATAAAGACGATAGGTGACTATTAGAGATGATTAAAATACAGGGGAAGAATGGACATCTGAAAGGAAGGAGGTGGTCCTGGCTTTTTTTAGGACACCCCAGCATTGGATCTTTGACTGAGGGAACTACGCAATCATCATGATTCGAAGGACGATTAACATTGGAAATATAGGTTTGGGAGTAGGTCTGTCGTGACTCGTGCGTGAGGGTATACTAAAGGAAGGTACTCATAAAACAAAAACTTGTAAAAAGACTGCGAAACATCTCCACGCCTATAGGTATTGAGACCTATAAATTGATGGCTATAAATAAGCTAATGTTTTCTGAACCTTTTCGCAAGCGCTACACAATTATGTTTATGCCTGAATTTGACATAAAAGAAACCTCCAAATTTCAACAATTATCAATCAAATAAATTTTTAGCATATTAAAAATGTATATTAAATTTTTAAACAGCTTGGAGCAACGTGTGAGGAAGAGGGCATCACAATTCACAAGACAAAAGATAAAATAGCGAAAGAAAGAAAATATATTGTGGTCGATAAAAAATCATTGCTCCAAACCTTGTTTTTTATTTTGCTTTTAAATGAATTGAATAATGTATGAATAATTCATTCAGTTCTCCTCGTGATTCCGATTTAATATTTGAAAATATGAAGAAATCTCTCAAGTTTCGTCATTAAAATTTTTCAATAGATACTTTTTTCATAACTATAATTTCAATTTCTTATGATTAAGAAAGTGACAACTGTTAATAGATGATTTTCGAGATTTTTTTTTTAGGTGGAATATACTACGCTATTTGTAAATAAATGCGCTTTGATAACATAACATACTATCAATAATATCATATGATATAATATAATCTGATAAAAATATTCTGATAAATAGTCTAGTTTTGGTTAATCTGTTTTTGTCAATTTTTGTTAACTAGTTAAACATGTTGAGATCAACGAGCAACCCTCCCTCGTTGTCTTTGGTTGAGTTTGGTGGTCACTTGGCGCCCTGCTGGGTTGCTTCCTTTACCTCCCTCTCCAGACCCCCCAGTAAGAAAAAGGTTGACCTTTGTATAGTTTTCATTTCTTATGCATGTATATAAAACGTGTCAGCTTTCGTTCGAGATGTGCACATATCGATGATCGCTTATCATCAACGCGTTGCACGTATACACTGTACAATGACATACAGAATAGCGTCTACCATACCTAAATACAATTTTCTTCAATCATTTTAATCATACAATTCTGGTTCTGATTCAACTGAATTTATAAACAATTTAATAAAATAAAGTAAATCAATTCAATTTATATTTGCTTATAAATAATTAACGATTCAGCGTCAGGAAAAAACGATTAAAAATGACTGAGTAAAATGGTAAAAAAGTAAAGAGTAGGTAAATGAGTAAAACGGTGCAATATCACACAATTGTCGGTCGCTTATCCGAGATTAATCTACGATGAATTTGATATTTGGTGTTATTGAGCGAGCGAAGCGAGCGTCTCCTTTTGGCTCTTTTGGCACGGACCTCTGTTTTTTTTTTTTTTTTTTTTTTTTTTTCTGTTACTGACGATATACAGGTCAGAGTTTTTCTTCGATCGAGCTGAAATTTTGCACACATGTACGTAACATTTCTGATTGTTGCAGACCCTATTTTTTTTTGAAATCCATTGATTGGTTCAAATTTAAAAAAAATTAACTTTCGATTGGTTGTTTTGATCAAATTGAAATTTTGACAAGTCATTACCCCCAACATTGTACCCAATCAAACAAAGTTTCAGCCAAATCCTCCCATTGGTTAAAATTTAAAACCATATTTCCTGTGTTTTTAGAAATTTAAACTATAACCGATTGAACGATCAACTTATAACTACGCATGATGGTTGGGACCAACATTATCTGCATTTTTGACAATTTTCATACTAATCTGTGTTTAAATCCAAACGTTATTGACATTTTACGGACTATTTGCGTGTTGGCTGTCAAATTCACGGCGACTTCGACTCTTCAGTTCAAGGCAAGGTAGTTAGAGCAGAAACTTTCAAACGCAAATGAAACTGATAATGACCGTTTAACAGTCGATCTGATCATCTGATATTGTGTAGACACACTTATATCATATGAGTGGTCTCAGGTATATTTTTTAAAGGAGATCCTGTGATTTTTGAAAATTAACACGGAACAGTTCAATCATAAAGGTTCAATCGATCAACTTAAAGCTTTGCATGGTTATTTGGACCAATATTTTAGGAATGTTTTGAGATTTCTATACAAATCTGTGGCGAAATTTTAGAATTATTGGCTTTTAATGACATTTTCGATAGACAGAATTTCGGTTCGAGGTGTTGCGCGTATCCGTGCTCGCTCATCAACGCGTTACTCAGACTCATTGGTTAAAATTTAAATAAATATCTCCTGATAGGCTGAAAAATGAAAACGGTCTTCGATAATTCTGATCAAACTCATATTTTGCATGATCATTAAGACCAATATTGTCTCTTATTTTACAAAATTTCATCCCAATCAGTTAAGAACGTATGAAGTTATTTACATTTTTAATATCTGCCAGTAATGAAGTATCGAAATGAATGTTTTCCAGTGCCAATTGAAAATTGATTCTGATTTGCTTTATGAACCAGGTGCTTTGATGCTATTTTAAAGTTTCGATGAAAAGAATACACTTTTAAGTTGATATCATAATCAATTCCATATGGATGTATATGTTTTCTGTGCGTTGTGTACGCATTTCCGGTTCGAGAATTTGCACGTACCCGTGCTCGCTCATCAACGCGTTACACTGAGCGTTTTCCTAGTTATTATATTGAGTTATCTGGCAATTAATAGTATTATTTACATAGAAGGTATTTTTAATTAATTATAATAATAAATATATCAATGCAATAGCATTGAAGCAATTGCATCCTAGGTTTGCGAATTTCTCATGTTGTAAGTATATGCTTTACAAACGGAATTTGATTGTTAGTGTGACTAAAAAAAGTATGATCTTTTAATAAAAAATCGAATTAGATCAGATCAATTAATCAATTAGATCAATTAATTGGTAAAGAAGATATCAATGGCGCATCTAAATCTTTTGACATGTTGTTATACATTGTGTCATGAAACTCATGTGCAAAAATAAAAAATAAAAAATAAAAAATGGGGTTATCTTTGAAATTTGAGTTGAATGATGCTGATTAATGCATTCTGATTAAAGGCTTGTATCAACGATATAGCATTGATGCAATCCTAGGTTTGCGAATTTCTGATGTTGTAAGTATATGCTTTACAAACGGAATTTGATTGTTAGTGTGACTAAAAAAAGTATGATCTTTTAATGGAAAATCGAATTAGATCAGATCAATTAATCAATTAATTGGTAAAGAAGATTTCAATGGCCCATTGAACTGGCGCGGGAGTCCGCGCCAGGACTCCCGGCAGGGAGAGTGTCACTACAGCAGTGAGGGAGAGTTCCGCCAGGATAGCGGATAGCGGTAATACATTATTAAAAATTAAGGATATTAAATTGCAACAACGTTAATAAATATTAATCATAATAAAAGGGGGCTCGAAGTATTTAATATGATTAGTATATTAGCATTTTATTACTTTTGTATATTGTTTAATTTTATATCGAGCTTGTATAATATCGAATTGTGTTACGGGGCATGCTTAATCCAAATAACAGCAAAGCACTATGTAACAGTAAGCAGTTGTTTTGCAAATAAATAATAATGATAATATACAAGCTGATGAGTAAAATTTGGGAAGTAATTAGTTGAATTTTGGGAATATAAAAAGTCTTGTGGAATAATTAATGTTAATTCAATTTAAATTTTTGTCAATAATAAAGAATTAATTTTGGAATTAAATGATTTTATGTTTCAACAATATTTATTTGCTATTATTGAAAATATGTCTGATAAGTAATAATGAAATGAGAATTTAAATAGTTAGATTCATTTAATTTTCACTTTTAAATTGGGCTACCTTATGTATTATTACTACTTTATTATTATTATTACATTATTACTTCGTTTTAGTCTTTGGTAAACATATTTGGTAAATACCTTGTAATCATGTTAAAGTAAAACACAAATGTGTATTACAAATTTGAGGTAAATGGTGTAAACGAAAGATAAGTAATGAGCTTAAAAATGGGATTGTAATTAAAATAAACTATTTATAATAGTTCAATTTGAAAATATTTCTCAAGTCCTTGTTAACTTTTTATAGATAATATTACATAATGATACTAAAAACTAATTAATTACGAAATTTAAAGTCTGCCAGGTGATTTTGTAATTTCTTTTTGTTTGTTTCAGGACTGCGAGCAATGGCTATCTTTATAGCTGAATTTTATAAGAAATACGAAGAATTAAAACAATAGAACCAAAATTAAACCATGTAAACCATAACGGAAAATAAACCATGAATTGAATTGATATCTGTTGTAATTATTTGTTTGATTGAACCTAAGTACCTAATCTAAACATGTAATTAGAAGTAATCATGAAATTCATTTAGTTTTAATAAAAATTTATCAAACAAATATTTCGATATAAACCTTGGTAACTATTTGAAAAAGCTGACTTAAAGTAATAATAATAAAAAAATATTTCATCATACCAAAAAGCACAAAATAACTCTGAGTGATAACGAAGAAAACAAATATATTTTACATAGGATTATATTAGTTCTTATACATTGGAGAAATAATATAGGTACAATAACTTCAAAAAATTAAAAATATTTTATAATCACTAGCAATAGCTTGAATATATTTTATAATATCTTGAAAATTTGAAGTTTCGCGGTAAACACACAGCTACTATACTACAAGCGCTACCTGACGAAGAAAACTGAACTTTAAATTTTAGCGGGAAATTAAGATAGAGCAAAGAATGACCATGTACAGAATAAGTACCTACTGCGCCCTTACGACAAACAAACAAACTACAAAACTTCAAGCTTGGAAACCTTGCCGATAGAATGCATTGCGTGGTATATAAATAGGCTCCATGGCTATCGGTAATATTATTAAACGTGCATACTGCTAATTAAATTTATGAGTAAAGAAGTATTGAGATATGCTATTTTCTCGAGTTGTAAGTTGCTACATTTTAAAGTGCCAAAAAAAGTTTCTGAAAAAATGAAAATGCATTTTTCTGAAAAAATGCATTCTGATTAAAGGCTTGTATCAACGAAATAGCATTGAAGCAATTACATCCTAGGTGTGCGAATTTTTCTTTTTGTAAGTTTATGCTTTACAAACGGAATTTGAGTGTTAGTGTGACTAAAAAAAGTATGATCTTTTAATGAAAAATCGAATTAGATCAGATCAATTAATTATTAATATCACTTAATTGGTAAAGAAGATTTCGTTGAGGCACCTACATCTTTTGACATGTTGTACTACAATGTTTAATGAAACTCCTGTCCAAAAAAAAAAAAAAAATACATTCATCTTTAAAATTTGAGTTTAATGATGCTAATTAATGAATGCTGATTAAGTCGTGTATCAACGAAATAGCATTGATGCAATTACATCGTAGGTGTGCGAATTTTTCTTTTAGTAAGTTTATGCTTTACAAACGGAATTTGAGTGTTAGTGTGACTAAAAAAAGTATGATCTTTTAATGAAAAATCGAATTAGATCAGATCAATTAATTATTAATATCACTTAATTGGTAAAGAAGATTTCGTTGAGGCATCTACATCTTTTGACATGTTGTACTACAATGTGTAATGAAACTCCTGTCCAAAAAAAAAAAAAAAAAATACATTCATCTTTGAAATTTTAGTTTAATGATGCTAATTAATGAATGCTGATTAAGTCGTGTATCAACGAAATAGCATTGAAGCAATTACATCCTATAGGTGTGCGAATTTTTCTTTTAGTAAGTTTATGCTTTAGTAATTTGAGTGTTAGTGTGACTAAAAAAAGTATGATCTTTTAATGAAAAATCGAATTAGATCAGATCAAATAATTATTAATATCACTAAATTGGTAAAGAAGATTTCGTTGAGGCATCTACATCTTTTGACATGTTGTACTACAATGTTTAATGAAACTCCTGTCCAAAAAAAAAAAAAAAAAAAATACATTCATCTTTAAAATTTGAGTTTAATGATGCTAATTAATGAATGCTGATTAAGTCGTGTATCAACGAAATAGCATTGAAGCAATAACATCCTAGGTGTGCGAATTTTTCTTTTAGTAAGTTTATGCTTTACAAACGGAATTTGATTGTTAGTGTGACTAAAAAAAGTATGATCTTTTAATGAAAAATCGAATTAGATCAGATCAATTAATTATTAATATCACTTAATTGGTAAAGAAGATTTCGTTGAGGCATCTACATCTTTTGACATGTTGTACAACAATGTTTAATGAAACTCCTGTCCAAAAAAAAAAAAAAAAAAAAAAAAAAAACATTCATCTTGAAATTAATTAATTACATATTTTTTTAATTGTATATTATCTTCACGTTACATTGATATATTAACATCTATTTTCGCGCAGATATTAAAATGGAGATGTATTAGTAACAATATGACTTAATTTTTTTATCTGTACACGCTAATTAGGCCGTAATTAGCAATTAAACTTTAGCGTTTTTTGGTTTTACGGCGTTGGCAACACGCTTCTGAGAGGCTGAAATTGGGGGGGAGTGGCAGCTGTCCGAAGGCTAGGTTCAGCCCGGTGATTTTTGGAAGGCATTCGATACTTTGAATCATGCCAAATTAATCATTTTGCTTGAAAATATTGGAGTTAGGGGACCAATGTTGCTGTGGTTCAAAAGTTATTTGAGGGACCGTTTTATTACAGTAAAAGTTAAATCTCTGAGTAGTGATTTTAGATGCATTAAATCTGGTGTTCCGCAAGGATCCATTTCATTTTAGGGCCTTTGTTGTATCTAGGATTATAACACCCACTGGTTGTATTTAATATATGTGAATGATATGCTCCATTGTTTAAATAACTGTCAAATATGTATGTATGCAGACGATATTTTAATTTTAGCTGTTCACAAGGGCATTGATGCGGCAGAGTCAATTCTGCAGTCAGACTTCAATCAACTTTTAAAACTTGCGCATTGGGACTTGATAATTAACGCCAGTAAGACCAAGGTTTTGCATATTTGTGTGCCGCTTAAGGATGATCTAGACCACGTGACCACCTACGTCATTACTTCAATATTCCCTGTCAAACATCAAAAGCAATGCGACGGCCATTGATATTCTTTGAAAAGAGGGCGAAAGAGGGTACACTTTCGTTCGAATAACTTCATAAATACCCTAGCTACAATAATTTGGTCTATACTGGAGGGACAACAAAAGATCGATCTCAATGTTTGATACGACACTTAAATAACGAAAATGCTCCCCTGAATTTAAAAAAAATGTACAAGTAGGGCAAAACAGTGTAAACAAGACACATTTGCCGTGGTTCGAACAATGGACAATACGACAATATTGAACACAAACCTGCACATATTTTTTATGTAATATTCCTCATTTTTCACAGCGATTATTTAAATGCTATTTATAAAGCCCACACATCTACCAATTGTTCTAGCGAGCTCAAACTTCTGACATTTTATTTATTTAGACGTCGCCATATTTGATTTGTTTACAGATCTTCTTCACCACAATTTCTAAATTGCCCACATGCGCATACAAAAAGTAGATCCTTCGAGAAAAGTTGTTTTACAAATTCTAATAGGTTGTGAAATACGTTTATTGAATGTAAATTATTTGTATATATTTGTAACAAAGCCTTACTGTCATTGGGATTTACATATATTATCTGGGATGCATGTTATTACTACTTTTTTGTGGGTTCATGAACATTTTATGTGTTTAAAATTCCCTCCTTCACACAGTACTACCAATAGTGGGCGATAAAAAGACACAATTTTGTTCTTTAGACGTTGGCATTTGGCAAGATACAACAACAAGTAGTAGATAGATTGGTTGTTTGACGTTTGACGTTTCATGAAACAGGATCAAAGTAAATAAAAACATGTATCTAACAGGTATTGCTCACAAAATAGAGAATAATGCCTATTTAATTTATTATCCGTACCTTCTGTAAGAACTTTGTGAAAATGCCGGGCATTGCATAGGATGAGTAGGTTCCTACTACTAGGTACTTGCAAGTTGCAGGTTATTGTGATATTGTGCCCAGTTGACTACAGGTGTTTTCATCAGGGATGATTCCAGGTAAGAAATTCTTGGAATTTTATATATAGAAATAGAAATACTATCATAAATCAATTTAATCAATTGTGGAACCGGCAATTTTACGATAAGCGTCTTCACTCTAGAATTGCTCCTTTATTTAACATGATGGTCAAAGTGAATACGCTTACCGTAAATTTACCGTGGATACTATTGCTTTTCGCATAGTAGTCTAACTTAAGTACCTACCTACTACTAGGAGTATCTACCTAGATACTACTATTCGTTCTGGATATGACGTTTTTATTTTAAAACTCATAGCACATGCACCTACCTACAAGTTAATTTCTGTTTTCAGACCATGGACAAGATGAATACTTATACGAGGATATGATGTGAGACACAGTTTCCTGCAGTGTGGATGGACAAAGAGATTATGTGAAGGTAGGTAGGCTTGGTTGGACTTGGACATGATAGGAGAGTATTTATTTTTCTAATTTTTTCACATTTTCAAAATAGATGTCATAATGAAACGACACCACCTCAGTAGTTTCATTGTTTATTATCATTGAAATCCGAGCTTATTACTAAAGTTAGATGACGAGTTAGCATACATAGACTTTATCAGATGATGCCACCAAATCATTTTCGGCCAATCTGTTTCTTTTGAATACCATTTTATCTTTTGTTTAGTGTAATAAGTAATAACTAACAATCATCATCCGATGGCTAGATTGAAAAAAAATAAATTGATCTATATTTTTATGGAAAGAAACAAACAACACAAAAGTAGGTACACATGTATACATTCCGATGTTTACTCTGAAAATATTACAACTTGTTGGTCTATTCTTCCTATTGGCTTGTCACAGACAGAGCAGTTTGTGTATTGGTTGTGAGAATGTTGCATCTTCAGTCTTCACTGTAGGTACCTAAATAGGTACTTTGATCATGCTGCCTGCATTTGAATATAAAGTAGCCTAAGCAAAATTGAGTTCAGAAAACAGGAACTTGTTGCCTCCTGAGTATACTTGTCGTGTAGATGAGTTCATCGAATGTTGAGTAGTAGTCCATTGTTTGAGTTTCAATTGTAGAGCTTATAGCAAATTGTGAGTCTTCTTCATTACATTCGGTGGGTCGTAAACTTTAGTTGATTTTCTTTTGTGTTTAATGCTGTAATTTCAGATCTCAGCCAAAACTTATAATATGTATTATTATTACCTACTTGTCAAGACTATACATTTATGATAACGAGTAAAAAACTAACAAATCTGTGATGCATTACTTGCCTAATGGCAATTGTTGGATTCGAAAACTCCGTTTCTGAACCTTTGATTAGAAGATCATTCTTCAAATTATCTGGACAGTGTTATGGGTTCTGGATGTAAAGCGTTGTGCACCAGTGCACCATGGAACTGGAGAAGGACGGCCAGCTGCCCTTCCTCAACTGACTAGTCATCAAGAAGCCAGACGGGACGCTCGGCCACACAGTCTACAGGAAGCCGACTCACACGGACCGGTAACTCAACGCAGCCTCTCACCATCATCCGACGCAG
This sequence comes from Leuctra nigra, assembly GCA_934045905.1. Classification (NCBI taxonomy): domain Eukaryota; kingdom Metazoa; phylum Arthropoda; class Insecta; order Plecoptera; family Leuctridae; genus Leuctra; species Leuctra nigra. Next base: position 59,753,005 of record OW203761.1, on the reverse strand, counting down.
CTCCGGTCCGTGGCGAACTCTCGGGCGTTCCGCGGACAACAAGTCGCCGGCCCTGACCACCTACGAGATGAAGGCAACACCCTCCGAGAGGCTCTCCGGCTGAACGGTTTCCCGAACAGCGCCTTTATAAAGGTGTGGAACCATAAGCCAAATATCCGAGAGCCAGAAGGAGGAGATGCGCTGGGTCTACGCGCTTTCCTTCCATATGGCATGGGCACTACAGACCACATCGCAAGACACCTGCGGGTCGCCGACATCAAGACCATCTTCGGCAGCGACAAGAAGATCGGCGAGTTCCTCGGCTCCTGTAAGGACAAGATTCCCCCGGAGTAGAAGGGTGTCTACGAGATGCCGTGCCACGACTGCACGGGGACGTACGTTGGCCAGACCAGACGCATGATGTTGAAGAGACTGAAGGAGCACTGCAGAGCAGTCCAGCGCCTCATGCCAACCTCCTCGCTCACGCAACACGTCAAGGCGAAAGAACACACAATCGACTTCGTGGGGGTGAAGTGTCGCGCTACCATCGGCAACCGCGCCTTACGCACCGTGCGGGAGGCGATCGAGATTGAGCGTCGTCCACACAACATAAACAGGCGGGACGACAGCATCCGCCTCCTGTATGTGTGGCAGCCAGCCATGGCCCGCATCATGGTTGCGCCGGCGAAGCCAAGACCGAGACTAGACACAGTGACCGCCGAGCTACCCATGACCGGCAGAGTGACACGGAGCAGAACGCGCGCAGCAGCAGTCCACCGAGCTGCCACTAGCGCTGCACCTGCCAGCTCCCTTGCCACCTGCTCCGACCAATCAGGGAGCAGGAACTAGACCCACAGAGCCAATGAGAAATCAGATGCCTTGGCGATGTCAACCTGCTGGGCTAAAATACCAGCCTCCTGATCCTATCCTACCATTCCAATGCACTTCCGACATTTTCCGGTTAATTGGAAAAATGCTCGAGTAGTAGTTGTTTTCCAAAAACCCGGAAAATCACCGAGAGATCCACGCAACTATCAACCGATCAGTTTGCTTGAGCAACATTGCTAAACTTCTGGAACGTGTCCTTCAGCGTCGACTCATGGCGATTATCTCGGAGATCACAGTGCTCACTCCAGAGCAGTATGGATTCAGACCGAAGCATAGCACCACACAGCAGCTCCTGATAGTGACGAACATCATCACGCAAGGATTCAACAGGAAGAAGCAGACATCTTCTTAGACGTTTCCAAAGTGGTTGATCGTGTGTGGCACGAAGGACTTATTCTCAAGCTTTATCGTCTCCAAGCTCCTCACTACTTAATAGAAACTATTAGATTGTTTCTGACTGACAGAACATTCTATGTGGCCTACTTAGGAGTGAACTCCTCTATCAAGAGGATACCTTCAGCCATCCCTTGATTGTATAATGGCATGGTACGCGCTGTGGAGAATAGCCATTAACACCGACAAGACCAAGGCAACCTATTCACGAAGAAGAATGGCCTGATCCCCCCGTCATCTTGATCATCGGCCAGCAGATAGGCTGGGAACCCTAGAGTCTGTATCTCGGGGTGACCCTCGACTTCCGCCTGAACTTCAGCCAGCATGTGGACACCATCTGCTCCAGAGTGATCGGAAAGCTGGCAGCATTAACACCGCTGTTAAGAAACACCGACATGAGCCTCAACAACAAGCTCTTGCTCTACACAGCGATTATCAGGCCAACATTGACCTATGCATCTCCGGTCTGGAGCTCGTGCTCGGCGGCTGTGAAGAAGAGAGTGCTGATCATCCATAACCCAGCACTACGACGAATCACTTCGACGAAATAGTTTATCAGAAACGTTGACATTCATCGAGATCTTCAAGTCCCCGCCATCAATGAATTCTTCATGCAGCAGGCAGAGCAGCTCTATGAGTCCCTTAGACGAGCTAGATCAGGGATCAACTGATCTACACTACCAGCCAAGTCACTACTTGCATTCGCATCACGCACTTTCTTTGCATTCGTGTTTCGAATGGGCATTAGACGGATGGATCTTGCATCAACAATTTCTAAGATCATGTCTTTTAAGAAAAATGATTCCATTTTGTGCATCATGATAGAGATAAATTCCTCATCTCTAACAATATTTTCTATGGAAATTCCTTTTGGAGTCCATATGACGAAATCGCATGATGTGCGGCCGGTTGCTCGTAGTTGACCTTGCACCTAAAAGAGTAAAGTACATAGAAATTAAAAATTAAAATTAAAAATTAGATATTAAAAGATTAGAATTTTGAAGTAGTTACCTGGAAATGGTACTTATGTTTCCGTTTTAGCCGAAGAGAAGTACCATCTTCCAGCAACTCGGCGTAAAATCCCCGGTCTTTGGCAGCTACCTGCGGTGTTACCTCTCGGGAGGCGTAAGGGCATTTCACCTCTAGCACTTTATCCTCCCCGACAAGTCCATCTGGAGACGCGGCAAAGAAACCCTTTTCAATGTCAACAAAAATGCCACATTGTATTACTTGTTCTCCAGTGGCATTCTCGTATGCTCTGACAGCATGTTTCTCCTTATCTCTTCCCCAGAGCAGAGCTGGAGCACGGATTGAGGGGCAGGAATATAACAAGCGAGAGACGAGTGGACCCGCAGGAGCTCTGCGATGGCAAATTTCACCGGCATTTGAGGCGGTGACGCGATGGGCTCGGGCATGTACCCACTCGCTGTTTCCAGCCTGGCCCCTGGTTTCCAGCTCTATCTTTCTCTGTCCTTCAGCATCTACTCTCAGGAGATCAAGCTTCATCTGAATTGCCTCCTCCAACTCCTGAGGACTTTTATCCGGTTGTTGACAGTGGCGGCCATAATCAGGATTGCGTTTTGGGGTGGCATCGGTCCTCGTTCGCTTGTTCCTCTTTGCCAAAGTTCCATCAGTGAAGTCCTCAGTTGGGAATCTAAAATACACACTATCAATAAATACTAAGAGCCAGTTTTTCAATACTCAGCTAAATTTTAAAGAGTTGATTAGGACTATATTGCCATGGCAACATCTAAGATATTCCTTCAATGACCATTTAAACTCAACTATACTTATTGTAGCATTGTAGTGTAAAACTGGACCTAATTAATTATGTATGTAGTGCATGTTTGTGTTTGTGTTTACTGTTTTGTGACAGAGTGTTAGTTGTGCTCTCACGTCTTGGTAGATGACTTCTTGGACCTCTTTCGAATGAGGGTCTCCAACGCCTTGCCAGGACTTGCTCCTGTCATCTTCTGCCAAGCAGCGGCATGCCACCTGACGCCGTGCTGGTATGCAAGTCCTGCTGCATGAACCCTCATGATGTATGAACCTCGCCGGCCATAGAACGCCTGCTTGGCGCCGGTGAACTTGGCGACAAGATGCATATATGACTCGGCGAGGTTGCTGGTGTCATTCTCTATGAGGCTGGCTGCATGGAGCGACAAGTTGTTGAAGATGGTGATGTACCTCGTTCGAAAGTCAGTAGCGGCATCAGACAACTCCAAAGCTTCTGCTTCGTCCACCTCCCCGGCGTCATAGCAGACCTCAACTCTGTAGAAGAGATTAAAAACACTTGTATTGCCCCACGATTGTTAAAACAAACAAAAAATGAATTTAACTACAATTGTAGTCGAACCTGCACTGCGAGTGGTCGCCGAAGGCATGCCGTGGGACATTGCTGATATCCTTCTTTAGGGCGTCTATCGAGGGATCACTTTGTCCTGAGTTGACCGTAATCAGCCACCGGGTGTACTTGGCGATGGAGTTCACCTTTCCTTTACCCAGCAGCTTACGATATGTGGCATTAGTGTCGGATAGACTGTGGAGGTTCTTCTTGATGTTTTTTACTAGATGATTGGTACACTCTATCTTAGTAACAAGATGCCCATAAGGTACCAGGGATTTGATCTTCTTGAAAACACTTGAATCACCATCAGCAATAAACCTGTAATTATAACTTAATTGACACCTATTCTGTCGCATTATACCAAAAGCATTCACAATGGTCACAAATTACCTCTTGTAGCGGCAATTGTGCATGGACTCGCTTAGCCTGAAGCCTTCTACAATGATGTCCGCTTCCATGGCCGGCGACGACTCTGTCCAGTTCTTGTAGCATGTGTGCGGTCTGGGCTGGATATTGCGGCTCTCATCAATGGCACACACGCTGCAATACTTTTGCCGAATACCAAGGAATAGAATTTTTTTGGTTCTTTTCCCAATGATGACTGCGACACCCGACTTAGCTGTGTAGCTGTGGCCAAAGCTGCGATGGCTCCAGCCGCCATCAACAATGACAGTAAACCAGGCTTTGTTGTCCTCGTCCACATCGCCAGCTTCAACAGCTCTTCTCTTTTCTTCCTCTATTGCAGAGGTCATGTCTTCTGTCAGGGTCTTCATCCAGCTCTAATAAGGAATAGTAGTAATTAGTGAAAATATTATAAAAGCCTTCAGTAATGTATTAATTAGCAACTTACCTCTCCGATTTCCTCCTCACACTTTTGGTAGGTGGTGTATGAGGGTGAGGGTATATCACAAATTGCGCAAACTTCCTCAAGGTGATGGTGGCCTTTTCCAATGGCCACCATGCTCCAAGTTGCGGCCAAATTAATTTCACGTGGAGAGCTGCGGTCGGTTTTAATCGTTTCAATGGTTCCACACATTTCACACTGGAATACCAGATCACTGGCCAAGCCCCGTTTGATCTCTTTTAAATACGACATCTTTCCATTTTGTGGACATGTATGCCTTTCAAGGGCTCGGCAGTCGTTTATGAAATCGGAAACATTAACAATCCTCCTCCCCAGTAATTCATTAACATCTGAATTTGGATTGTCTAGGAGTGCCCTTTGGGAGAATTAAGTGTAATGAGAAGGAGAAGGATAGGATGGTATTTGCATTGCTAAATGTTTGGAATTTTACCTCTCTAGATCATCATTAGATGGCTCTTCACATGCGTCAATGAGAGGATCTTCGTCACTGAGTGCGTCACCACCGGGAGTCTCTTCATTGGTCATGTCGTCACTGAGAATTATGAGATCTTCTAATAGAGCCCTTTGGGAGAGGTAAGTGTAATGAGAAGGTGAAGGATGGTATGGGATATGACTCACTTTGCAATTTGCTACATGTTTGGAATTTTACCTCTCTAGATCATCATTAGACGGCTGTTCAAGGAGAGGATCTTCGTCACTGAGTGCGTCACCACCGGGAGTCTCTTCATTGGTCATGTCACCGAGAATTATGAGATCTTCTAATAGAGCCCTTTGGGAGAGGTAAGTGTAATGAGAAGGTGAAGGATGGTATGGGATATGACTCACTTTGCAATTTGCTACATGTTTGGAATTTTACCTCTCTAGATCATCATTATGATCACATGCGTCAAGGAGAAGGCCTTGGACACTGTGTGCCTCACCACCGACAGGAGTCTCACTACAGACAGAAGTCTCTTCATCGACAGGAGCCTCACCACCGTCAGGAGTCTCACTACATACAGGAGTATCTTCATCGACAGGAGTCTCACCACCGTCAGGAGTCTCACTACAGACAGGAGTCTCACCACCGTCAGGAGTCTCACCACCGTCAGGAGTCCCACTACAGACAGGAGTCTCACCACCGTCAGGAGTCTCTTCACTTTCAGCAAATCTATTGATGATCATCACAATAAATATACATTTTGAATTCATGTGCCAATACCTATTCTGCCATATTATGGATAAAAAAAACAATGTCCATTGTTTCATCAAACAATCAGACAATGGAACAATGTCAAAATAAATTGTCAACTAAAGAAACGACAAACCAAATTTTTTCACTCTTTCAAGTGCTACCACTTTCATCGCTAATTTATTTTCAGCTTCCCAATGCAGTGGGCAGTGGGATAGATGCCAACATTTTCGTAGTGAATTCACTAGAAAATTTATGAAACCGTTGAGGCAAGAGCCCAAGGAGCCCAGGAATGTTAAATTCTAAATTTCCGTGTCGTCTCGTTTCACTTGATACGGGCTCACTGCACACTGGTGTGCTATCTATTTAACATGGTGGTGACTGGTGACACCAAATCAATTGATATGAGACGACAAGGAAATTTAGAATAACCGCCCAGGGTCCTGATTCTATAACTCCATTGCGACCGCTTAGCAATTATTTCAATGTTAATCCTTATGGAAGAAATTGCTAAGCGGTCGCAATGGAGTTATAGAATCCCACCTCAGGAGCCCAAGTCTTGATATAAACTTGCATACGGTTTTGTTTTCATTTGAAGTTCTCATGGTTTGAAAACGTAAAACTGTCTGTTCCGTAGCCCTGATTAGTGAGGACCAATTCTTGAGATTCACAAAGTATTTCTAATGTAACAGTAATACAACTTCAGAATTCCCCCCTCCCCCCCCCCCCCCCAAAAAGAAAAACAGGAATTGTTTGAACCTAACATTTTTTCCTTTTTTAATTGCCTTTGGTAGGTACCTATAAGATTAAAATTGATGAATCCATTTGTGTGTATTTTTCAATTTGACACTTTTCAATTAGCTAGGTCACTTGGCACAACTAAAATTGATCGTTCAATAAATCTGATTGAATGAAAAATGTTAGATCGCACCATCATAAGTTGGTCCAAGCGATCTTCTTGTCTCACTCTAGTAGGTGACCTAACATTTCAATGATAATAACAAGATTTGATGGTATGGAAGATGACAAGCAGTCATTCAAATTTCGTCACCGAACAATTTTTGTTTTGCCGAGTGTACCTATACAGGTAATACCTATTGTAAATCCAGTTGCGTGCTGTGAATTTTTCGAATTTAAAAGTAAATTAATGTATCATCAGGTTCTATTTGCAAAAAAATGCTGACTTCGGATCGGTTTTTAATAATCTAGATCTCTTTAAATTACTAACATTTTTATTTGAATGAAGTGTAAAAGTGTTGCAGTGTCAATTTGGTTAAATACGATACTTGTCGTCCAATAAATCTAGCGCAATCAGTACCTACCAAGGAGTGTAATATAGTTAATTGTAAAACGACTGTAGATCCAAAATAACTTTTTAACATTCTCTCAAGTCTAAAACGCGTTTGTGTCGATATCTCGGATTATTTTTTCTCAAATCTGGTAGATAGGACACCTAGTAGGTATGTTTCTTATCCGTAACATGGCAGTGCCAGGAGCCCAAGTCTTGAAAAAAGCGTTTTGAAACCGTCTGGCGTTTTCATTGATCAAAACGTAAAAAAGTTGACGACTATACCTTAGCCTTCAACTATTTTCGTTTTGATCAATGAAAACGCCAGACGGTTTCAAAACGCTTTTTTCAAGACTTGGGCTCCTGTATGTACCTACCTACTAGGAAAACACTAAGTGTATAAACACATTGATGACTAAACATGCTCCATTCAATCAAAGATATAATAACTAATAACAAAAATATTCCTGTTGCTCATTGTAACTTTCCTAATTCTATACTATACACTCTGGAATATTTGAATACCTAGGTAACAGTGTCACGATTCTACTACTATTTTCAATTGCTAGCGGATCTCAATGTGTATAAAGCTGATGGCAAAATCTCATTGCTAACCGATTTGCTTACTGCTAGGCAGTTGTTGAATCAGGTCTCGGATTATATGTATCCTGTACTTATAGTACTAGGTATACCTACCTACCTACTTTTCTTTAAATCTCTTTGACAGCTCTTTCAAAAATCTTAAAATGATGACAACTCTCTAAATACTTCATCGATTGGGTTGAAAATGTGTAAAATATGAGATGGGTAGGTACCTAGTAGGTAGCTACCTAATGTTGGTCTGGATCACCGAGCCAAATTAATCCTAATTGGCGCATTTTGAATTTAGAACAGTAGGTATGACCTATACCTATACAACTATTACCTTCTCTCTCTTGCAAGTCTAGCATTTGTTCTGCAGTGGTTCCACTTTTTATAATTAGAATGAGACATATTATTACTGAAAAATCTTTGCCAATACTCTGAATTGCTTTTGGTTTTTCGAAATTTGAATAGAACCCGCCAGCGCCAGCTACATTCCAATTGACTTGATTGAATTCTGTTGAGAAGGCTGTGCTTGAATGAACAGTTTCGAATGTATTCATACGCCATGACGTCACATCACATTCACGAAATCACACGGAATATGAATGGCGACGTCTAAATAAATAAAATGTGAAGTTTGAGCTCGCTAGAAGGACAAGATGGACAAGAAGGAGAGAAAAAGGACAAGATGGCGTCTGAGCAACAGACCTTGGAATGTTCTAATTGCTTAAAACGTATACTGCAAAGTGATCAGGCCATCAAGTGTGACAAACATTGTGGAGCAATATTTCACCTTAAGTGTTCAGATCTTTCTGAAATAGAATTTAAGGTGATTTCCTCCAAGGAATGCATTAAATGGGTCTGTAAAGTCTGCACATGGGCACCTATAACCCCACTTCAGACTGAGCAGATAAAAGCACCAATTCCTACAGTGAATCCAGTTTCAGGGATACGCAAGAATCTTAGAAACAAACCTGGGAAAACTACTATGGGAAGGATTGACACTAATAGTTCTTCGTCAGCTGCCCAGACTGCTTTGGATTACGATCATGCCGATGTCTATGCAGAAGGTACAGTTTCAGTAACCCAGACAGCTTCGGGTTCTAAGCTAGCTGAAGTTTTTGCACCAGGCACAGTCTGTGAAGAAACAGGGGACATATTTGATCTGCCAGACTCGACGGCCTTAGCTCACTGCATTTCAGGTGACGTTCATCTAGGTCGTGGAATAGCAGTGTCTTTCAGAAACCGGTTTCCAATTGTCGAACCACTCAAGGAATCTAACCTGCAAATTGGAGATTGTGCCCCGGTACTTACAAAAACCAGGTTGATCTTCAATCTTGTGACAAAAAGCTTGTACGCGGACAAACCTGATGAAGAGAATTTGGAAGTTTGCATTAAAAATATGATTGATTACTGTCAAGCTAACGGAGTGAAATCTATTGGAATGTCAAAAATCGGGTGTTTCCGAGACAGACTCGAGTGGCCGAATGTAAAACGCATGCTAGAAGAAGCTATCATTGGAACTAACATAGCAGTCATTATCCGTACACTACCAAGAAGAAAACATCGAGGCAAAGGACGTGGTACGTTGTTCCAGAACACTGAAAATCCGATTCCTTCCACAAGTAAGGACGAGAGGATCCCCTCAAGCCAGGACGATGGCTTCACAACAGTCCAAGGTAGGAGACGTAAGGGAACTAGCAGGACTTATATTGTTGGAACTGGCAAGAGTAGTGAAGAAGATGTTCTCAGACCTGTTCATCGTAATGTGTACTTCCACATTAGCCGCATAGCAAAGAACATCACGCAAGCCGATGTGAAGGAGTACTTAGTGAAGAAGTACAAAAGTAACGAGTTTGAGTGTGAGCAGCTGCAAAACAGAAGTGAATCATTCAATTCCTTCAAAGTCACGGCAAACCACATACTCCTAGCCAGCATGAATGATCCAGCCTCATGGCCAGCAGGTGTAATGGTCCGGCGGTTTTTTCGCGAGAGGACGAGGGAGACTCCACCATCATGAGAAGCAAAGAACATGGAACGACCAGACGCTTCAAAGTACTGCTGGTTAATTGTAGAAGTTTGAATAATAAACAACTTCTGTTTCAAGATCTTATAGAACTTCATATGCCTGATATTGTCATAGCTACAGAAACCTGGCTAACGCCAGATCATCATGACAACGAAATATTTCCTGTATCAGAGTATCAAGTATTCAGACGGGATAGAGGGAGCCGGGGTGGTGGAATAGCCATATGTGTGAAAAAGGAACTCTCAGCCCACATTAATTCATCAAGTGCTACAGCTGAACTACTCTGTGTGACAGTTATTCTACAGGACAATATAAAAGTTCAGGTGATTGGTGCTTATAATCCCAACAGGAATGACTATACCTTGATGGAGGAACTTCATACAACTCTATTAGACTTAAAGTGCAACACTGACTCGACGGCTCACACAGTCATAGGAGGAGATCTAAACCTCCCTGATGTTGAGTGGGACAGTGATAACCCAAGTGGGCAAAATCATGCGCAGTTACTTGTAAATTCATTGCAAAGTAATTTTAATATTATACAAACTGTTAAGGAGGGCACGAGGACCAAAACAGATGGAAGTTCTAATATTCTGGATGTTATCCTTGTTCAACCACCTGAAATATGGTGGGACACAGAAGTTGTCCCAGGTATTAGTGACCACGACGCAGTCATCCTTGAACTCACCCCATTGCACACGATTCCCAAGATGGAGCCCTTAACATCATGGCAGTACAAGAAAGCTGACCGACGTGGCCTTGGAGAGTTCCTGAGATGCAATTTTCTTGCTTGGAAATCAGATAATATTACGATAAATGAAAAATGGGAGTCGTTTAAGAAAATCATCATGCAAGCAAGAGACAAGTTCATTCCGCACAGAGTAATTAAGAAGAACAGTGATCCCATCTACTATAATGATAAAGTGAAACATCTGAAGAAAGAAGTTCAGAGAGCCTACTCACATCGCAAGCGGTCCCATGCTGACAAGGCACGTTTCAAGACCCTTTCAAACAAGTTGATTGAAGCCAAGAGATTCTGCTATGACAAATATATGGCTAACTTATTGATGGAAGATGGAGCCCCAAGAACGAATTGGAAGAGGTTTTACAGCTACATCAATAGCAAAAAATGCAGCTCAAGATCGATACCAGCAATAAAACTGAACAATAAGATACTAACAACAAATCTAGACAAAGCCAACGCTCTCAACGACTTTTATGGAAATGTTTTCTCAACGAAGAACCATAGAGCTCCTTCCATTGTTGGAGATAATTCGAATCCCCTGGTGATTAGTACTCATGGAATATGGGATGTTATTAAAAATCTAAAACCTGGAACTACTGCTGGTCCAGACGGTATCACAGGAGATCTACTAAAAACTGCAGGATCGGCAGGACTAGACTATCTACATATAATTTTTTCACAATCGATAGAAGAAAGCACCCTACCCACCGATTGGACAATGGCAATTGTCTCGCCAATACACAAGGGTGGTAGTAAGAGCTCCGTTTCCAACTATAGGCCTATAAGTCTAACTTGTATTCCATGTAAAATACTTGAGAAGATAATTGAAAAACAAATCAGGCAAATCCTAGACGAAACTCAATTCTTCACAAGAAGTCAATTTGGCTTCCGACCTCACTACTCTTGTGAGGCTAGTCTCGTGGGTCTTACACAAGACCTAGTTCAAGAAGTGGACTTCAGAGCAAAGCAAGTTGATGCCATCCTAATAGATTTTGCCAAAGCATTTGATTTAGTGCCACATGACCTCCTTATGGAAAAGATATCCCAACTAAATCTTAACAAGGAGGTCATTAAGTGGATATGGAGCTTTCTAAATAACAGAAAGCAAGTAGTAAGGATTGAAGGAGAAATCTCCCTGCCAATTACAGTGACATCAGGAGTACCCCAGGGAAGTGTTCTCGGTCCACTCCTCTTCTTGATCTTTATGAACGATCTTCCACAGTGTATCTTGCACTCCAAATTGCGGCTGTTCGCAGACGACTGTATAATCTACAGGACTGTCAACAACACCAATGACTGCGGGCAGCTCCAGGAAGACCTCGAAGAACTAGCCAAGTGGGTGGACCTGAATCAGATGCGAATCAACATCGATAAGACCATCAAGATGTCATTCAGCACTAGGAAAACACGGATACAGTACCAGTACCAGCTTGGGAACCTACCAATTGATCCCACAAAGGATGCTAAGTACCTTGGAGTGTGGCTGTCTGATGACCTGAAGTGGAATAACCACATTGATGTAACTTCAAAGAAGGCATCCAAATCACTGCAGTTCGTCATGAGGAACCTCAAAGGTGCAGCAAAGAAGGCAAAGGAACTGGCATATCTCACCCTTGTTCGTCCACAGATGGAATATTGTGCCAGTGTGTGGAGTCCATATACCATGGTGAATAAACACCAGCTGGATATGGTACAGAGGAGGGCTGCACGGTATGTTGAGAGTTCATTCGGAAACTCTCCTGGCCCCACTGAACTCATAAAATCACTGAAGTGGGAGTCTCTGGAAGACCGGCGAGACGCATCCAGAGCTATCGCTATATACAGGGCTTACTGCCATGAAGAGGCTTGGGAGGAGCTAGGTGAGCTACTGCAGAGACCGAATTACACCGCGAGAGGAGACCACACCGAGAAAATTCGTCTGTTGCAGCCGCGAACAGACACTGGCAAGTTCTCTCTCGCAGCGCATGGGATCAGATTGTGGAACAACCTGCCTGCCAGCGTCGTGGAGCCACTTCCCCAGAACAATAAAGAATTGAGGAAGAGGATGAAGTCCATTATTCCGACATGAACTTATAAAACTACAACAACCGACGAATAAGTGCACTTAAGAACATTGACTATTATTAATAATTGAAACATGTATAGTAGCATTAGTCAAAGTTGTATCAATCAATAAATAATAATAAAAATAATAATAATAATAGATGTGTGGGCTTTATAAATAGCATTTAAATAATCGCTGTGAAAAATGAGGAATATTACATAAAAAATATGTGCAGGTTTGTGTTCAATATTGTCGTATTGTCCATTGTTCGAACCACGGCAAATGTGTCTTGTTTACACTGTTTTGCCCTACTTGTACAATTTTTTTAAATTCAGGGGAGCATTTTCGTTATTTAAGTGTCGTATCAAACATTGAGATCGATCTTTTGTTGTCCCTCCAGTATAGACCAAATTATTGTAGCTAGGGTATTTATGAAGTTATTCGAACGAAAGTGTACCCTCTTTCGCCCTCTTTTCAAAGAATATCAATGGCCGTCGCATTGCTTTTGATGTTTGACAGGGAATATTGAAGTAATGACGTAGGTGGTCACGTGGTCTAGATCATCCTTAACCAGGATCGTGATGTACAGGTGAAGATTACATTTCATTCCAATTCTTGTTTGCACAGCCTACAGTGTGGCACTTTATTGTGTGACTGTAATGTGACCATTGATATGGCTGATGAGATTGTTTATCTTGGATTAACGGTGGATAGGTTTTTTAATTGGAAACCTCACATAAACAAGGTTTGTAATAAACTTCGCTCCTGTGCCTTTTCTATGTACAGGTTAAAATATATCATGTCTTTTGAGTTAATGTGTACAGTGTATTCGGCTCTTGTAGAATCTCATTTGTTATATGGATTATTAGCTTGGGGGAATGCCTCTCCATATCTTATACAAAAAATTGTTTATTTGCAAGACAGAATAATCAAAAATTTATTTCCTGAACACTCAAAAAATAATTTGAATTGCGATTCCCGAAGTCCTTATGAATTTTGTAAATTTTTACCAATTCCCCTTCTTTATTATCGGTTAATATTAAAATTTTATTTTTCTGATGAGCATTACATTTTTCAAAATCACCCAGTTCAAACTAGATCTAGTGGAGCGGTCGCTCCACTCAGCCAAGTCGTACCGTACACTCACAGTCACTCAACATGTCACTCTTAGTCACTCTTTGAATGTCAAACAAGATGGCGGATGGTGATGGTTGTTCATCTGCAGTGGTAAAAGATATTGAACTTTTAAATGTGATGGAGCTCAAGGCTGAACTGGACAAACGGGGTGAGTCTAAAGTCGGTTCTAAAGCTGTATTAATTGAAAGGTTGAGGAATGTCTTATCGCCTGATGATGGCCATAAGAGTTCCGTAGAAGACCCGCCGGCGTCTTGCTCTGAATGTAAGCAATGTGCAGTTTGGATGCGTCTAGCTAATAACACTGAGCGTGAGCTGCAAACTACTAGACGCCAAATTGAAGAGTTGGAATTGCGCTTCAAATTAGAGGAGGGAACTAGCCAAATGCGAGTCTCATTTGCTAGTAAAGTATTAAATGAGGTGAAAAATGACATCAAAAGGTTAGGTTTGGCAACGAACAAAGAAGTAATCAAGACGGTCCGAGTTTCTCAAACTCGCGATGGATGGCGCCACCACTCCCCCCACACCCCTCTACCTTGGGGCAGACGGCAGCAGCGAGAACTACAAGAGAAAATCAAGATGGTCCGAGTTCCACAAACTTGCGTCTGATGGCGCCACATCCTTCACACTCAACCTTGGCCGTGGCGCAAACGATCCGCGAAAATGACGAAATTAATGGAAATCCGCTCACTGTCTTCGGCGAAACATTGACAAACTACGACCTATTCGATGAACCTATCCGTAATACTGCAAATCTACCGGAGATCAATAAAGAAGGAGATGGTGCAACTAGAATGACTATACTTGAAAAGACGGCAGATCTTTTCAAGTCACATGACTCAAATGCCCTTGCCCACTGTGTTGGGCGCGATTTCTTAATGGAAGATGGCATCGCAACGAAATTCAAGGATAAATTTGGACAAGTTGAATACTTGAAAAAACAAAACAAGAAAGGTGGGTAAGTTGCGTGGCTCACCTCAGGTCCACGTACTATTTTCTACCTAATCACAAAAGAAAAATCCTTTGGCAAACCAACTATGGAGTCAATGGCTATGTGCCTGCGCAACCTGCAAAAACTTTGCGTGAAAAAGCGCATAAAAAAGCTGGCACTCCCAAAGTTGGGTTGTGGTCTGGATCGGATGAGATTGGAAGAAGAAGTTAAGCCAATGATCTCTGAAATTTTCGCACGAACAGAAATTGCAATTGAAGTGTATGACCTTCCGAGTAAATATCAATCACGTTACAGTAATGCAAATCGAGGAAGGTTAAATGACTTTACTGTCAAAACAGTCAATCCCAATGTGTCATCCGGGATTGATAATAACTTTGCCGATTCACAAGACTCCTTCACTCCAGTTAGAAAACGCCGTCTTCAGAAACCGCACAAGACCCAGTTTATAGGAACTGGCGATGCTGACGAAAAAGGTCTCGAAGTGGCAAAGAAGAGAGTATGGCTGCATCTAGGACGACTGAGTAAATCTGTCACAACAGACATAGTGAAGAGTTATCTGGAGAAGAAGCTACCAAATGGTGATTTCAACGTGGAACAACTGAACAAGGATGAAGCTTTGCATAGCTCCTTTAAAATAGGGGCGGACTCATCCCTCTTAGAGTCTCTCAGTGATCCAAGTTTCTGGCCTTCTGGTTCTGTTGTCCGTAGATTCTTCTTGCCTGATAGGTTTTTTCAAAACCGAGCCCCGTCAACGACGGTGACATAACGGATGAGAATCAATGGGCTGAACCAGTCATAGAAGACATTGTCACGAAGAGAAAGAGAAGAAAGACTGGTAAATGTACCCAAGATGAAATTGAAGGATTCTGTATTAAAACTGTTCAGCTAAATGTAAGGAGCATAAGAAACCCTGAAAAGGTTATGAAATTTCATACATTCATTGAGCAACATGACCCAGATGTTTTCATAGCAACCGAAACATGGCTCAATTCTGATATCCATGATGGCGAGGTTTGTCCTCCTGGGTATAATGTGCACCGCAGAGATAGAGGTGGTGAAAAAAGAGGTGGAGGAGTAATGATCGGTGTGAAAACGAAATATCCAAGCTCCGTGGATTGGTCGGCCGACACCTATGAACTAATCGGTGTAAAGATCGGTACGGGGAAGCAGTATGGCTATATTGTTGGCGGTTATCGACCACCTGATGCTGACATTTCCATCTTTCAAGAAATGGCATTTAGGGTAGAAAATATTCATCAAGATATCCAAAATCACAACATTATTATAGGCGGGGACTTTAATCTTCCCACAGTGATTTGGCCATCTGCTGATGGTGAATTGTCAAATACTGATAGGCCAAATCATCTTCAGACGCAAATACAGAACTTTCTGGATGATTTCAACATGATTCAGCCAGTAATGGATCCAACACGAGTCGGGGAATTATCTTCCTCAGTACTAGACATCTTCCTTGTTAGTCCCCCAGAAATAATTGTCGACTGTGAAGTAGTGGATGGTATAAGTGACCATAAAGGTGTGGTATTATCTTGAAATGAAAAAGAAGAAGAAAACCTGAAATGAAGAAGATATGGATCTACCATAAAGCGAACCGAGATGGCTTCAGGGACTACCTCGAAAGCAAATTCGTGGACTGGGCTTCTTCTCCAGGCAGTGTAAATAGCAGATGGGAATCCTTCAAGGAGATTCTTCATGAAGCTAGAGAGCGGAACATACCCTGCAAGAGAATCAAAGCTAATTCTGATCCTCCGTACTATGATGCGTCGGTTCGGTATTTCAAGAAAAAGTGCAGAAAGGCTTACAGACATAGAAAAAGAAACATCGCAAGCTTCAGGCAACTAACAAAGAAGCTAAATGAGGCCAAAATTAAGGCGTACAACAATTACATCATGAAGATATGCGATGGCGAACCTAGTCAGACGTGGAAGAAGTTCTACTCGCATCTAAAGCAATTGAAGAAATGCAGTAGTGGCGTGCCTCCCCTTGTTCGCACTGATGGAGTAACAACTGGATCACCAAAAGAGGATCACCAAAAGCCGACCTTCTGAATGAAACCTATAGAAGTTCTTTTGGTGTCCCCACTCTTGTTGACCAGGCGGAACATTATTCACCGGGGGACAATGTAGAAGAATATACAGCACTTGAGATCACACGGCGAGATGTTCTGAAAGCGATTTCTCACATGAAAAATCACTCTGCCCCTGGACCTGACGACATATCAAGCCAACTACTGAAAGTTGCGGCCGGACCAACCACTTCGTATCTTCTGACACTTTTCCAAATCTGTATAAATAACTCCAGCCTTCCAGAAGAATGGAAAACAGCTACGGTTATACCTGTATTCAAAGGTGGAAAGCGGAGCAGCCCCGTAAATTATCGACCGATCAGCCTAACTTGTATTTCATGTAAAATCTTTGAACACCTGATCTGCAAATACCTCAGGATCCTATGGGAAAAGATCAACTTTTTGTCTGATTGCCAATTTGGATTCCGTCCGGGGTATTCGTGTGACTCGAGCCTGGCAGGTCTTGTCCAAAACGTGACTACTGTATTAGACAGAGGTGGGCAGGTGGATGCATTGCTACTGGACATGGCAAAAGCTTTTGATGTTGTCCCACACGACAAGCTCATGGTTAAGATTGAAAACATTCCTAATGTGGATATGCGGGTTGTCAAGTGGATACGTGAATATCTTACAAACCGGTCTCAACGGGTGCGTGTGGAGGACATATTATCTGACTCAACTCCAGTAAATTCCGGTGTTCCCCAGGGAAGTGTTTTAGGACCACTATTGTTCCTTGTGTTCATAAATGATATTGCAGACAATGCTCCATGTAATATTAGGTTATACGCTGATGATTGTATCTTGTACCAGGAAGTAACAGACATCGCTGATTGTGTTACCCTTCAAGAGAATGTAAATACTACTTTGTTATGGATAGAAGCAAATGGCATGAGGTTAAATGTTAAAAAAACACAATTTGTATCATTCAATTTGTCCAGTACAAGATCAATAGACTATGTATACAAAATAGATAATGTAGTAATCCCAAAGTCCAGCACATGTAAATATCTAGGAATAACATTCAGTTCTAGGCTTTCATGGGATAACCATATAAGAAATATTGTATCAAAATCATTTAAAGTTCTGTATTTTGTGATGCGCAATCTTAAAGGTGGGTCAGTTCTTGCCCGAGAGAAGGCATACCTTTCAATTGTTCGGCCTCTCCTTGAGTACGGCAGTATAATATGGTCACCACATCAACAAAATCACATCGACCTGATAAACAAAGTACAACGTAAAGCTGCCAGATTTGTAAGTTGGAACTTTGATAGGTTTACAAGTAACACACTGCTACAGGAGCACCTTAAGTGGGAACCTCTGTCCACCCGCAGAAACAAAGCCCTCATGTGCGGTATGTACAAAGCCGTAACAAACCACCCAGGCTGGGCGGATCTGCGGAGTCATCTACCATTGCCACAACGCACTGGGGGCAGACAGGATCACCATTACAAGATTGGTTTGCCGAGATACGTCACCACTCCAGGTCTTCATTCCCTTCTTGGCAGGGGCATCCGCATATGGAACTCGATGCCATTAAAAAATCTTCCGGATTCAATATTAGAATTCAAAGCAATGTTAGAAGTACTCATGGAAAAGGATGATGATAAAACTGACTCCAATTGCTCCATTGAGCAGATACTTTTCGAAGACCTTCAACCCAAGGAACTTAAAGAACAGCTAGAAAGAAGAAATCTGTCAACCACAGGCGACAAAATCACCACCACAATCAAACTAGCTGCTGCAATGATTAAAGAAAAGAAAAATATTTCCAAGTTTAAATTTATTATTAGGAGGTATTCATAATGATTAGTTGTCTATCATTTTATCTATCTATCTGTTTATGTCTATTTATCTGAAAGCATAGGTATTTCCGTAGTTTTAAGGTGTCATAGAACATTCGCATTTATCTATCCATTTATGGTGTTGTAACTCTGTCAGAGATGTCAGAATATGTCCTAGATATACTCGCATCTATCCGTTTGATATTATTGTAACTCTGTCAAATTGTATTGTATTGTCACTGTAATGTATGACAATTATGTACGACGAATTGATATGAAGTGTTGTTTGCCACCAAATGTAAATTTAAAGCAGACCAATAAATTGAATTGAAAATTGAATTGAAACATACCGTAAATGCCTATATAAACTGAGGAGCAGACCAACTACTTTTACTGTAAGCAACAACATGGCATTTTCGGCCTACTGGATCTCAACAATGGAAAATCTCTCATTGTTGTGAATGTCTTAATTTTGAGCTATGACCCACCTGACAACATATACATCACGCGACAACAACCAGTCATGCCGTTTACGACCTAGAGGACAGTGACAATCGTGAAATTACACCGCTTTCTTCTTCAGATGATGATGATGATGATTCTGATGATTCCCGAAAAAGTTGCTATCACCGCCACAGCCTAAACGGCTGAACCGATCAACCTGAAATTTTTACCACATATGCACTTTTGGCGTCTGATGATACCTTGCCTCTTGTGATTTTTTGTGCCGCCATTTTTAAACCGGAAGTGACGGCATATCTCAAAAACGTCTAGACCGATTAGAACGAAATTAGCGCCATTCGATTTAGACGGTCATCTATATGAAGTATCAATAAAAAAATAATTATTTTCTTATTTTCTGAACCGGAAGTGACGTCATAAATACGCAATATTTAACTTATTTCAACAAATTATACTTAAAATACATACATAAGTAACTTACATTGTAACATAGACAATACAAATTATAAATTCAAGGTTGCAGTGTTCTCGGCCGCCATTCCTGAAACCGGAAGTGACGTAATATATCTAAAACGCCTGTACCGTTTGCAACTGAACTAGCTCCTGCGTATTCATTCTGCAATTTTTTTTGAAACTCAATTGTGAAAAATGAATAAACAAATTAACGGTACCGGAAATGGCGGCAGGAACCACTAAATGAAACCGGTAGTGACGTCATATATTACAAACGGCAAGACCGATTTTACGGAAATATAGGGATTATGAATTCAGATGGTCGTTCATAAAGTATCAACTAGATTGTTTTCCTATTACCTATACCGGAAATGACGTCATAAATATGCTAAATGACGTCATAAATATGATAATTGACACTAAATTCACCATTTTATACTTTTAAATAGATATTTAGTAAACCTACTTTGTAAATAATTATAAATTCAAGGTTGCAGTGTTCTCGGCCGCCATTTTTAAAACCGCAAGTGACGTCATATATTGAAAACAGCTGTACCGATTGCAACCAAATTTTGGAAATGTGTAGGACTTATAATTATGAATTGAAGACGACATTATTTTCGGCCGCCATTGTTAAAACCGGAAGTGACGTCATATATCGAAAACGGCTGTACCGATTGCAACCAAATTTTGGAAATATGGAGGACTAATAATTATGAATGAAATACGACATTATTTTCGGCCGCCATTGTTAAAACCGGAAGTGACGTCATATATCGAAAACGGCTGTACCGATTGCAACCAAATTTTGGAAATATGTAGGAATTATAATTATGGATTAAAGACGACATTATTTTTGGCCGCCATTGTTAAAACCGGAAGTAACGTCATATATCAAAAACGGCTGTACCGATAGCAACCAAATTTTGGAAATGTGTAGGACTTATAATTATGAATTAAAGACGACATTTTTTTCGGCCGCCATTGTTAAAACCGGAAGTGACGTCATATGTCGAAATCGTCTGTACCAATTGCAACCAAATTTTGGAAATATGGAGGACTAATAATTATGAATTAAAGACGACATTATTTTCGGCCGCCATTGTTAAAACCGGAAGGGACGTCATATATCGAAAAAGGCTGTACCGATTGCAACCAAATTTTGGAAATATGTAGGACTTATAATTATGGATAAAAAGACGACATTATTTTCGGCCGCCATTGGTTAAACCGGAAGTGACGTCATATATCGAAATCGTCTGTACCGATTGCAACCAAATTGTGCAATTATGTAGGACTTATAATTATGAATTCAAGACGACATTATTTTCGGCCGCTATTTCAAAACCGGAAGTGACGTCATATATCGAAAACGGCTGGATCGATTATAACGAAACTTAAGCTATTCTTCTTGGATAATCATTTTCATCTTATACCAAACGCAACTTTTCTTAGTAAGCAAATCGGTTGAGGCGTATTTTTTTTAAAGAAATTAGTCCCTGCTCGGACATGTGCTACAAGCTGTATGAATAAACTAACAAAAGAAGTGATATCCCAGAAAAAACACTCCGTGTAAAAAAGGCAGCCAAGTCTCTTTACTTTGAAAAAATTCAACACCGAAAAGGAGTGATATCAAAAAAGGAGCCAAGTCAATGACATTTCCAAATATTTAATCGTATTTTTGAAATAAAAGAATAAACACCGAGAAATACTTTACAAAAGGACTTGGCGCATCGTTTTTTTAAATTCATTTTATGATTCATAAGCATATGCCATTGATATACAACCGTCATTTAGAATTTTTAGAATAATAGGGAAACATCTTTCAATTACATATTATACATACCTACTGTAAAATATTATCTATTAGAATATGTACGTACGCGATAAAACTTGTTGCCTATGTTTTCTATGAATACACAATAGTTAGTTATCTTCGTAATATTGTTTCGTGGTCAACATAATTAAGTCTCATGCGTTAAACCTTCTCATCATGAAATACATTTCTATTAATCCACATTTTATAACAAAACATTTCACAAAGTACATAGTCACATTGAATTTCTATTAAAAATTTTAACTTTATACACTTGACACTTCAAAAATATATATAATAGTGTTCCAAAGACAGTTCGTAATTATTTGACAACGTTTCATGATTTCCTTCAGTCAAGATCAAATTATGAAAAGATACCCTTCTAATATCACCATATTAACAGTGCTATAAGAATATGTATGAGCCCACTTCCAATTGTTATTTAATTCTTCCACCCTTATATTACTTATCTATTACAGCATGAAATCTTTCTACTATTGCCATTGACAAAACTATAAAATAGCCATTACTAAAAGTAGCTTGATTCATAGTTTCTGGCTCTAATAGAAAGAGGAAAATGTACCTACTTTAAATTTCTTTCCACTTTTAGTATTGAATGAGGTCTTTAAAAAAACGATGCGCCAAGTCCTTTTGTAAAGTATTTCTCGGTGTTTATTCTTTTATTTCAAAAATACGATTAAATATTTGGAAATGTCATTGACTTGGCTCCTTTTTTGATATCACTCCTTTTCGGTGTTGAATTTTTTTAAAGTAAAGAGACTTGGCTGCCTTTTTTACACGGAGTGTTTTTTTCTGGGATTGTCTTTACTCAGAAATTTTTCCGTCCCGGCCTGGCGTAACAAAAATGGTAAACGAAAACTGGATTTTATTGTTCCAGAAACATTTAACTCAATTCCCAGTAATTGCAGAAATTTAGAATCCTTTTCTATTCTTAAAATTGCGTTGAAACATTGGCTTCTCTCAACCTTGTCTGAATTGGTTAACAAGTGTTGAATGTTCATGTTGATGTTATTTATGTTTTCATTTAGGTTGTGTATTCACTTTTTCTTATTATTCTTGAATTATTTTTATTAATTCTTTTCGAGGGGTGTTCACTTTAGAACCATTTTTGAACCTATGCTTATCTCAACCTTGTATGGAAGTATAACGTATGGTGAATTTTCTTTTTGTGGTTATTTATGGTATTATTATGAATTTTTATATATTTATTTTTTCTTTATTCTTGAGTTAATTTATACATCCTTTTTTTGCGTTATTGTATTCACTTTTTCTTTATTCTTGAGTTATTTTTATTAATCCTTCTTTGATGGTTGTTTACTATAGAACTCTCAACCTAATTTGATAGTAGCAAGTGTTTGAATGTTCATATTGTGTGATTATTTATGTATTATTTCTTTTTATCTTATTATTCTTAAGTTACTTTTATTAAGTAATTCTGTTTTTTTATGTTCTCTTTACGCTCCTAAAACATATCTGTTCTTTCTTTTCATATAGTCTTTCCCCACAGATGAGCTCCCTGAGCTTTGTGGATTGTGTGATGCTTGTGTACTATGTTGTATTAAATAATAAAGGAGTTAAAAAAAAATAGTCTATAGCTCCACGGAAGTTCTTCCCATTCGTAAGCTCTTTGCATACGCTGTACTCAAACATGATGAACCAACTGCGCCGATTCCCTACAAACACTGGGAGGTCCCAGGACGCGTCCTAGGCCGTCCCAGATGGGCGTACGGGCCTGCCCAGGGCCCTCCCGTCTTATGGGTGATTAGCATGGAGTGAGACTCCCGGGGCCTGCCACTGGGAATAAGCCCGGGCGGCGGCCTGGGCCGTCCCATGACGCCCGCGCGGGAGGTATGGGCCGACCCTGGACCCTCCCGGGCGGCCCGCGCGGGAGCAGCTGCTCGCTCAGTAGCCCCCTCCCCTTACGCACATTCCATAACGGTCACGTGCTATCTAGATAGGTACACTCTCATTCAAAACGCAGTACCTACAAAACGTGCCGTTGATCCAGACACGTGCATGTAGGCACTAATTTTGAATGCGAATGTACCTGAAAAAAATACGTTTCATTAAGACATAATTGATTGCAAACGTGAGTGACACGAGAAACGGGATTTTTTTACAATTTCGGAGGGTACGTTGCCATACGAAAAAAATAAACCAGGTATTTCCTTCCAGGGTCAATGTATTAGTTCACAGTTCACGGAATATTTCACAACAGTTGTAATTTATTATGCTAGAAGAACAGTAGGTCTACTCAAACACAATAGAAATGCATTTAAATGGTCAATATCAATTCAAAAAATTGCAGGTATATTGTTAAGTTAATCAGTGGTTATTTTAAGTTATATTGTCTCGCCATGTTTCCCTATACTTGTTTGACAGCTGTTCTACTGACCTGACACTTTACCTAAGGTACCTAGGTAACTACTGTTTTAATTTTTAACTCATTTTTATTCGGAAAATATTTTGGGATCATTTGAAATCCTCAACTTGACTGTCACATAATGGAGAAGTCTCGTGAAATACAGATTTCAGAATAATAGGTATTATTTTATGAAAGTTGATTATGTTGCTGAACACAGATGTGATTTTATTTTTTGCTGTGGGATGAATAGTTTTCAAGGAATGAATTACAAAGTTTGATAGATTACTTAACAGGAAAATTGACAGAAAATTGACAGATGGTTCACCATGGTAACACATTAGTGTAAGTGGATTCTTGAAATACGTCGTTTTTCCCGCCAAAAGTCCCATTATAATTGAATTTCATTTGCATGATTAATTTTTTTACATTTCGCGTGTGACAAGTGTCAGTAATTATTTGTGTTGACATTTAAAAACTTACTGGAACAAAATTTCACGAGACTTATTACCTACCTAATTCATAAAAAAATTAAGAAGGATAAAAAGATCCATAATTTTTGTTTATATTAATCAGTTGTTGGATTTTGAAATTAGAAATTATTTTTTGATAATCTCTTCCAGGACAATTGAATCGTTTCAATAATAATTTTTTCAGGTGTTCCCTACTTACCTACTTATTATATTGTTTTGATAAATTACAAAAAAATAAAATGCTACACATAGGAGATCATACACTGCAATTGAATTTTTAGGAATAATAAAGAGCAGGAAAACCCGAAAATTAAAAAAAAAAAACAGTTTCATATGATATAAACATATATTATTGTAAATGATTATACTACCACATCACTTAAAATTGCAAATGAAGTAGACCAAGTCATCTGGTAGTAGGTAGGTATAGCTTCATTAGCACGTGAAAATTAAGTAACAAAACATTAAATATGTATGCAGCAAAATATGTCGACAATAAACAAACTAAAAATATGTGTACCTAACTTTTGAAGTTATCATCATGCGCAAATAATTTTCTATACATTATTAACAGTGCATCTACGATAAAGACCATACTGATAACTTTCATATTGATATTCTCAGTGCAAACTGCACATACAAAAATCTAAAAAGCATAATTTAAATGTCTTTCAACTTTCACACGTCACATAGTATCAAAACATTCTGAGGTAGGTACTACCTCAGGTAGTAGTAAGTAGTAGTAAGTAGTCAGGTAGGTAGGTAGTAAGTCTGGCACGCTGTCTCTTTATCGACAAGACACAATTCGGATTTTACTTCACTCACGGATATGTTGGCACAATTTTTCATCTTCAGTTTTTCAAGAAAATGAATGCACTTGAATACGTATTTCTTTCATCTGAAAAAATAAAATTGCAAAGTATTTAGGTAAGGTACCTTGTACTAATAATGTTCGCAAGATATTTGCAATTATTATTGTACAGATTCTAGCCTAAACAAGATTTATACAAGATCTTGAAAAGTTTAGCAATATGCGGCGTATTGCTAGAAGTGTTTTTTGTGTAAATTTTTAATTTTTATTAGGTCCTACCAATGAAAGTGCAACATTTACAAGATCTTGTTATTGCTAAGATCTTGTTAATTTTGTCAATTAACACTATGCTCAAAAGAATTTTCCGATTTAATGGCCAGATACTGGATTCCATCCATAAATTATTAGCACACAGTCTTGTGGAGTTGAGGACTGACATCCGCAATCTACCCGGATGCAATCTTTTGAGCACAAGGCTGTAGCCAGCAAATAGTTTCTACCTAGGTACTACACAAGAACTATTTAATGTAAATAACTGCTATAGCTGCAAAATTTTAAAAAATTGAATTTTTGGCACTGAGTGATCCCTAAAAAAAAGATAGGTACATAGTTTCAATGAAGAATTTGTAAATTGATAAACTTCTTGGCAATGAATAATACAAAAATCATTTTTGTGTTGTGTGACCTGCCACAATAATCACTTAAGGTAAAATTATTTACCATTAGGTAAACTATTATTTAACCCCAATCTATTATAATTATTGTTATATTTTTCATGTTCTCACCCTCTCATCCTATCATTATTACCATACATATATCACAATTATTACTAGGTACTATTAGTAATTGTTATTACTAATTTATCATTTTGAGATACTATTATCATATTATACGTTCTGCCACCGTGTATTGTATCACAAAGCGGATCAATAAAGCATACTAATACTAAAAAATACTAAAAATATGGAACATTCTATATTGCATGTAAATGTGATTAGGTAAGGTTAGAGGTAATACTACACATATAAAATACTACAAATGTGGCTAACCATCAGAGAGGTTTGAATCATTTCTGTATAGGTAACATGATGAAGTCCCAAGTCCTGTGCATCTCCAGAATATCTTGCTAATTTGCCAAGAAGTCAATTTACTTTTTAATTGAAGTAGGTAGGCTCTTAAATCGACTCTAGGATAGAGCAGGCAAGTTCACGGTGAATCTGTAGAACCAACAAAAAGTAAGGTGAAAGTTAGCAACTAAAATTAATTTCCTCTCAGCCATTCCGTGTTACGGGTGTTACGGGTGTATGTTCAGCCATAGCCAACTGACATTTCGTGGATGAAAACCGAAATGTCAGTTGGCTATGGTTCAGCATCTAATAAGAAAAAATAAGAAAAATAAAAATAGTTAGGATCATTGTGTAGCCTTCTAAATTTTTCATGTAATTTACATTATGGTTCGAGAGCGTAGGAAAAAAATAAAATCTCAATAAGGTATTAACGTCTACCCATAAAAAAATTGTGTATACCTGTTACGGGTGTTACTCAATTTGGACAAGCATTTTGAGTTAGCATGTAAGACAATATGTCAAACTCTATGAATTTACTTTTGTATTACATTTTTTTTTCTTGTAAAGCAATGTCACAGCATTCATAAAAAGGTATTTTTAGCAAAATTAAAATATTTGCAGATGCAATTAAAAATGTATAAAATTTGTGTTACGGGTGTTACAGGCCGTTACGGGTGTTACGTCGTACGAAAGACTATGTTAAAATAGGTATCAGCGTGTATTTTTGCATTATTTTATTGCATTACATGTAAACCTGAATTAAAATTAACCTATTTCATCAGCAAGAGTAGAAGAAAAATACTTTAAAAAAATTATTTTATTAAAATTTGTACCGCAAGCCGCAACAAAAAGGCACGACAATAATAAAAAATTAGGGTTCTCTTTACCTCAGAAATTTTAAAATAGACTACTAACAGCCAAGTTAAAATTTTGAACCCAAAATTTTAAAATTTTAAGTACACTCGGCCAAACATAAATTGATCGTTGATCAAATTTGACTGACTGCTGGTCATTTCCCATACCAAACAAATTTTGTTATTATCGTTGAAATGTGGGGTCACCTACTAGAGTGGGACAAGGAGATCGCTTGGACTGACTTTGGATGGTGCAGTCTAACATTTATCAGTCAATCAAATTTGATCAACGATCAATTTATGTTTGGCCGAGTGTACATATTTTATTTTATTTTTTGTTTCTAAGTAGGTATTGTTTTTAAAAGCTTGGTCTAGATCTTAAAAAATCACAAAATTATGCAAAGTGCCACCTAGTTATGTTTTTGTGTTGAGTATTCCTATTTTAAATGACACGTAACACCCGTAACAGCAAGTTTTGTATCACCCGTAACACGAATATAATACTTTGGGACCAATCAACTAAATGTAGATATTGGATATGTTTAGGTATGAACTAAACTTAAAAAAAATATATTTTCATGAATATTTGTGGATGCTTCATTGAAAATACTAAAAAAGTTACTAAAAGTGTTACCGTGTTACACAGCGATGGTGGTACACATTTAATATATTCAAAGTAGCTTACTAAAACACTTAAGAGTTTAAAGATCCTTTCTTTTCTATTAACCTAATTATAGTGATGTTGAAGAAATATAAAGCTGCAGGGTAGACCATAGACCACTTGTGAATCTTGACTATTTTCGACACGAAATTTAAATTTAAATGCGGTCCCACAATTTAACTGATAACAAAATAACTATTCAAACTTAGCACAAAACTGATTAGGTATCAGCAAGAAAATACCACGAATTTAATATAAAAACATGCTGATTTATTTACATTTAATAATTCAGCATATATGTATGTCTGCATTTGCATGGAATGGCTGCTCTCTTACCACCGGCGCATTAAAGGAAATTCAAAAGGTGCGGTTTATTTTTTTGGATGACAGCATCCAATCTCAAAAATGTTACCTACATGTATTTGAATGAAGCGGGACCACCATTCAATTTATGTATCTACTACCTCCTACAAGAATGTGATTTCCATGCAACATAATTTTTACTTTCGGATCACAACAAAAATGTTTGTTATTGTCCTTGTAAGGTACGACAAACAAAAATAATTGTTGTGTACCTAACTAAAATCCTTGATAAAGTTAAATAATTAAATATAATGAAAATATTTACCACTCTGCTCTGTTCGGTTCAAATGTTTCGGCTCGGTTTGACGATACAGCTCGGTTCTGCAGCACCGAGCTCGCTGCTGAGGAATACGCGCTTTGTTTCTGGAGTTCGATATCTTAATAGCCTATTTTCTTCCAGAGTAGATTCACCTTTAACAAGTAACATTATTAAAACTGCAGTAGGTACCTAGGTATGTGGGATGGTTAATGTAGAGGTGAAAACATTTCCAAAATAGGCGGAGGTACGTACTACCTACCTACCTACAGGTAGCCACTCCTACTAACTACCTACTACCACTGATATGTATACACTACCACGCCAAGCAAACTGTTTACCTAGATACTTTATTTATTTTATAAATACCTAAACTAGTTACAGGTCCTACCTCCTAGTTGGAAATTTTACTTTGCATACATTTCTACATTTCAATATTTTACATTTGAGGTTAATGTTTACTGAACTTTTGTTTACACTATTGGTTTAGTAGTATCCCCAGCATACAAAACTAAAGTAACAACGATTTATTATGCCTGGATACTTATGTAGTTCTGATGAAGACTCACCTTCAATGGGTTGTAGGGCTCTGTGATGAAAATCCAAGCAAAATAGGCAGCACAAAACTGTAATTATTTCACGATTTGTGTCACATTAAATGGTATGAACTGAGACAAACTATTCGGCAGTGAACACTGCATTCACGGACACAGATAATAATTGAAATCACATTCAAAAGCACTCAAAAGGACGTAAACTACACACTCATGAACAAACGTCAAACGCCGCGTTTGAAACTTTGAAAGGAAGGAGGAACGGAAACAAGTTGATTCACGAAGATGGCCGCCTGCCGAGTTCATAAAAGAAACTTTACTTATAACGTTTAAAATGGCATGAATACTATGCTTTGGAATTGTAAACTTATTTATTCTTAAATCAATATATCCATGTGAAATGTTGATGTAATTATTATAGAAATGAAGTTATAAATATGAAAAAAATACGTCACTTCAGCAGCTCAAATTCAAACATTCGTAGCGCCCGCGCGGGCCGTCCCTAGCCATTCCCGGGCGGGGCCAAGGCGGGACATTCTTAGAAATTTTACAGCCAGATAAAACGGATCGGTTGGGCTTCGTTGGGCAGGCCCAGGGCATGCCCTTGCAGTTCCCGCCCGGGACGTCCCACTTGGGCGCTAGATGGGCAGAAGCCCGGGCCGCCCAGTGTTTGTAGGTTCAACCATGAGCAAGTTGCACACTACCAGGGCTAGAACCTCCAATCAAAATCATGTGATTCGAGTGACAAAGAGCATTTCTCAACAAAGCATCATCTATTTAAGTTCAAAAATCCACAACATGTTACCAACCAATATAAGAAACACAAACTCGTATATTTTATTTAACAAACTAACCAAATTGTGGTTATTGAAACTTCCAACTAGCAAACTCGAAAATGTAATACATTGTAAAATAATAAGACATGCCAATGAATTCTGAACGTGAAAAGTGTGAGGTAGTGTTTGAATGTAAAATGGTTCTGATCTTAGTTTGGTGATAGGTTTATGTTTTGTTTATTTATGGCTTCATAGTGTACGTGATGACTAAACATGTTTACTGTAAGCGTTAACTGTACATCTTATTTTAATAATCTAACTTCAGTTTAATATAGGTACACCAATCTCTCTAACTTGAATCTCTCTAATTTCATGTAGCTTCATTGACTTTAATGAGTAAAGACTGAATTATAGTTGACCTTATTAATTATTTTAATTTTAGATTGATACCTATATGAAGGATTATTATAAAATTATTTGAACATATATGTAAACATAATACTTTTCTTATAATTTGAATCTCTCTAATCTCATGTAGCTTCATTGACTATAATGACTGAATCAGGGACCAGAACCTTTATTAATAAAGGTTCCGGTTCCGGTACCGGTTCCACAATTTTACTTTATAAATGTTCGGGTTCCGGTTCCGGTTCTTAAACAAATAATCTTAAAGGTTTGGTTCCGGTTCCGGTTCCTGCATAAAGGTTCCGGGTTCCGGTTCTCAAATTTTAAATCAAACTAGATTATACCTAACACTTCAGTATTATGTTAAGTTTAATGAAATTATTGGATTTGGATTTTGTCCTATGAATGAAGCACTGGTGTAGTGTCTGTAATATGCGTACAGAAGTCACATGATGGTGCGCAGACTAAATCTCAGAGTCAGAAGACATTCATTTTGCCCGAGCTTCATAATTGTCAGCAATACAGTTCTCATCGCAGTAGTCAGATTTAAAAATTGAAAACTCGAGCATCATTTGAAAATGAAGGATTTTCAAGAATTAAAAAAAGTCTACAAAAAATACTAATAGTGATTTTATCAAAAAAATTAAACTTTTTCAACTTTGCGAATAATATTTTTTGAAAATATCATAATATTAATATCCAAGTGTTAAAAAATTAAATCGTACATGTTTCTTTTATTAAGGGGAATATGCTGTGAAATTTCTATCTCTATGAATTTAGGTAATACAATATTGAAATTTTGAGAAGATATCAAGAGTTGCTTAAAACTAATTGAGCGAGCGTAGCGAGCGTCACCACGGTACTCTTATGGCACTTTCTATGCGTGTTTTTTTTTTTTTTGTGTGTGTTCACAGCCCAGGTCAAACCGCACATTCAATCGATCTGAAACTTTGCACATATGCTAACGTAATCTATGCGGTCCCTGGGATCGTTTTTGAACGGGCTCCTGTGATTGGTTCAAGTTTAAAAAAAATTATCTTTCGATTGGTTGCTCCGATCAATTTGAAATTTAGCAAAAACATTGCAACCAACATTGTACCCAATCATAATAAATTTCAGCCAAATCCTCTTATTGGTTAAAATTTAAAACCATTTTTCATGTGATTTTTTAAATTTTAACTAGAACAGATTGACCGATCAACTTAAAACTTCGCGTGGTCATTGGTACCAACATTTTAGGTATTTTTGCCAATTTTCAGTCTAATCTGTCCTTATTTTCAAAGGTTTTGTCAATTTAAGGTAATTTTATTCCATAATCTTGAAAAATGTATACTAAATTGTCATCCCTGCCTTCTTTAAGCTTCTGCTCCAAGGCAAGTCCTGTAGAGCAGCCAAGCTATATCCACAATGTACAGTAAAATGAAAGCATTTTTGAGCTAGCGCATAAAATCGGATGCAGTACGAAGGCCAAATCCTCTAATTGGTTAAGTTTAAATAATATCTTCTGATTGGTCGACAACCAAATGTTCACATTAAATTCAAATTTTGCATGGTGATCAAGACCAACTTAATATTAAATTGTACATATTGTAAAAGCCCAATCAGTCAAGTATTCATTGTAATTTTACGAGTTTAGTATGGGATGTCACAAGAGATTTCTGGAGAAAGTATGGAGGTAAGACTTCACGACACAATGGATCTGTTATTCATCCAGACTATTATGGAGATTGAAGAATTGCAGAGAAAACCGTCTTGTGCCGTGTCGTGCATCGTTACTATGGGGATGTTGCATGATCTGTGCTCGCTTATCAACGCGTTACACTGAGCGTTTTCCTAGTACAAAAAATACAAACAAAATATTTTTTAATTTTTTAATTTTTTATTAATTAATTATTATTAAAAGATGTATTACGATAAATCCCTACTACATTTTTATTCCTTGACCTACATTGTTTATTTTTTTATTTTTATGTTCACAAATGATTGGGTTAATGAAGTTAGCATTCCAAATTTACTTTACCTCTCAGAAAGGTCTCTGTAAAATCTAGCTTCCAGGAAGTGTAGTATTATAACACCTGTTTTCAAGGGCAAACATACACCCTTTTGTCTTAACTAAATCATAGACACACCCCCTCAGGATCTAGACCAACCAAGGAGCAATAGCCTCCAGAAAGGGTCTCTAATACTTTCTAGCCTCCTGGAAGGGTGTTGCAAAACACCTTTACAAGACAGAACATTCACCCTTGTGTCTGACCTAGTTCTTAGACACACCCCCTTCTAGGCCAAGTTCAACCAAGACCAAACAAAGGCACATGTAACATATTCCGTTAGTAACAAAATACTGAACAATTACAAGTGTAATTATCCAGAGTCTATTACTTCATATTATACTTTAGTTGTTCAAACAAAAATAATTCTATCTGTAGCTCATAATTTCCTTAGAGAATAATGAGAAAATTTTACTTATATTTTCCTACTATAGTAGGAAAATATAAGTAAAAAAAAATTTCTTGGAATATAATACTATAGTAATAGTATTATATTCCAACTAATAAAAAGATCTATGGAATACGTTCCATCAGTACTACCAAAATACCGAACAATTACAAGTGTAATTATTCAGAGTCTATACTTTACATTATACTTTAATTGTTCAAGCAAAACAATTATTATCTGTATCTCATAATTTCCTTAGTGAATAATGAGAAAACTTAATTTATATTTTCTACTAGTTTCATAATCCAATAATAATTAACTTTAGCTCATAAATTCCATAAAGAACAATGAGAAAACCTAGTTTATATTCTACAAAAGCCCTATGGAAAACATTCCACTAGTACTACAAAATACTGAACAGGGCAAGGTGTAATTACCCAGAGTCCACTATTTCATATTATATTTTGTCTGTTCAAACAAAAACAACTTTACTTTATATTCCAATTTAATAAGCTAGATAAAAACCCCGAATAGCAAATTATGTTTGTATAACCTTTACTTTGTCGACTCATCCTATAATTTGTTCATTCAACCAAAAATAATAAATATATTTTAAGCCATTACTAAAAGGCAGAGCCAGTTGTTTGTGGTGATAAAAAAAGCCAAAATTCGTTTTCCACATTCCCAAAGTCGTGAATTGGTGGTGATAATTATGTTGATTTTCGCGATTAGTGGTGAAATGGGGAAAAAATTAGATTTTTGTAATAAACAGATAATAAAGTGTGAAATATGACGCGCGAGCGACTTCTCACTAGCGAGACTCGACGCGTGCGCATGCACACCCCTATGCAAGGTCATGTAGATGCGTCATTCCATGCTCAGCAGCCAACCAGCTGGCACCCCCATACACGTCTCTTTGGCTGGCACTGACAGCTGATTTACGAAAAAACGGTGTGATTCTTTCTATTTCGTGGTACTTTAGACACAGATCGAGGAAATTTTCGTAGAATATATACTTGGAATCGGAAAATGTTGCAAAACTAGTAGGTTTGGGACAAAATCGCGTGAAATCGCGAGAATTCGTTAATTTCGCGTCAAAACACAAATTTCGCGAAAATTCGCGAGAAAAAGATACATATATTAGGAATCAGGAGTGTATGAAACGTAAAGATATGACACAAACATCATGTTTCTAAACATTTCGCGTTTATCGCGGAAACCATAAACAACCGGCCCTGCTAAAAGGCCATGTAGTTTAGTAAGATATCTAAGAATCATTTAGTATTAATCAGTTCAATTATACTTTGTGACTAGAGGCTCTGCACAATTCTTCCTATGTTTACAAGACAATCTAATGGACCCTAAACATTTGGGTATAATCATTTGTCAAACTTATACAATATAGATTACCATTTATTAACCAATTTACACCATGGTTACACTAATTATCTTGTCCAATAAGACTATTAATTGAACTATTATATAAGTTTCATGTGTGTTTTAATTTTAAGTATATTCTAGATATCTTCTAGTTAGTTTAAAATCATAAAATACAAGTTTCCTAATCAAACAACACCTGAATTGTATAACTTCATAATTCCATCAATCAAATCATCATTCAAATATACTTATTACAATTATCCAAAATATTGCACAATAATAGAAACTCCTAAAAGAACAACCTACCACCAATCAGGAAGTGTAGAAGTGAACACCTGTAGTCAAGGACAAAGCTAACCCCTTTGTCTAGCCACCCCTCTAGTAGCCCAATTAAATCATTTTTTGTGCAGACTACTTGTGAGTTGGAGTTAATTAAAGTAACATCCAAATTAAAAAACAAACATTCCTATGGGATGGACAACATACCCACTAGCTTACTAAAAAAATCTATAAATGAACTAGCCATACCCCTCACACACATATTCAACTCATGTATTGAAAAAGGAATTTTCCCACAAAAACTCAAAGAAGCAAAAATTATACCTATCTTCAAAAAAGGTGATAAAATGTCTACTGAAAACTATAGGCCAATATCAATTTTACCGGCAATTTCAAAAATTTTTGAAAAGATAATACACACTCGACTTTCCTCTTTCCTAGAACAAGAAAATCTTTTAACTAATAACCAAAGCGGCTTCAGAAGAAATAAATCCACTTCTTCCACTATAGAAAGATTCATTCAAAATACTATAATAGGACTAGAAAATAAAGAACATACATTAGGACTCTTCTGCGACCTTTCAAAGGCTTTCGACAGCATAAAACATTCAATTCTACTGGCTAAACTCGAACATT
The DNA here is from genome assembly GCA_934045905.1 of Leuctra nigra. NCBI lineage: Eukaryota > Metazoa > Arthropoda > Insecta > Plecoptera > Leuctridae > Leuctra > Leuctra nigra. Next base: position 59,718,656 of record OW203761.1, on the reverse strand, counting down.
ACGGGGTAAGAGGTGTAGCTCTCAAATTATTAGAATCATATTTACATAACAGAATTCAATTCGTCCAAATAACTTCAATAGATAGTAACAACAAAGAATTAAGACTGCTTTCTGAACCCCAAGACACTACCTGCGGTGTCCCACAGGGAAGCATCCTTGGACCACTGTTATTCATATTATATATAAATGACCTTCCAGAAACCATTCCACTATCAGAACTATATGCTGACGACACTAATATAACAATCAAGGGGAACACAAAAGAAACCCTTAAACAAAACACAGAGGAAGCACTCGTCAAGGCTACTAAATGGTTTAACGACAATTACCTCATTCTAAACTCACAGAAAACTAACTATATTAACTTTAAAATAAAACACGAAACAAGTAACACACCAACAAAAATGAAAATCACTAATAGATTCGATAATACTGAATTAAAAGAGGTACAGGAGACTAAATTCCTAGGAATAACTATTGATGAGAACCTTAACTGGAAGAGTCACTGTCAAAAACTATTAAATAAATTAAATTCTGCATATTTTTCCCTCAAAACAATCATCTCGATAACAAATATGAAGACAGCGAAGCTTGTCTACCATGCAAATTTCGAGTCCCACGTAAGATATGGAATAAGATTTTGGGGTAACTCAACAAATGCTAATAAAATCTTTACAGTGCAGAGGAAGGCAATACGGGCGTTGTTTGGATTGAAGTATAAAAACACAAACTCGTTCAAAAAACCAGATTGTAAAAAACACTTTATAAAATACAAAATTCTAACTTTCCCCAGCCTATACATATTAGAATCTCTCCTAGCAACTAAACTAAGAAAAGATGTTACGCAAAACACGGATGTACACACACATAACACAAGACAGACACAAAACATACATGTAGAACAATTCAGAACCAAATGCACTCAGAAGAACTCGCAATACAGCAACACAATACTGTACAACGCACTACCTAACAAGCTCAAGGGAATTGATGAATATGGTAGTTTCAAACATCAACTCAAGCAGTACCTTATAAATAAAGCATACTATTCCATAGACGAGTATTTAGAAGAAAGTAAAAAATAAGTTTTGCCTTATCCTGCGTTATTTCGGAAGACAGTGGAACTAAGTTGTGCATAATCCTTGTGTCATTTTGATGTCATGTGTTACTGATAACATAGTAGGTATTAATAATCTTTAATTATAATGGTATACAATTATCAATTATCATACTGTAACCAACAACCTAGTTTATTATTTTTAAACATTGTCTTCTTCTACTATAATTATTATAATTGTTCTTAATATTATTATTATTTATTATCATTAGATATTCCACATGCCCTAATAAAGCGTAACGGCTTCTGGGTCAATACTTTGTGATCTACATATTGTAACCACTCTGTAAAAATGGATAATAAACTGAAACTGAAACAAGGACAAGGAGAGCCTATATAAGCTCATCACCCCCTTCATTCAGGGCAGTCTGATTCTTGCTCTTGACGTGTTCACACCTCTTTGGTTCAGAATTATACTTTTTACGCAGTTAACAGTGAAAAACAGATTTATTGTATTATTAATCGAAAATAGACGTTCAATTTAATTTTACATAAATTTATTGTGTTCTTAAATAAGTTTAGAAATAGTAATATTATTTACGTGTGTTTATAGAATATCTATAAATTTATTGATCAAAATGTATTTTTCAAACACTTATATAACTTCAATCAGTGTTCTCAATTTTAAAGTGTTTATATTATTCAGTGTCGTGTTTTTATAAACTTGAACAAAAATTCGTTTTAAAATAATAAACAGTGTTTAAACGGATACCAAAGGATTACTAATTTCCAAGGATTACCCTGTCATCGAGGTGAGCCAATCTTGGTAAATACAATTCCTTCAAACCCTTCCCTATAAATTAAATTAAAATCCATAGCAAATTCATTCTCAATATAAAAAGAAATACTTGAAATAATTATCACAGAGATCAAGTTTTCACTTAACTTATGTCATTCATTAGAAGACAAGGTTCATATTTAAATTCAATTATTAAATCAAGAGATATTAGTTGGTAAAGAACGATCATTTATTATTCAATTAATAATTATTCAGAGAGTATCTACAGAATTTTATTTTATCTTAATTATTTCATTCAAAACAAAATAAGATTTCAGTTATTGAATTCAAAGACTATTACAATCATGAGAGATCAATTTCAATAAAGAGAGATCTTTACTCATAAACGACCCATCACTTCGAGATCTGTCATTTATTCGAACGATTCTACTCTTACACGGTTTCACAACCTGTACCCCAGCGCCTTCTTCATTCCAAGGTAACATCTTGACAATAATTTACCTCTTTTCTTCGTATCTTATATTAGCATAAACGGTTTTGTCTGCCCTTATGAAAATGAACTATCATCATTTCATAGTTTTTTCAACATACTATGAATTTACTCTCAATATCAGAGAGTTTTTTGAATTTACTCTCAATATCTCATAGTTATTTGTGTTAACTCTCAAGTTAGTCAGAGTTATTCTGGTTCACTCTCAATCATTGATAGTATTTGTCATTAACTCTGAACATCTTGTGATAGTTTTTGAATATTGTCTGGTTAACTCTCGCCCTTTGATAGTTTTTCTATTTTACTCTGAACATCATGTGATAGTTTTTGAGTAATGTCTGGTTAACTCTCGGCCGTTGATAGTTTTTGAATAATATCTAGTTAACTCTTGGCCATTGATAGTTGGCTGGCTCTATTGGCACGGCAGCCGTGCCCGCAAGAGGTTCATATTCTATTTACACCAGAGTAGCCGTGTGCGCATGAAGGCGTATTCTATTGGCACCAGAGTACACCAGAGCACGGTCGCCGTGTGCGCAAGAAGGCGTATGCTATTGACACCAGAATCCACCAGAGTTCACTCCAAGATGGCCGTCCTCTGAACAGCTGTTTTCCGGAGCCTATTTAGACTTTTTAAACTAATGCAGAAGGATCGTGAGGTTTTGAAAAGTGTAGGAACTGAACAATAATCAATACAATTAGGCCAGGGTCATACGTCACGACCTCAAACTTCGATCTAAACGCATCTGTACAGCTAAATGACTTCACTTACGCGCACGGTTTTACGTCTTGTGTAAATAGAATAGGAATCCATAGGAACACGGCAGCCGTTTGCGCAAGGGGTTCAAATTCTATTGCCACCAGAGTACACCAGAGTTCACTCCAAGATGACCGTCCTCTGAACAGCTGTTTTCCGGAGCCTATTTAGACTTTTTATACTAATGCAGAAGGATCGTGACGGTACAATATGTTCTGACATTTTACTAAACTGAGAATCATGGAGTTATAAAGAGGACTGGGAACATTTATTATCTAATAAAATTTCAGCTATGGGTATGATAGCTCCAGTAAAATATCTTTGACGTCTAGATGCACTGATACTTGTCAGCCATTATACACACTGGCAGCTAGAAGTACAACTTCACATTGCGCGCGCATGAGTTAACTGGGCAGACGAAGGAAAAAAACTCTCTATGGGTAGACAAATTCCAACGTGCGAAAATTAAAGCTGGGCAACCTAAAAATATTCTCTATGGTTAGGCAGAATTCAAACTTGTGAAAATGTCAAATTAAAAAATTGCGTCCCCGACCAGATTCGAACCGGTGTACCCTTGCACCGCAGGCAAACGCCTTACGGCCTGAGCTACGAAGCTGCACATGCTGACGTGCGTTAAAAACTGCTCCATAAAATTACACACAGGCGTTGCTTACGCGCATCCTACTGCGCAATGTGCCGGTTGTCCCTTTAGCTGCCAATCATTACAAGTATGGACATGATTCCACTTTGAACATGATTCCACTTCCCCCTATAGCATAGGAGGAAGTGGATATATTACGTCACGACCCGAGTGCGGATAGGACCGGTCCCAGTAGCCCCAATAGCCGGCTATTGATGCAAATTAAAAGACCTTGTGTTTTATGTCTACTTAAGTTGCAATATGGTTTCACTAGCATTTGTACTACGTGGCTGACCTAATTGCAATCAATTATTGATCAGTTCCTATACTTTTTAAACAGTCACGTTTCTTCTACATTAATTTAAGTCTAAATGGGCTCCGGAAAACAGCTGTTAAGAGGACGGCCATCTTGGAGTGAACTCTGGTGTACTCTGGTGGCAATAGAATTTGAACCCCTTGCGCAAACGGCTGCCGTGTTCCTATGGATTCCTATTCTCTTTACACCAGAAGTAAAACCGTGCGCGTAAGTGAAGTCATTTAGCTGCACAGATGCGTTTAGATCGAAGTTTGGGGTCGTGACGTATGACTCTGGCCTAATTGTATTGATTATTGTTCAGTTCCTACACTTTTCAAAACGTCACGATCCTTCTGCATTAGTATAAAAAGTCTAAATAGGCTCCGGAAAACAGCTGTTCAGAGGACGGCCATCTTGGAGTGAACTCTGGTGTACTCTGGTGGCAATAGAATTTGAACCCCTTGCGCAAACGGCTGCCGTGTTCCTATGGATTCCTATTCTCTTTACACCAGAAGTAAAACCGTGCGCGTAAGTGAAGTCATTTAGCTGCACAGATGCGTTTAGATCGAAGTTTGGGGTCGTGACGTATGACTCTGGCCTAATTGTATTGATTATTGTTCAGTTCCTACACTTTTCAAAACGTCACGATCCTTCTGCATTAGTATAAAAAGTCTAAATAGGCTCCGGAAAACAGCTGTTCAGAGGACGGCCATCTTGGAGTGAACTCTGGTGTACTCTGGTAGCAATAGAATTTGAACCCCTTGCGCAAACAGCCGCCGTGACTAGACCGTGAACGCTAGAAGGCAATGTTTTACGAAGTGAAAATTACTATTATAATTTTATGACGCATTTAATCTTATATTAAACAATAAAATACATGTCAAATGACCAGTAGATTGTAAATAAAGTTAATTACAGAAGTAAAAAAGATAATCCTTGACGGGGAATCGAACCCCGATCGTCTGCGCCCTAAGCCAATGGGCTAACCAACCGGCTATTGTTGCCACTGAGGAGTTGTTGCGTTAGATGTCTACTTCAGTTGCTATATGGTGTCACTCTGGAATTTGAACTAGGTATCTAATGTGTTCGCAGCTCACTTGCACGGTCTACTACCGTGTCGTGTTCATAATACAAGGCCGTTTCCACACACGGTTTTACTCTGGTGTAAATAGCATACGCCTTCTTGCGCGCACGGCGAACTTCTGGTGTAAATAGAATTTGAACCTCTTGCGGGCACGGCCGCCGTGTGAATAGACACGCCGTTGATGGCTTTTGTATTTAACTCCGAACATTATGTGATAGTTTTTTAATCAACTCAGCTTAGCTCTCGGGTATTTGATAGTTTTTCTATTTTCCATGAGCATGTGAAAAACCCATGGTTAAATTCCAGTAAGAGCAAGACAGAAACAGCTAGAAATGGATGCTTGCTGGTGTTTTCTATAGCACTGAAAGTAGGGCTCCCATCCGTACCGTTTTTGACGGGACAGTCCCTTCTTTTGAGGGAGTGTCCCATTGTCCCCACAACATTTTAATTAAACTCTGTATTTGTCCCGTTTTTCTAACAAGTCAAAAATCCCGCTCATTTTCATTCAAATGCACTCTGCATCGATAATAAATATAATAATAAATATTATCTAAATCATGATTGTCATTGACTTCCTTTGGTTTATCCCTCAACTTTTATACAAAACAAACGTAACCTCTCTGGAGACATTTAAAATAGGTAGGTAATAGGTACATGATACCTATTATGCCCAACGGCTGGTGTGTTGGATACCTCGGTTCTCGTTAGATCACCGAGGTTAAGCAACATTGAGCGCGGTCAGCGATTGGATGGGTGACCATTCATCGATGGGTGCCCAACGGCTGGTGTGTTGGATACCTCGGTTCTCGTTAGATCACCGAGGTTAAGCAACATTGAGCGCGGTCAGCGATTGGATGGGTGACCATTCATCGATGGGTGAATGGTCACCCATCCAATCGCTGACCGCGCTCAATGTTGCTTATCCTCGGTGATCTAACGAGAACCGAGGTATCCAACACACCAGCCGTTGGGCATAATAGGTATCATGTACCTATTACCTACCTATTCTGCCTTGCCAGGTTGCTGCCGTTGGGCCAGAGAGACTGGGGTGTTTGGGGGTTAGTGTGACGACCTCCCTCCACCTGTTATCAGTCTCTCGACGGCGCGAGTTGTGGAGGCTCGTGCTGTGAATGTTACACCGTCCTTCGGAAGGGACGTTAAGCCGTTGGTCCCCTTGGTATCTTTCGTCAGGAGTAGGCTACATGCCGGTACCGGGTTTCCTCTCCTCCCTTCTCTATATTACATTATCACTAGTGGAGCCTGGCTCTGTTGAGAATATAGACTTAATAATATAATTAGTAGGTACCTATTCAAGGAAACAAAACTACTCACGTTCAATAAAAAGAAACACAATTTATTTCCTGTCAAAAGTGCGTAGAATTGCTCTAAATCATGTTATGAATTTCAAATTTTTCCCGGGGCTATGCGCCCCAGACCCGCATTAAGCTGGGGGGCCACCCCCCCAGACCCCCCATTGTTGTCGCACGGGATTTTATATCTGGAATTTTTTGTCCCACTTTTTCACATTTAGATTATGGGAGCCCTAACTGAAAGCGAAGCTGGGATAAGCTGGAAGTAACTTATTAACTGTCTATAACTTGCAAAGTTTTGGAAAGACTATACTTCGTTAAAATCTTTGATTTGTTTACAGTTTCTATTCTATTGAATAACAATCGATTTGTTGGAAAAATATTCGATTATTAGACAGCTTCAATTCAAAAAACTTTTTTTCAAGGGGAAAAACTTTGATTATTGATAGTTTCGATCGAAAACACGTCGGTCTTTGTGCAATTCTTCGTTTTGTATGGATTAAAGTTCGATTATGGGATTGAATCTATGCTAACATCCTTGATTATTAACTAGTTCCTATTGAATAGCAATCGATTTTTTGGAAAATATTTGAATAATAGATAGTTTCTATTGAGAAAACACCGATTATTTGGAAAAAAACTTCACTACACTTAAGACAGTTTGTGTGAAATATCGCAAATTGTGGAGCAAGGGAAAAAGATTTTGCAGTGCCGTCTTTGAATTCTAAAACTACACGAAAAACTAAGTATTATTCCAGAAATCCAGGCCTCAAATACAAAAATTGTAAGAGTGTGCTACATTTTGATTTCTATGTGAATTCCGCAGCGCCCCCAGTACTCAGTAGATCCACTTGATCTTAGATGTATGTAAATTTGAAAAACTCGCCCCAATCTCTCAATTTGGCTTAATTACGTCGCAAATGGAAGATTTATATCGATAATGTCGTGGACAATAGTTTTTTTCTCTTCGTAACATGCCAAAAATTTAAGTTTTAACGTAATTTTCGTAGCTATTTAAAAAACGACTTTTTGAGGTGAGAAATATTTATATTTTTGATCCCATCCCTTAACACAAGGCACCTGTCATATTCTTCACATTATTTTGCATCTTTTGAGTTCCCACTCGAACATTTTGGATTGTTTTTTAACTCAATTTTCTAATAAAATCGTCGAAAAACCCGGAAAAGTCCATTTTTCCCCCATTTTACGACTACATATTGCTTATTATCAATTATTACCCATTATCAGGCTTAAAAAGGCACGATTTTGCTCACTTTGCCGTCTATGCGATGTGTTTTGAAATATCGCGTTTGAAATATCCCGCGACTTTCCCACCTATCAGGAGGGGACAACCTCCTGACAATGCAGAGTCAATCAGGCGAACTAAATCAGTGCTAACGGATGTCTTTTGGAATCCCCCCTTCTCCTGCCCATTCATTTTCTGAGAAAATAGATTTGGTTACAGGATATGAACAACAATACTGGTTGAAGTCTAACACCCCCCTCAAGTACAAATGTTCATTTAATTAATATTTGCCAAAACAGAGAAAAATTATTCAAGCTTGCAGCACAGTGATTTTTCTCCAGTTTGGTCAAATTTAAAAAAAAAAAAAATCAAACTGGAAATGTATTTGATTTAAATTTCGTTAAATAATACGACAATAATTAAATCATGACGACAAAAACACATTATAAGTATATAATTCTTAATATTTTTGCCTTCCTGGCTGCCACCCAGTGAACACTAGGACGTACCTGGGACGTCCCCAGGACAGACTACTTACTTAGGTAGGACATCCCCAGTCCGTCCTAAACTCGGCCTAAAATGATCCCCAGAGTGTCCCCAGAGTGTCCTAATTACACAAGTTTTTCGATCCCTGGTACGTCCTAAATTAGGCGGACCTTCCTAAAAAAGGACGACACTGCCTAATTTAGGATATCCATTGTCCTAGTTTAGGACGTCATTTCCTAATTTAGGTCGATACTTTCCCTAAATTAAGATGAAACTGCCTAATTTAAGATTTACATTGTCCTACTTTAGGACGCCATTTTCTTATTTAGGTAGATGCTTTTCCTAAATTAGGATGAAAATGACAAATTTAATATATAATTTTTCATTATTATTATAAAAGAATGGTATTTTCTATGGAAGATAATTTTCCCCTATTGGGATGCAATTGCCATATTTAATAGACAGGTTCTATTTGCACAGACACCAATTCGCACGATTCGCATTATTTATATTCATTAATTCAGTTATGTTTGCATCCAAAAAATATGGCTCCGACTCCAAGGTGACAACTTAGGTTCCAGTACAAAATAAAAGAAATACACATTTTTCCTATCATCCAATAGGACATGTCTCTTATTGTTATAATATCTTATAATACTTGGCAGATTTTGGAAATAATATAACTTACTTAAAAACAAACGATAAAGAGATATGCTGAAATTAAAAATCTATATTGTGAAGTCGAAGGGCAGAGTACTCTGTTGACAGTTGTAGAAACTTTTAAAAATATTTCAATAGCAGCCATTTTTAGGACAATTCTTCCTAAAAAAGGCAATTGCCTAATTTAGGAAGAATTGTCCTAAAATAGGATTTCAGTAGCAGCCATTTTTAGGACAATTCTTCCTAAAAAAGACAATTGCCTAATTTAGGAAGAATGTTCCTAAAAAAGGATCTTCTTCCTTTATTAGGATATCCCAGGGAGGTACCCAGGACATCCTAGTAAGATGTCCTACTTTAGGCTAGGATATCCTAAAAATAGTCTGTCCCTGGGACGACCTGTGTTCACTGGGCAGGAATGGAATGTTGATGCAGAATAAAGGTCACTGTGTTGAGAGGGGGCCGCTACTACCTGCTCAGTCCATCCTTGTCTCTCTATTGTTCTTCTCCCTCACCGAGGGAGGTTTGGGTAGAGGGGTCTTGAATGTCTGCACTGCAACCCTACCCTCTCTTTCTCTCGACGTCCAGCTTGGTCAGAAGCAACAATTCACAAAATTCATAGCCGTTGCAATGTGTTAGTAACGATAATTGGATTGTTAATAATAAGTAACACTTATTTTAATTGTCTTTTTAAAGAAAATTAATACAATGTTTAATTCAGTGATGAGTTAATAACATTTAATTCATTATTATAAACTGTGTCCTCTATCGCAAAGTGTCCGTCTTCTAATGTGAAGTGTTTGTCTTTACAGAAGAAGTTAAACTGTGTCCTCTGTCGCAAAGTGTCCGTCTTCTATGTTATTGTGTTTGTATTTACAGAAGGAGTTAAACTGTGTCCTCTATCGCACGTGTCCGTCTTCTAATGTGAAGTGTTTGTCTTTACAGAAGAAGTTAAACTGTGTCCTCTGTCGCAAAGTGTCCGTCTTCTATGTTATTGTGTTTGTATTTACAGAAGAAGTTAAACTGTGTCCTCTGTCGCAAAGTGTCCGTCTTCTATGTTATTGTGTTTGTATTTACAGAAGGAGTTAAACTGTGTCCTCTATCGCACGTGTCCGTCTTCTAATGTGAAGTGTTTGTCTTTACAGAAGAAGTTAAACTGTGTCCTCTGTCGCAAAGTGTCCGTCTTCTATGTTATTGTGTTTGTATTTACAGAAGAAGTTAAACGGTGTCCTCTGTCGCAAAGTGTCCGTCTTCTATGTTATTGTGTTTGTATTTACAGGAGTTAAACTGTGTCCTCTATCGCACGTGTCTGTCTTCTAATGTGAAGTGTTTGTCTTTACAGAAGAAGTTAAACTGTGTCCTCTGTCGCAAAGTGTCCGTCTTCTATGTTATTGTGTTTGTATTTACAGAAGAAGTTAAACTGTGTCCTCTATCGCACGTGTCTGTCTTCTAATGTGAAGTGTTTGTCTTTACAGAAGAAGTTAAACGGTGTCCTCAATCGCAACGTGTCCGTCTTCTTTGTGATTGTGTTTGTCTTTACAGAAGAAGTTTAACTGTGTCCTCTATCGCACGTGTCCGTCTTCTCTGTGATTGCTGTTTGTCTTTACAGAAGAAGTTAAAGGGGCATTCCAGCTCCAAATCCCCAAGCAAAAAACCTGACCACCTGGGATATTATTAATTTTTTGTGGGAATATTGTATACTAAAAAAGAGTCGACACGTGTAATTTTGTTTGACCTTGAGGTCATCCACTTCCGAAATGCAAGCTTGCAAATTATCATGATTTTGTATTTTTTAAACATTTCGCTCTCACTCTCATAGCTCATAACTTTTGATCCAAACATCGTACAAAGATGCCTTTTTTACCAAATTGAAGCTCTTGTTATGCTCTATTTTAATATATTATACACAATATGTTTCTTAAACCACATCATTTAAAGAAATGAATGTAAAAAATTCAAAATTTTATTACTCAAAAAGTCATTTTTTAATTTTTTTAAAATTTTTACCATATAATTGCCGATGTGTTACCTACTTACTGTAAAAATTTCAAGGTGGAGTGTCAAGGGATGTGCGAGTAATAAATTATTTAGCGCGTCAACGTACTTGGGAATCCGCGCGGCCGAGCGCGGGCGATGCTGTCGTTCTAGCGATTGCACGTGACAAAGCCGCAGATATGTTTAAACAATAGTTCATCTGCTTGGATGGACACAAATTCATCTCTTGCTTCTGCAGCGTAGGAATAAACTCTCGCTTGAATGACGTGTGTTGATACAGCATAGACATTTATACTCACGTATAAATGTATATGGATACAGGAACAAATGAATGCAGTTTCTGGGTGCCAGAGATAAGACGTGCTTGTGAAAATCTTGCCGCGAGAATCTGATCCTCCAAGTCGTGCTCATCTTGCGTACAATACTCGAAGTTGATGGATGTGATGTTGGACTGGACCCAGTCATAGAGTTGTCGCGGAGCCATGATCTGGCCGTCATAAGGCATGCAGACTGGCTCGACTGCAAGCCGCTTCACAGTCCACCCACACCCTCACAGGCCCCCTTTCCGTGCGATGTGGCTGTGAAGTGCCACTCGGCTGCATTGTGGCGGCAAATATTGTTTATATTTTACGATTTTTGTACTGGGCAGCTGAACCATTTGATAAATACCTACATGATTTTGTTGGCTGATTGAAAATATTGTTTCAGAAAATTAATAAGTTTTTTTAATAAATAAACGGACGGCAACTGTATCCTGCTGCATTCAGAAATTACTGCAAAACTGATGTGTTTCACTTCACTATTCTCTTTGTAGTATGCGACGAATGGATGGAGAGTGGTGGACGATTTGTTTCAGTAAAATCCCTGGGCCTCGTCTTGCAGCACAAAAGAAAAGTTTTTAGCAAAGTCGCGACTGATTTACACCTTTGACGCACTGATTGAATTTGAAAATAATGTAATAAGTAGTATTTACTCTCAAATTATTGAACTCTTCAATTTTACAGAAAGTAGGTACCTATAGGAAAAGCCTACATAGATGTAAACTTATTCTATAAATTGATTTCATTAAATAATTACATCGACTCGATAAACCATAGATAAAAAACGCAAAAAATTGAACACCAATTTCACTACGAAATGCACTACGAATAGGTATATCAGTATTTCTTGTCTATCAGAAAAAAAACCACACACAAATGTATACCTATTATAACACCCAACACTTGGAGAGCTCAGAGGTACGTGTGGTTGGGAAGCCAAAACAGATATGATTGCTGTTAGAAGTTACACAGTGTAGAAAATCTCCTCAATCAATTACATACCTAAAAACCAATAACAATACCTATAGAAATACACCTGCACCCGAGACCAACGCAGGGTGGGCAGTTCGTGTCGGCGAACACAGAGCAGGGATTAAAAACTGAAAGGGTTGAAATTAATTGACAGGAATATTTATTACATGATTGGTCGGCAAAAATTGGCGAAGAACGGAGTACCGTCTATGAATAGCAAAACGTAAGACAAGAGATTTTATTATGATGTCGTATACCTAAAGTTTCAGAACATAACTGTTTTCGTGATCCCATGAGAACTCATATAAAAACAATGCATTGATTGTCAAAACGACCCACAACAAATATTATAAAAGTAATTGAATTATAGTAGACAGAGAGAATTTATTGTGATGTCGTGTAACGAAGGTTTCAGAACATAACGGTTTTCGTGGTTCCACGAGAATACATATTTAAACCATTGCTATGATTGTCAAATCAACTAACAACTAATAGTATCAAAGTAATTGTTGAATTATAGTAGACAGAATAGAAAATGAGTAGTTACAATAGTGATCGAGTTCAGTGGAGTTTTTACCGCGATCGCTAGAACGAGAGCAGCGGCGGCGCTCTGCCGCGCGGTTTCACAAGTACCTTGACGCCCTAAATAATTCATTACTCCCACATCCCTAGACACTCCAACTTGAAAGTTTTACAGTAAGTAGATAACATATGAGTAATTATATGGTAAAAATTTAAAAATTATAAAAAAATGACTTTTTGAGTAATGGAACTTTGAATTTTTCACTTTCATTTTTTTAAATGTTGTAATTTAAGAAACATATTGTGTATACAATAGTAAAATAGAGCATAAAAAGAGCTTCATTTTGGTAAAAAAATAATCTTTGTACGATATTTGGATCAAAAATTACGAGCTATGAAAGTGCAAGCGGAATGTTCAAAAAGTACAAAATCATGATATTTTGCAAGCTTGCACTGCGGAAGTGGTTGCCCTCAAGGTCAAACAAAAAAACACGTGTCGACTATTTTTAGGTAGACAATATTCAAAAAAAAATTATTAAAATCGCAAGAGGTCAGGTCAATTTTCGTCATTTTTTGGTTGTCCTGAGGCGGAACGACCCTAAACGGTGTCCTCGGTCGCAAAGTGTCCGTCTTCTATGTTATTGTGTTTGTATTTACAGAAGGAGTTAAACTGTGTCCTCTATCGCACGTGTCCGTCTTCTATATGTTATTGTATTTGTCTTTATAGAAGAAGTTAAACGGTGTCCTCTATCGCAACGTGTCCGTCTTCTATGTGATTGTGCTCGTCTTAACAGAAGGAGTTAAACGGTGTCCTCTATCACAACATGTCCGTCTTCTATGTGATTGTGCTTGTCTTTACAGAATAAGTTAAACGGTGTCCTCTATCGCAACGTGTCCGTCTTCTATGTGATTGTGCTTGTCTTTACAGGAGTTAAACGGTGTCCTCTATCGCAACATGTCCGTCTTCTATGTGATTGTGTGTCCGTCTAGTTAACTCATTACTGTGAATTGATTCATGACTGTTTTTTGTAATTAATTCATTTGAGTAAATTTGACCTCCAATAGGTAGTTGGGATAGATACTGGCTTTGTCAGAATATTTTTAAAGTGAATGCCACAGATTAGGATTTCTGAAATACTCTCAAGCCAACTGTGAGTAATTTAATTATTGTACAGAGTAAATGGTCATAGTTAATCACCCAGAGTAAATAGTCATAGTAATTAATCCATAGTAAAAGTCTCAAATAACTCTCACTTATGTTTAAGAGATTTTACAGAGTTAACCCAGAGTAAAATGGTCATAGTTAATCACCCAGAGTAAAATGGTCATAGTTAATCATCCAGAGTAAATAGTCATAGTAATTCATCCATAGTAAAAGTCTCAAAAAAGTCTCAGTCTTACTGAGAGTTTTTTTTTGATAGTTTTTTGATAGTTATAACTATCAAAAAACTATCAAAAAAATATATATTTTTCATAAGGGTGTCTCCCACAATAGATAGACTGGTGTCAGAAGTCCCGACAAAAATAGTTAATTTCATCCTATCTCCGCTCTAAAGACCGATATTACAAATGGTGTCAGAAGTGGGATTAAACTAATTAAATTCATTACAATCTCCGCTCTAAAGGCCAATATTACATTTCTTCACAGATAATACAAACAGTAGGAGTTCAGTTCATGTTATAAAGATAGGTATTAAAATATAAATATCTGTGCACCAGAAATTACACAATTGTGTAATTACTAATTTGCAATAATTTGCAATTATGCAATAAGATTGAAAAGCAGCAAATCGCTGTAGCCTACGATTTGTAGCATCAGTTTCAAGTTAAGATTCAAATACGTAGATAGTTTCAGATATAAACGATGAGCCCGGGAAATGCAGTCAGAACTTTGAGTTTGTATGATGATATGGAATAGCGTAGATATTAGTCCAACAGAGCTACAATTGAAATAACACAATACAATAAGTACAAATACAACAGAACACTAAAACTGGCATCACAAATCACAATATGTTAGTTGAATTAGGCCCGAAATAACCAAAGTTAATCTGAGCCGGATTAACTAAATTTTGGACTAAATTGGCGGCACAGCCAATCAGACCTAAAAAATATTGAAACAGTTGAATTTAATCCAAAAGTTAGTTAATCTGGCACAATTTAATTTTGGTTATTTCGGGCCTTACTAAATAATACCTACCTACAGACAATTTTCTTTAAAAACAACCCTAGATTCAGACTCTTCAGAAAACTAATTATGCAGACATTGATAAATTAGTGAATCTACACAGTTGGTAAGTAACATTTTGAAATACTTCAGTTAAAACTTATTATTGATTGTATGGAATTATAACTAATTAATCACAGTTAAAATGAAAAGCACGTTGGTGTATGATGTTTAGGTGTCACAAATAAAATGTTGACCAAGAGGAAGTGATAACATTCATCTAGCGGCCAGTCGGGTTTCTGACCTTGTTACGAAGCTCTTTAAATGCCGATTTAAAAGATCTCATACCGTCAACAATAGAATCTGGAATCACATTATGCAACATTTCTACAAACTTTCTGAACTTCTTTCTAGGTCTTTTACTTCTACTGCTATTTTCTTGAAACGCTTCTTCTTTTTCGTATGTCCTTCTGTTAAAATGATCGTCGCGGTGACATTTCCGTGCTTGTGCTCGCTCAAACAGCCAATCGCTCTGATGTTCGTGGTCTCGTTTCACGGCCCGAGCGTCGGCCATCTTGATTACCCAATCACCAGACACATTGCTGCTGGCCGAGAACAAATCGTCTTCCTTCTTCTCTCGTCCAGAATCATTTGCGTCGCGCAGTTTGTCATTTACTTTAAAACCTTCATCATTCTGTTTCATCTTTTGGTCTGATGTGTCTTTTCCTTTTCTGAATAGTTTTTTAGGTTTAACATTTTTATATGAATTTTGATTCAGTGGTTTCTTTTCCTTTGCCAAGTTTCTTTTCGTTCTTGATTCTTCATTCAACTTAACATCGTTCTTATATCCATAGTTCTTTGAAAGAGCACATTCTTGAGACAAATCTTCCGGCCAGTTTAAAGCAGCTACATTATTCGTTTCAGTGATTTGTTTCAAAGCACAGAAATTCTGAACCTGATTAGATTGAAATTTCTGCAGTCTTCTTAAGATTTTCGTGGACAGTTTGTGTAGATATTTGTCGACTTTATTTACTAGTTTGTTGGAAGCTTTGTGGGTCTGAAGTCTGATGGAAGAAAACTTTGCGTATAATTTGGGAGATATTTGTTCGCGCTGGACGGAATCGATCGCTTGCAAATTCCGTCCGATGCTCTCCAGGATGTTCGAGTGGTTCGAGTCAACCCAGCTCGATGACAGAAGAGAGAAAACATTTGCAACCGTGTCTTTCAGTTCTGGAGGATTAGTACGTTGAGATCGCATCTTCTGGTGTGAAAAGTTGATTTTCAGATCATCGCTTAAAGGAACGTTTTCCTCAGCGCTTGTCAAATGTTTGGGATTCGGGAGAGTTGTTTGTGTCTTATCATTTGAAATATTGTCTTTGAGATAATTAGTTTCAGAGACTTTAGTTTCTCCAACACCTTTCAAAGCATCATCAGTGTTGCGTTTCAAAACATCGGGAGATATGGAATCTTCTTTCAAGTTCAGTTGCAAAGTAATTTCCTCATCCTCTGGGAGAGTAATCTGGGCAAAGGATTCATCTACAAGTTGTTGAAGATCTGAGCATTGCGTTGGTTTCCATGACGACGCAGCGAGCTTGGGCTTAAGAGTCAGGCAGCGCAGCTTGTGGCGGAGAAAGTGGTTCTCAAACTGCAGCTTTGCGGCCAACTTCTTGCAAGTAGCAGCCTCGTCGTGGTGTAGGCCTGAAAATAACAGCATTTTAAAAAGGTTCTGCAACTATATTATTAAGCTGCTGCAAGCGCGAGCGATTTTGCCGCTTGTTGCAGGTACTTTTTTGGATACGAATGGAGACAAAAAAAAAGTTGACGAAATGAATTGAAATTTTAAACATGATAAAATCATGATCATGTTTTTGATAAAAACAAACTTAGGGTTATCACTTGAGACATGTAAAATTTTTGCTTAGACAATTAGTAATAATTATTTTTGGTGTAACATGGTCTATTTCAGTGGTGTAACTGCCGGGTGGCTGGGGTGGCAAAATGCCAGGGGCCCAGGCACTAGGGGGGCACCATGGGCATTTCTCAAAAAATGCAGAATTTTAATAACTTTTTTAAATAAATGTTTCCGATTTTTTTCCATTTAACCTGGTATTGTTTTCAAAGTAGAGTAATAATTATTTATTTGTATGTTGTGTGAAACATTCTGATTGATTCTATTCTGATTCTATTACGGCTTTTGCTTGAGATTTGGAGGCTTATTTTTTAAGGGTGTGCGAATCAATAAAATTTCGAATCGAATACCAATCCAATTTTGGATTCGGATTCGACAGAAGAATCTAGATTCGAAAATATCAAACCCATTCGAATCTTATCAAACCTAAGAATCCTTTGAAATTCCCACGAAATTCCAAATTTCTTCAAGTACTACCAACTTTCCATAGCGGAATAAACTAAGAGGTAGTACAGCGGTACCAACCATTGAAGCTGAAAATAACCAGCCCATCCCATCAGTTGCCGCCATTTTCGTGATCAAACTGATCATCAACATTCTTCAGTAACAAGGTAAATAATCATCTTAAGTTTTTTAAGTTTTTTTAAATTAGATTCGATTGGGGATTCGGATTCGAATGAAAAAAACCTGGATTCGCACACAACTAATTATTTTATGTCAAATTAAAGCACAATGTTAAGTGTAGTGCTTGGCGGTAGTATTTGGATTAAATGATTTCGTGATTTTTAAGTGCGAACATGTTTTAACAACGTTTTGCTAGACCCTTAGATCTCTCTACAAATTCTTTTAAGTGGGAAGGTGCAATTGGCAGTCTTTTTACAAATATTGTTATTGTACAGTATGTATTCAATATACTCAAATATAACTCAAATATATTGTGGCCTGGGGGGGGGGGGGGGGGGGGGGGGGAGAGCAACAGAAGAATATTTTGGCAGGGGCCGTATGAAGATCGTATGAAATTTAATTATAAATATGTGCCAAGTGATAACCCTAAGATTGTCTTTTATCTAGGTAATCATTATTAAAATTTGAGATCAATTGGTTAACGGGTTTGGTCTCCAATCATATCGGAAATTTCATAGTTTTGAGCGGTTTTGTTGAATAACCGGTGCCTA
This sequence comes from Leuctra nigra, assembly GCA_934045905.1. Taxonomy (NCBI): domain Eukaryota; kingdom Metazoa; phylum Arthropoda; class Insecta; order Plecoptera; family Leuctridae; genus Leuctra; species Leuctra nigra. The sequence goes on along the minus strand of OW203761.1, from coordinate 59,700,778 downwards.
ATTAACAAGGCACAAAGTACAAATGAAAACGTGCTACTAATATACAACATCCTGTTAAAGTTACACTCACTTAAGCCCCTGTTAACCTGGACACCATATTTTTTCTAATCGTACCTGACATTAATCACTTCCTATTTGATTTGTGATAGCAGAAAATTAGAAAAAATATTTATAAACTTGAAAATTGTGTTTGAAAAAAATAACATTATAGCTTCTTAATTTTTCAAAACACATAATTATTAGTCTAATTATTATTCTTATTCACGAAGAGAAAACAAACTATATGCATTTTAAGTTAAGAAATGAAGCAAACACAGTAGGTACCCACCCAGCAAACAAGGTACATGCCTGGCACCTCCCTGGCACATCCCAGTTTGACCATTTGGGATATGGCATTTGGGAGCTCCCTGTTACATGGCGGGGACCTCCCAAATGTTCAAACTACTTAAAAAAGAGTCTGAACATTTGGGATGTCCTCGCCATGTAACAGGGAGCTCCCAAATGTTCAAACCTTATCGAGAGGAATGTGGTGGCATTTGGGAGGTCCCTGTTACATGGCGAGGACCTCCCAAATGTTCAAACTCATTTTGTAAGTTAGTTTGAACATTTGGGAGGTGCCCGCCATGTAACAGGGATGTGCCAGGCATGTGCCAGGGATGTGCCAGGCATATGCCAGTTTCATCCCAGGGAGCTGCCTGGCACATCCCTGTTACATGGCGGGGACCTCCCAAATGTTCAAACTCATTTTGTAAGTTAGTTTGAACATTTGGGAGGTCCCCGCCATGTAACAGGGATGTGCCAGGCAGCTCCCTGGGATGAAACTGGCATATGCCTGGCACATGCCTGGCACATCCCTGTTACATGGCGGGGACCTCCCAAATGTTCAAACTCATTTTGTAAGTTAGTTTGAACATTTGGGAGGTCCCCGCCATGTAACAGGGATGTGCCAGGCATGTGCCAGGGACGTGCCAGGCATATGCCAGTTTCAACCCAGGGAGCTGCCTGGCACATCCCTGTTACATGGCGGGGACCTCCCAAATGTTCAAACTCATTTTGTAAGTTAGTTTGAACATTTGGGAGGTCCCCGCCATGTAACAGGGATGTGCCAGGCATGTGCCAGGGACGTGCCAGGCATATGCCAGTTTCATCCCAGGGAGCTGCCTGGCTCATCTCTGTTACATGGCGGGGACCTCCCAAATGTTCAAACTCATTTTGTAAGTTAGTTTGAATATTTGTGAGGTACTGCCATACTATAGGTAGGTACTTGTTAAAATAACAAGTAGCTCTTATAGATAATTCTAAAATTAGTTTGCTATAATAACTAAGCATAACCTAAACTTAATTAGGTAATACCTATTCACCTCGAACTTCAAGGTTTTATTTTTTTGCCTGGGGCTTAACGTCGCACTGTTCTGCAGCGAGGCTAATGGCGACGGAAAAAAGGTTTTATATATTTGCAAGGAAGGAAAATAGATAGAAGTAGATAGCACTCCATTGCACCATGGAGTCTTTTTCTGATTTCGTCGTGACCGGCGTAATTCATTCAGCGTAAATCTTATAATAGAAGTGAAATGAATTCGATCGCGAGGAGAGAAGAGAGGCGCTCCAGCTGGGGCCTATTCTCGAGTTGATACGGCATGTGAAAATGAGACTAGATGCGATACCAAGGGAAATCTTTTGTTTTATCAAAGATAAAGTAATGTGCTCATTTCCGCATGGTGAACATTTTCAACAAACTCGAGATTAGGCACCCAATTTTACATAACATTCTTAAATTTTTATATCTAGTGGAGCGGTCGCTCCACCCAGCCAAGTCGTACTATACACTCACAGTCACTCAACATACCGTAAATGCCTAATAAACTGAGGAGCAGACCAAACACTTTTACTGTAAGCAACAACATGGCATTTTCGGCCTACTGGATCTTAAAATTGGAAAATCTCACATTGTTGTGAAATGTCTTAATTTCGAGCTATGGCCCACCCCACTACATATACCAAATTTTGGAACAATAGGTTATGCCATTTGCGCGCTAGAGGACCGAGAAAACAGTGAAATTACACCACTTTCTGATTCTGAAGATGATGATGATGATGATATCAGGAAACCCTGTTGACAGCGCCACAGCCTAAACGGCTAAACCGATCGACCTGAAACTTTTACCACATATGCACTTTTGGCGTCTGATGATACCTTGCCTCTTGTGATTTTTTGTGCCGCCATTTTTAAACCGGAAGTGACGTCATAACTCAAAAACGTCTGGACCGATTAGAACGAAATTAGCGCCATTCGATTTAGATGGTCATCTTTATGAAGTATCAATAAAAAAAAATATTATTTTTTTATTTTCTAAACCGGAAGTGACGTCATAAATACGCAATATTTAACTTATTTCAACAAATTATACTTAAAATACGTACATAATTAACTTACATTGTAACATAGACAATACAATTTATATATTCAAGGTAGCAGTGTTCTCGGCCGCCATTCCTGAAACCGGAAGTGACGTCATATATCTAAAACGCCTGTACCGATTGCAACTGAACTAGCTCCTGCGTATTCATTCTGCTATTTATTTGAAAAATCAATTGTGAAAAATGAATAAATAAATTAATGGTACCGGAAATGGCGGCAGGAACCACTAAATGAAACCGGAAGTGACGTCATATATTACAAACGGCATGACCGATTTTACGGAAATATAGGGATTAGGAATTCAGATGGTCGTTCATGAAGGTATCAACTAGATAAAACTAGATTGTTTTCTTATTACCTATACCGGAATTCGGCCGCTATTTCAAAACCGGAAGTGACGTCATGTATCGAAAACGGCTGGATCGATTATAACGAAACTTAAGCTATTCTTCTTGGATAATCATTTTCATCTTATACCAAACGCAACTTTTCATAGTAACCAAATCGGTTGAGGCGTATTTTTTTAAAGAAATTAGTCCCTGCTCGGACATGTGCTACAAGCTGTATGAATAAACTAACAAAAGAAGTGATATCCCAGAAAAAACACTCCGTGTAAAAATACCAGCCAAGTCTCTTTAACTATAAAAAAAAATAGAAGAAATCTAAAAATTCAGCACTGAAAAGGAGTGATATCAAAAAAGGAGCCAAGTCAACGAATTTTCCAAATTTTAATCGTACCATTGAAATAAAAATATCAACCCCCGAGAAATACTTAAAAAAAGGACTTGGCGCATCGTTTTTTTCAACAGCATGAGCTGTTTCATGCTGTTTGTTTAAGTATTTTAACTGTAAAAGACATGTCAACTCTATTTTTACGTGATAATGCGAGGTCACTATGCCACTCCCACTATGCAACCCCGACTAATTTTAGAAATAAAAAAGGTTGAATATTGGGCTTTTCCTTGGTGATCCTGAGAAAAAATTAGAAAAGCAACTGCAAAATTTACAAATAACAGGAAATATATTCAATTTGGTGATATTTCGTGGTATATTTCGCGTTTAGTCAGTTTGGTGGTGTTTAGCGGTGTTAAGAGTAAATTTCGCGTTTTGTCGCAATTAGATTCCAGTGTTTTTGGGCCAGAAACATATGGAAACGCATTTACATTTATAAATATGAGTAGTATACAACACTTCGAAAATTTTGCAATCACCATAGGTTAAGGGTGTGCGAATATTCGAAAATTTCGAATACTTCTAAAATATTTGGTTCGAATATTCAATTTGGTATTTGAAAATAACAAGTATTCGAAATTTCGAATATTTAAACATTTTCGAATAGTTCATGTCTTTTAATTCAAAATTATCGCGCCATTTCTCATATATAGGAGTGTTTTTCAATGCTGCCAACTGCTGCAAAGTCTAAAACTGCAACCGAAAATAGTCACGGCCGCCATTTTGATTTCGAGGGAATATTATTTGTAGGTTATTGTTCCTCCAGGTAGACCTTCCTCATACTCCTTTTGTTCCTGTTAATTTCATTTTTTTTATCCTTACAACAGTTTCAGTTTTAGTTTTATTTCCATTATAATACATCATCATCACACATCATACATCATACAGTACATCATAATCAGTACATTCTCACCTAGGACGATTACTGGGGGGGGGGGGGGGGGAGATTGGCATCCCGTGTGACCTTGAAAACCATGTGTGTGATAACGGAAATGCCGCACCTCGAATCATTCAAAAAAATGGCACACATTATATCTCACACAATTCGTTACCTAATCTTTAAGGAAGACAGTGATGTATCTCAGACATCAACACGTTGGCTATGTGAGACGTAGTGAATAAAGTGCTGAAGTGATATTTTTCCGTCGGCGCAGGTTTTAACATTTTGATCCAGTTCCTCGAGATATTAAACCTGTCAAAACAAGTATACTACACAACATAATGGATTTTAAAAAACAATCTTACAATGCTCTGCATTGTAATGAAGACAATGATGCTACACACATATCTCTTCAATATTTTATTGACAATGCAGCAAGAAAAGGCAACATTTCCCTCGTCAGTATCATACATGGCCAAATGCGTACTGCATCAGCTAACGTGGGTGACGTCATTAGGTTGCCAATCCCCCCAAGCTATCATCATAGTTCTCACTATGGCCATCTTTCATTCTGGTCATATGAAAAGTCAAAAGAGTTTGGTGTCCAATTATTATTTTTTAATTGATATTATGTCTTTTAATTTAGGTTCCAATTATTCGATATTCGATTTGATATTCGAAATATTTTTGTCAATTATTCGATATTCGTATTCGAAGTCAAAAATCACTATTCGCACACCCCTAGGTACCCTAGGTATAATCGGAACTTAGAGCTATAAATATTATCTTGTTTTGTTCTGCACCAAGTCAGTTGAATATAGGGATGGTACCTGGTAAAATTTACCGGTAAATTAAGGTAAATTTACCGATTAATAATTTACCTGTAAAAAAAATGGTAAATTTTGTTTTTTTGATCATCTCCAATGTATGAATGGAGATATCAAATTTTAAGTAAAAACTATAAGTAAACTTCAGTGTGACAACATTAGCAGTTAGGCATATTTTACTTTGATTTTTGGTTGTCTTCCAATCATTCAGAATGATAACTCCATCCATATAGGATTACTTCCAATGTCGGAATCTCTCTTCAGGTTTGCTTGTTTAGCAGACACAGATTGTAACTTGATGAAATTGGTGGTCGACAATTTCTCTTATGGGAGAATAACACAGGCATGGCATAGCCTACACTAGATTGGTCGAGTCAATGATATTCGGTTATATCATCCCTTATCAATATGGAGTACCTATTGTCATTATTAACATTGATTATTGTTATTGTTCTGACTGCGGTAATCTTTGCAAATGAGTCAAATAATAAAGTAGGGTAATTTTTGTATTTGGTATGTTGTACAAAAACAAAAACTTGTAAAAAAAACTGCCAAGCACCTTCCCACTTAAAACAATTGAGATCTAAAAGAAGGGCCAAGCAATAATATATTGTTTAAACATTTTCGCACTTAAAATTCGTGAAATCATTTCGCCAAGTTACTGCCGCCAAGCACAACACTAAAAACCTAATGTTGTGTCCAAATTTGAAGAATACAATCTAAGTGAACCATCATTGTAAACTTTAACAAAATTATAAAAAATAAAAATGACTTAAAGTAAATTTAAAATCGAAATTTAAAAAATTAAAAATAAAGCTAGGCGCATTGTGTCAAGAAGAAGGCAACATAAGAAAGAAGATGACGATAAAGGAGCCGAAGAAAGACAGAAAGTAGGAAGAAGATAGAGGAAGTCTACAATATGGTCGGTGCAAATTCAATGCGCCAAGCTTTATTTTTAATTTTTTTAATTTCGATTTTAAATTTACTTTAAGTCATTTTTATTTTTTATAATTTTGTTAAAGTTTACAATGATGGTTCACTTAGATTGTATTCTTCAAATTTGGACACAACATTAGGTTTTTAGTGTTGTGCTTGGCGGCAGTAACTGGGCGAAATGATTTCACGAATTTTAAGTGCGAAAATGTTTAAACAATATAGTATTGCTTGGCCCTTCTTTTAGATCTCAATTGTTTTAAGTGGGAAGGTGCTTGGCAGTTTTTTTTACAAGTTTTTGTTTTTGTACAACATGTCATATGGGGTATAAGTTTATAGCAGCTTTCACTGATCATTAAGTGTTACCTATCATTACAGTTAACGCCAACAACGTCACTTCTTGTCTAAAGTTTTCTGTTTTTATTTCAATAGTTCCGAAGTTAGTATAACGAAAGGGTCCATTTCTTTTGGTTGAATTTGAGTTATATCAAATTATAATTTGTTAAAAGTTCACATCTTTGAGTCATGTGAATAACGTAAATTGTAGGTGTATTGTTCCGGTGAAAACCGGAATTTGTGCGTTCATCTCGTAAAACGCGTATTTGTCGCCACTAGGTAAACTGAAAGGTACACGAAAGATGATTGCAAATGCGTTTCCTCATTTTTAAATTCTCCCATGTTCACTCTTTTATGTCAAAGTTCCGAAGTATAAACTCAATTGGTAAAGCGTGCAGGCTTACAGATGTTTACAACACATTTTAAATAAAATCCGGATGGTTTTTGGAAGGCAATGTAAATTAAAAGGAACTTAGTTAAGATTAACTAGCTGAGCCACCTGGTGTTTATAGTGCTGGTGGGAAGGAGTATGACGGGTGATGAAATTTACGCTACCCGCCTTACTCGCCTATGTACACGGATAGCATGGGCCGGCCTATACCTGGCATCTCCACCTCTCTGCCTCTCCCTGTCAGGTCAACTTAATGTTTACATTTGTTTGTTCATGGCAAATACGATCGATGTCCATTTAGTATTGTTGTCTTCTTCTATAGGTACTTGTAAACAGTTATCGAGCTTGCATTTTAATTAGTCCACTGATCTTATTTAGTGATTATTATATTGTTTTGTGATGTTGCTGTGGAAGATAATATTTTCATATTTTCAAACCAGGAAACAACTTCGTGCTATTGCCTAGATACTTGAAGAATATTATTGTATTGCCGATGTAAACAAGCCAGATCACTTTCGTATAACGTTCACATCAAAACCAATGTTTATTTTATTAGTGTCAGATTAGGAGGAACATCAGTTTCAGTTTCATTTATTTCCATTAAACAATGTCACTTGATGAGACTTTGACTCACAGTTTGGAAATAAATCATGACAATTTAAAAGCGTTTTATTATTCTAACTTTTTAACGTAAGCATTGTTGGATGATGAAATGAAATTTAAATCTCTCATGCCCACAGATTTCCATTAATTTACACACCTATAAATACACCTTGCATGGACCCTCTAGTGTAGTTTCTTGTTTATTGTAACCGAGCTTCTAAGATTGACAGATTACAACATCTGAAATAATGAAATAATTTTGACTAAGTTGTAAACACCTAATATACCTAGTAATGGAGCCATTTTGTGTGGTTTCTTGTTTCGTAACTGAACCATCAAGATTGACAAATTAGCATAATTAAAATATTAAATTTATTTTAGAAACTTAAAGTTGTGATCACGTAATGGATGCACCTAATGGAGCCTTTTTGTGTGGTTTCTTGTTTCGTGTTGTTCTTGTTTCTTGTTGAGCCACCAATATTGACAAATTAACTCTATTTTAAATAATTAAATAAGTGTGACAAATGAAAAGTTGTATATACTGAATATTGGTAATGGAGCCTTTACTGTATTTTACTATTTACTTAATTAACTGAATTTTACATAATTAAATAATTCGGATAAATTAAAAGCTGTGACAACCTTATGCACCCAGTAATGGAACCTTTTTTGTGTGGTTTCTAGTTTAGTAACTGAGCCACCAAGATTCTGTTGATTAGCATGACCACGAATTGTTTTATTGCACAACTTTACGTACAACGTGTACATTGACAATCATTACTAGAGTCCAATGAGTATAATATTAAAAAGAGTAGCTATGTAATCGTTGAATGTATTCGGATTAACATTTTGAATATATACACAAGAAGGTTAAACATTTTTTAAGTAAATAAAAAGATAAAAAATAAAACGTTTGTTACGGGGATCGAACCCGGCAACGCCGTGATCGAAGTCACTTGCCTCATGTGACCGAGCCAATTCGCCACACTGATTTATAAACCAGTGTAGTATATCAAAGAAGAAAGGTGGAGCGTAAAACGACGTGCGCAATTCCTGATTCCCTGATATCTTCAGTGTTCACGATGGCAACTGGCGTGCCGCGATTGCGATGTTTCGGTCTATTGATGATCTTCACAGCATCCCTGGACCTCTCATTTGAATATATATCCATGAAGGTATCATCGCTTATACAAATTAAAAAATAATATATGAAAAAAAAAGTTTTCCGGGATCGGGAATCGAACGTGTTATGCAGATGTCGAAGCCAGCTGCCTTCCTAACATGAGCTATCAGTCCGATGGGAATTAGAGCCGCTGTTTAGTGTATCAAAGAAGAAGGGCGGAACGTAAATATTGATAATTTTCCCACTTCCGGTTTAAATTTATTGATTTTTCTTGAAGTGGAGTGTCTAGCAATACATTGTCTTTATTGTTGCCAAATTTCAAAACTCTCGATGGACCCGTTTGACTTTTAAAATATTTAAAATTTAAAATTGTAATAACTTCACTTCCGGTCAAAATGTTTCAGATTTTCTTTCAAAGGGCACTGCTATAAATATGACTCTATGTCTCTGCCAAATTTCAACTCTATAGACCAAACCGTGTAACCTGTGGAGATGGGCAAACCAATCGGCCGTGCCTAACTAACTAACTAACTAACTAACTAACTAACTAACTAACATGAAAGTCAATCCTTGCATGTTTGAGGCCCAAAATTCACCCCGAAGGGATGATCGCAGCACTTTGATATTTGGTTAGGTGTTGTCAGGTGGCTAAATATACCCGATAACCATGGTTTTCAACTTTCATTTCTAAATGCTTGCATGCGTACTGACACCCCGAAATCGGGCCCGAAGCGCTTGCAGTATATAGTCAGGGGTCTTATGACAAAAATAGTTCAAAATGTGATACTAATTTTTCCTTTGGCAGTCTTATAGTAAAAAATGTGCTCTTTCGACTGAGCGATGGATCTCGGCGAGATCTCTTCTAGTTTGGCCCCCAGGGGTGTCCAAAGTCAAATTTTTGATATTTTTATTTATACTACAAAATCATATTATATTATTCCCATAGCACACGAATAGTAAAATTATTGCTATTTTTTATAGTTCTTTGAAGTCCTTCCAGGATTATTTCAAATTAATCCTTCAGGGGTGTCCAAAACACAAAAATGTATATGTTGAAAAAATCAGTATAAATGTCGTGAAATTATTTTTCATTGCAATATTATTGTAATATACAGAATGGGACAAGGATCCAAAAATATTTCGTGAAGTTGAACCATCAGGGGTATCCAAATATTTATTTTTCATATTTTGCATCAGGAGTGTAATTCAAAAGCGGGTATCTCGAATGTTATTTGTATAAGTTTTTACAATATTATTGTAATGCACATAAAAGGATAAGGATGCAATTTTTGTTTTATTAAATTAAACTTTCAGGGGTATCCAAAATATTTATTTTTCATGTTTTGTGTAATGAGTGTAATTCAAAAGTGGGTATATTTCGTATGTTAATTTTATAAGTATTAATTGGTATTGTATCACTTGTTTTTTACATTATTTTGATAGTAAGGGGTGTACAGACTGATATTTGAATGATTACATTCCGTGCTATTTTCCTTTGAAACATTTATAGAAAATATTTTAAAATTCAACTTACGGCATCAAAAGTAAACAATTTATTTCAGTCAAATATAGCAGCCACTACCCTACAAATTACCATGTTTCACGAAATTATAACCAACGAATAAACTGAAAAATTAGTTTTCACTGTCTGGAAACAAGTTTGATAAATATACAAAGACGTACTATGTGACGATATTTTATCCGTTTGTACATTAGCCGTCACAATTGCACAACTGTGTACGAACTATGCCTTGATACATTTACAACGATTATTGCACATGATTTTACAGCCGCAATGAATAAGCTCGGCACAATGTTTTGACGCTTTTCCCAAGGAAGTCCCAAATGGTGTGAATCCCTCTTCCTCTTCAAGACTTTTGCATCGATATTCAGATGGAGCAGGCAAGTCTTGGTTCTTCTCTAGACATCGTTTCTTAATTCCAGCTTGAAAGCAAGCTATCTTAGATTGTTGCATAAGAGCTGCCCTTGATGGGGGGATGCAATCTATTGGTCGATTCATTTTTGTGAATAAAGCTTTGCGGCCAGGAAGCGAGGAAGTGGTGTAAAACTCAAAATAAATAACACCATCGAAGTCCCAGACCACTGACCAGTGGTCACTTTTCCTGCACGATGAGGACAACAAGGAAGAATTGTTCAAGCTATTAGCTCAAGGATTGAAAGATGTCAACGGCAATGCCAAATCAATCGTGGCTACTCTTGAGAATGATATTTTGAAAGCACGGGGACATTTATTCCTGCACGCCCAAAATGTGTTCTTAAACGGCCACAAGATAATCACTATTAAAACAGTGGACACTGACGTATTCATAATTGCCAAGTCCATGTTTCGTAAAATTAACATTGACACACTTTGGGTACATTTCGGAATAGGAAAAAAAGACCAGGAAAAAAGCGTGTAGAACACCCTACCATTTCAGGCATGCATCTTCTCTTGGGGAAGAAAATGCTGCAGCTAGTAGGATAGGTAAATTGGTTTGCATTTACTGGCTGTGATACAGTCTCGTCTTTCTTTGGGCGTGGTAAAAAATCCCGATTTTCATTCCACTCTCCCAGTTTCCAGCGCATGTTGACACACTCTTGAAATCAGTACTAAGAACTCTTAACTGTGCTCATGTATGACAGGACAAGCTCGTGCGACGATGTTAAGGAATGCCGCAAAGCTTTATTCACAAAAATGAATCGACCGATGGATTGCATCCTTCCATCGAGGGTAACTTCAACAATCTAAGAGAGCGTGCTTTCAAGCTGGAATTTGGAAACAATGTCTAGAGAAGAACGAAGACTTGCCTGTTCCATCTGAATATGAATGGAAGTGTCTTGAAGAGGAAGAGGGATACACAGCATTTTGGACTTCCTTAGGAGAAGCGTCAAAACATTAAGCCGAGCTTATTCATTGCGGCTGTAATTGTAATTGTGTTAAGACATCCCTGGTTTGCACAAAGTTCTGCAATTGTGATGGCCAATGTACAAACGATGCACATATCGTGATTGCCTCGTCACATAAGTCTTTGTATATTTATAAACTTGATTACAAGACATTGTAAACTATTTTCCAGTTTTTTTTGTTGGTTTTGCTTTCACGAAACATAGTCATTTGTACGGACTGTAAAAATTAGTTACTTTTGATGCTATAAGTTCCATTTTAAAATATTTTCTATTAATGTTTCAAAGGAAAATAGCACGGAATGTAATCATTCAAATATCAGTCTGTACACCCCTTACTATCAAAATAATGTAAAAAACAAGTGATACTATACCAATAAATACTTATAAAATAAACATACGAAATATACCCGCTTTTGAATTACACTTATTACACAAAATATGAAAAATAAATATTTTGGATACCCCTGAAGGTTCAATTTCATTACAATTTTTTTGCATCCTTATCACATCATGTGCATTACAATAATATTGCAAAAACTTTTACAAATAACATTCGAGTCACCCACTTTTGAATTACACTCCAGCCACAAAATATGAAAAATAAGTATTTTGGATACCCTGAAAGTTCAATTTCCCGAAATATTTTTTGGATCCTTGTCCCATTATGTATATAACAATAATATTGCAATAAAAAAAAATTCTACGACATTTAAACTGTTTTTTTCAATAGATAAAACTTTTTGTGTTTTGGGCACCCCTGAATGATTAATTTGAAATAATCCTGCAGGACTTGAAGGAACAATAAAAAATAGCAATAATTTTACTATTAGTGTGCTATGGGAATTATATAATATGATTTTGCAGTATAAATAAAAATATCAAAAATTTGACTTTGGACACCCCTGGGGGCCAAACCAGAAGAGATCTCGCCGAGATCCATCGCTCAGTCGAAAGAGCACATTTTTTACTATAAGACCGCCAAAGGAAAAATTAGTATCACATTTTGAACTATTCTGGTGTTTTTATGTCATAAGACCCCTGACTAATAAGTCTGGTAGTAGCTCGCACGTTGTATTAGAGCGGTGCTTGGCAGCGTCGAGCTAGCGCCCGACTAGATAATCATGATTTGGTATCTACCATCATTTTTCCAAATTTACCGCTGACCGGTAAATTTACCGATTTTTCCAGAACCGGTAAAAGTGCCATCCCTAGTTGAATAACATGTTTGTAAGTTCCAATGTAGGTGTCAGAAGTGGCAATGACTTATCAATGAACTTTGGGTCGCAGAAACAGCAGCAACATCAATATTATTTGAAATCTCTAATCAGCAGTGTGTACAAAGTAGGAGTTATTTTTCCAAGATAAGGTAAGATAAGATGACAATAAAGTCTAATAAACACACATTGCAAAGATAGCCCATGTTCCAAGCAGTCTATAACGAACACAAAATCATTCCGGCCTGGAATCATTTCCCGGCCACAAGGATAACATTCTGAAATCATTCCAGGCAATGATTTTGTTTTCATTATAGAATGGGCCTCCAGGCAGGCATGAAATGTTTATTTTAAAGCTTATAAAAAATTAAATACTAATTTTCCAGGCGACTGCATTGTTTTAAGTAGGTAGGTAACATCAAACAATATTAAAATAAAAAAATAGAATATTTTGTAGGTAGGTAATATTAAATGAAGGCTGCTTGTTATTGCTGTATTATAATGCCCATCTTGATTGCCTACCCCAGAAGTATCCCAGCGCAATGCCTCCAATGAGAGCCACGAACAAGATGACTACGAGGTCCCAATTGTCCCGAGGATTCACAGCGGCCTCGTTCTCGGCAGAAGTTGCGTCTTGCAAGCCCTTGGGAGTTGTCGAGGTGCTCAGGCGAAACCAGACCATGTTAGTCGAGGAGTCCAAACTCTTGGCTGATGAAACCAGAGGAGAGTCTTAGAGTGGTGCATTTTGAACAGCCCAAAAATAACAACTGGAAGTGTATATTTGGAAAATGTTTAAAACACAGACCACTAGGAAGTTTATTAAAATTTAAATAATTCTATTTTGGTAGGTAGGTAGATAGTAGTTCCTATCTAGATACGTACAACTGAGGCTGGATTCACAAAAGGTATCTGCTAATACGTAGGTAGGTACTGTCTTTTGATTTTATACCAAAAACACCGTGTTAAATGTAAGATAGGTAATACCTAGGACGATTACTGGGGGGGATTGGCATCCCGTGTGACCTTGCAAACCATGTGTGTGATAAAGGAAATGCCGCGCTTTTATAACAGTTGAAAATACCTCGAATCATTCAATAAAATGTCACACATTATATCTCTCACAATTCGTTAATCTTTAAGGAAGACAATGATGTATCTCAGACATCAACACGTTGTCTATGTGAGACGTAGTGAATGAAGTGCTGAAGTGATATTTTACCGTCGGCGCAGGTTTTAACATTTTGATCTAGTTCCTCAAGATATTAAACCTGTCAAAACAAGTATACTACACAACATAATGGATTTTAAAATACAATCTTACAATGCTCTGCATTGTAATGAAGACAATGCTACACACATATCTCTCCAATATTTATTGACGATGCATCACGAAAAGGCAACATTTCCCTCGTCTGTATCATACATGTCCAAATGCGTACTGCATCAGCTAACGTGGGTGACGTCATTAGGTTGCCAATCCCCCCTAAGCTATCGTCCTAGGTAATACAAAATAATAAATATAATAACTAATACGTAATACTTATTATGAGATACCTACCTAATATGTACTTTTTTGTGAATCCAGCCCCAGGGGCAGATCTAGCCTCTTTTCATGGGGGGGGGGGGGGGGGGGGGGTTGCTTTTTGGACACTTTGAAATCAAATTTTGAGACGTTATGAGGTGTTTAGCAAATGAAACTACCTATACGTAAAACACCCCCAAATTTTCATGTCTGACATCCTTGCCTCCCCCCCTCCCCCTCCCCTCCTGTGGGCGGACGCCCATGCCCCCAGCCGGCAAAGGTCTATCGCCAAAGGCGAATTTTTTCAAAATATTGAAGAAAACATTTAGTTTGAAAAGAGGGCTGAGTAGTGAGCATGGCCTTGAAGAGTTTTTTAATCGATCAGTACCTATCTTTTACCAATGTACCTAATTGTTAACAAAATAGGGCTTTGTACGAATTTTCAGAACAGTTCAATGAAAATATTTTCATAGCTTGGAATAAGACTTATTCCAAGCTATGAAAATATTTTCTGTTGGACAAAATAAAACTAATAGCTTAGTTATTAGTTTTATTTTGTCCAACAGATGTTTAGTGCCATAATTTTACTAATTTGTATGCACTAAACATCTGTAGGACAAAGTAAATCTAATTTAAACCATTACAAGCTATGAAATTATTTTCATTGAACTGTTCTGAAATTCGTACAAAGCGTTATTTTGTTAACAATTAGGTACATTGGTAAAAGATATTGATAAAAATCGATTAAAAAAACTCTTCAAGGTCAAACTCACTAACCAGCCATCTTAAGGCACTTTTCTAGCAAAGATTAATCCTTGCCAATAAACAAGCCATGTTACAAAATTTGTAAATTACGATATGAAAAATGCTGATCAAAAAGGTGGAGGAGGAATCATGGAGGGGGGGGGGGGGGGGACGATCACCCCTTCCGCCCCTCCTTGAAACTGCCCCTGGTACACACCAAAAAAAAAAAAACGATTCGAAATAAACGGATTGGCTGAAAACGATTTGATGCCATCATACGATGAAGTCTATGCTAGCCTGACATCTACTAGGTGAGCTTCGATTTCATTGTCATATCAAGGAATTGATTCTATAAGCAACCAATCCGTTTTGTTCAAATACCCACCGTTTTATGTTTTGTTGGGTGTAGGTAGGCACTACATACATACTTTGTTTGTGACTATACCTACTAGGTAGCTAGTAGTAGGTATGCTTGTGTGTACCTACCTACAAAAAAACAAACAAAGGTACCTACAACAAAGGTACGCGTACAATTTTTAACAGGAATTTTTAAAATTGCGAGGCAAGGCGAGATCTTTATAGGCACGGTTTATACCGTTAGCAATCCGATAGCTTTATAGAATTATTTTTTATAGAAATGTTAACTTTAATATTAGGTTTATATTTGAGACATACAAGCATGATCGGCCGCTGCATTAATGGAGACTGGCTTTTCATGATTGTCATCAGCCTGATGGTCCTCTTCCACCTCATTGACATCGACATCCGACACAACTTCGATAGAATCTTCATCGCTTGCCTCATGACTCGGATCGATAACCTCTGCCTTTGTATGTCGAAAGTGATACTTTTCTTCATCATTCCATTCAAGAGACGAGTCCTCATCAACGACAGCCCAGTCGGAAATGTCACTGTCACTGTTGTTGGTATCTCCGTTCACAGTACGGCTCGCCATGTTATAATCTAGGTTATAATTTTGGTGTAGAATAGAAACTGCCCAGGTGAGGCAAGGTGGCCATTACCACAACAATATTTCAGTATTCATCGGTTAGAACGTGGAGTTAACTCTTACTTTTGTCATTTACACATTGCCCGAAGCAAAACTATCAAATCAAATCAGATCAAGGATGAATGAATCACATCTAGTTTGTTGATAGAACTATAAAAAATAACAACAAAGAAATTTGTTAAGTGAAGACCCTGAACTTCCGCAGAAACGTCAGCTGTCACTTCACTTTGTTAGTTCGTTACTGCGCGTGCGTGTATGGAGCCAATAAGAGAGTAACGGGTAGCTAGCGATTCATCTAATTCCTTTGCTCTAAATTTCTTTTCATCCAATTTTTCCTCATCTAAATTGTGTTTCCTCCAAAAAAAAACTTCTGTCAAAAAAGACCATTATGTTTCATCTAATTTGTGTTTCATCTAAACTGCATTTCATCTACAAATTTGGATGATATTTAAAAGGCTGCTTACGTTTCATCTAATTTATTTTTCATCCAAATTGTATTTCCTCTAAAAAATATTGCTGCCCGTCAAATATCAAATTGCGTTTCATCTAATTTTTTTCCTCTAGACAGCGTTTCCTCTACAAATATGGCTGCCTTCAAAATAGTTGATTGCGTTTCATCTAATTGTGTTTCATCTAATGGATGTTTCTTCTACAAATAAGGTGGCACCCGAAAAATGCATTTTGCTTTTCGTCTAAATTCATTTTACCCCTATAACTAAAGGATCTTCGATCATAATCTTAATCATATGATTTCAATCTGAATAAAGCTAGGTGCTGACAGTTTACACAGGAATAATGGAATAATATAATACCTTATGGGCCTGTTATGATGGGCCCGTAAGGGCCTGCACTCTACCGTTTATAGTACGAATCTTCTCAATAACACCGCCTGGATGTTGTTCACCAAAGCGACATTTGTGTTTGGCGGGACTGCATAATATACGGACTCGATTCTCAAACTGTGGTCCGCTGAGTCCTCACGGAAGCCCACAAGCATCATAGCTTTTACATTTCAAATAAAAACCCAATACTAATTAGGTACCTACATATATACAATGTAAGAAGTGTGTGTAATTCTTCTCACGTTTTCTCCTTATTAGGATACAACGTATTGTTTTGAATTTGAACATATTCTCATATTTGAAAAAAATAGTAATGTGCCTAAATACCAAATCGTCGAAAATTGTTGTCTAAAACACATAAAAATGGTCCTAATTCACTTTGGAATTTAAAAATTTTCCCGGGCCTATGCGGCCCGGACCTGCATGTCGCTGGGGGGCTCTCCCTCACCCATTTCCCCCATTAGGTTAGTGCGCAAACAGTTTTTTTCCTAACATACAGGCTTGTCATACTAATATAAAATGAAAATAAGGAAAATCAATATAAATAATTGAGCGAGCGAAGCGAGCGTCTCCTTTTGGCTCGTTTGGCAAGGACCTCTGTTTTTTTGTGTGTGTTTTTTTTCTGCTACCTGGGGCTATACAAATCACAGTTTTTCTTCGATCGAGCTGAAATTTTGCACACATGAAGAAACAACCTTTTCTGTTTGCTGACCCTATTTTTTTTAAATCCATGCATTGGTTAAAATTTAAATAAACATCTCCTGATAGTTTGATAATGATAGACATTTTTTAGTGAATCTCTCACTTAGGGATGGTGTTTTGGAGGTAACCTGCGAAATATAAACGCGCACCCCGACTGGGAATCGAACCCAGATCCTTTGGGTTACCGGCCCTATGCTTTACATTAAGCTATCGGGACGCATTCTTAAAGCATAGGGCCGGTAACCCGAAGGATCTGGGTTCGATTCCCAGTCGGGGTGCGCGTTTATATTTCGCAGGTTACCTCCAAAAAATCTCCTGATAGGTTGAAAAATGAAATTGATCTTCGATAAATCTGATCAAACTCATATTTTGGCTATACAGGTCAGAGTTTTTCTTTGATCGAGCTGAAATTTTGCACACATGTAGAGACAACCTTCTCTGTTTGCAGACCCTAATTTTCCAGTGCCAATTGAATTGAATCTGATTTGCTATATTTACCAGGGTGCTTAGATGCAATTTTCAAGTTTCGATGAAAAGCATAATACTTTTATGTTGATTGAGTGATCATATTTCAATTCAATATGGATGTATATGTTTTCTGTGCATTGTGTACGCATTTCCGGTTCGAGAATTTGCACGTACCCGGCCTGCTCGCTCATCAACGCGTTACACTGAGCGTTTTAGTAGTTTTTATTGTTTTAGTAAGCTGGATCCAAGAGGCCAACCATTTTAAAAAAGGTCATCCATCATTATCAATCAATAATGTGATTTATTATAAGGTGGTCCGATCATGGACTACTTACAAATCCATGGTCCGATGAAATTAAATGTATGTATAATAATTAATAAGTCTATGCGAATTTGTCTTTTCTTAAGTGAGTAGGTTATTGTGTAAATTTATGTAACTTTCGTATAACGACATTAATTAGAGTTAACATTTCCATTTCATCGTTGGAAATTCATAGCCACAATAGCTTTTCCCTCCATATCTCTTCGTCAAACCACGTCTCTATAAGAAGATACAGACATGATTTACTAATTGGAATCATTTATATATCAAATTATAATCAACGCAAACTTACTTATGTACAAAACATGTGATTCTTTTTAACAAGCTTCTGGTTCTTGTTTAAACTCAAACGCGGGTTATTTAAACGCTGGTATAAACGATTTTTCAACGTCTTTATTAAAATGCATAACCTTTTTTCATTACTCGAATATTTCTGAAAATTGCACATATTAAATTTCCATATTTGTTCTATTACATGTAAAAGTTTCCCTTTATCTTTTATAGTTTTGATGTAGTGACCTCTCAAACAGGGTGATTTTCTTTTTGGGCCACTCGGTATTTTTCAACAGAGGTAATAATAAACCAATATTTAGCCAGGACACGACTATCTATAGATCAAAGATGTTATAATATGGACAATCTATTTAGAACCTCCTCCAGCTAGATGCTTGAAATTGGTGTCAGAATCTCAAACATTCCCATGAATCTTGATAGTCTTGATAGGACTTGGCGCATCGTTTTTTTAAATACATTTTTCGATTCAAAAGCATATGCCATTTATATACAACCGTCATTAAGAATTTTTAGAATAATAGGGAAACATCTTTCAATTACATATTATACATACCTACTGTAAAATATTTTCTATTAGAATATGTACATACGCGATAAAACTTGTTGCCTAGGTATGTTTTCTATAAATACACAATAGTTAGTTATCTTCGTAATATTGTTTCGTGGTCAACATAATTAAGTCTCATGCGTTATTCGCGTTTAAAATCAAAGGAGTCGACATCTGGAGGCTGCTTCGCCAACTAATCTATCTAGGTGAAAAATCTTTTGTTTTTCATTTGTTTTCATCTGTCAATAGATGTTCAACCGGTGAATTTACCTATTTAAAAGCAAATTAAATCAGCAAATCGATACTGTAGTGTTCCTCAATGTTCAAACAAAGAATCAACAGCTGCAGATGGACTCTCCTTTCATTTATTCCCGAATGACGATGTGCGGGAGAAACAATCATCTGCAATCTGCTTTGAAGATTGGCAAGAGGGTTTCCAAAATGCACGTAAGCTTTATTATTCTATGATGTTAGTGTGTGGGGAACATTTCAAAGCAGATAACTTCTTTTACTCTGGTAAGACTTGTATTATATTGTTTTGATATATCTGAAATAAGTTCATAAATCGTCAATGCAGGCTGCTCTGACCCGAAAACACTACACATTACTTCTATACCTTGTCTATTACACAGGACAAGTGCTGCTACCTAGCCAGGTTTTAAACGCCAATACCTTCTCATCATGAAATACATTTCTATTCGAGAAAATAAGGAACACGACTGACCTCTGGTGGATTCTTTGGTACTATGATAATGGCGGTTGTAAAGGGTTTATTTATATAAATAAATTATATTAAATTTGCTTTAGTTGTTTGTTATGGCTGAAAAAGTAAACTTGTAAACTAAATCTACATTGCATTTGTTTCTCCTTTTTCACTGCCCTGTGGAAACACGAACATCAAAATAAAAAAGTGCATCTAAAAATTTTCCTGCCAGAAGTGGCTCCATCACGTATCGCTTATTTGTTCGAATTAAGGAGGGATAAGTGATATAATCACGGTCTTCTGGAAATTTCTACAAATTTGCAAAGAATATCGAATTTCTAGAAGACCGTTTTACCATGGCAACATAAATGTACATGTAAAACTGCACTTTTCAGATGGAAAAACGTAAAAATAAAGCAGTAAAACCCTCATAGCTCGGTAAAACGTTCACGAAGGTATACATTTAAAAATGTTATAATCAAATATTGCATCTGATACATGCTATAGTAGTTTTTCAAAAAATTCTATACGTGGGAAAGCAGCCAAATAAGCTTTTAAAAATATCAGCATGACTTTTTCCGTATGATCGCAATGTTAAACTGAGAAGAAAACTGTAACTTTGAAGCGATATATCTCGAAAATTAGTTCACGTTGACCACTTTTTCTCGCCATATTATGATGCAGTACATAAAAATCTATTTATATGCGAAATTTGAACGATTTCTATACATAAGTGAAATTCGGAGATCCCTCCTTAATCCACATTTTATAACAAAACATTTCACAAAGTACGTCATAGTCTCATTAAATTTCTATTAAAAATTTTAACTTTATACACTTGACACTTCAAAAATATATAATAGTGTTCCAAAGATAGTTCGTAATTATTTGACAACGTTTCATGAATTTCTTTCAGTCAAGATCAAATTATGAAAAGATACCCTTCTAATATCACCATATTAACAGTGCTAAAAGAATATGTATGAGCCCACTTCCAATTGTTATTTAATTCTTCCATCCTTATAATACTTATCTATTACAGCATGAAATCTTTCTACTATCGCCATTGACAAAACTATAAAATAGCCATTACTAAAAGTAGCTTGATTCATAGATTCTGGCTCTAATAGTAAGAGGAAAATGTACCTACTTTAAATTTCTTTCCACTTTTAGTATTGAATGAGGTCTTTAAAAAAACGATGCGCCAAGTCCTTTTGTAAAGTATTTCTCGGTGTTTATTCTTTTATTTCAAAAATACGATGAAATATTTGGATATGTCATTGACTTGGCTCCTTTTTTGATATCACTTCTTTTCGGTGTTGAATTTTTTTAAAGTAAAGAGACTTGGCTGCCTTTTTTACACGGAGTGTTTTTTTCTGGGATATCTAATTACATCATACCATAAGGGGCAAATATTTTTTGCTAGTTGTATGTAATATGGTTCATTAATCTTTGGTGTAATGCCTTACAGCAAATTCTCATTCCTATGCCGTAACCCTGGAATCCCCTTGTGTGAGCTATTTCTTTGATCCATTTGTCTGAATGAAAATTTTTTATTTTCTATAAGAACCCTGGAGTTACCATGGTAATACCATGGAGGTAAATAGGTAATACTTTTGTTTTTCATAAGGCAACGCCCACCTTCATTGGTCAACTGTATAAGGGAATATGGACTTGATGAATTCGGACATTACTGTTCTGATAGCACAGCCGATACGGCGCTGCTCTATGGATACTATGGATCGCAGGTTCGAATCTAATCGTGGTAGGTAATACATTTTTATTATAAATTTGACACCCATGGACTAAAAATCATACACCCCAAGGATTAACTTATAACTTACGGTCTACACCCGCGGAGTGTGTTTAATATTTAATCCGAAGGTTGCAGATTTTTACACTTCCTGCGGGTGTAAAATTTTACACTCTGCGGGTGTAGTCAGTTGGTGAAACCCAAAATGTCAATTTGGTCTGTTTTTAGAGTGTAGGTCACACCGTTTGGCGTTTTCCAATCGAGCTTAAATTTGCTTATAGGTATGTAAAGACTATACTTCCCCAGGTTTGTGTTGTGGTGTTGTGTATCTGATAATTTTTTATTTAATGAGCATTGGTGTATGTACATTCCCAAACACTTCATTTGAAGAATAAGTGTATGGATGGATACATGATAAAAATTTCGTGTGATCTGGTTAAAAACTGTCCGAGATAAATGTACCTGTTCAAAAATATTGATATTTAGAAAAAATACATGAAAGTTGCATATTAAAATGTGTGCCGTGCATGGTTAAACCGACTATTTTGGGAATTGTTTTCAACCTAACATGCCCGACATATATTTTGGACTATCAGCAGTTTTTTCTGCCTCTATTCTTCAGTACTTCATGTTTATTCTCAAAAAGTATTAAGTACTAAGAAATACTAAAAAATCGAAACAAAAAATACTTAAAAAACAATTAGTTTACATAATTTTCAGAGCAGCAATAGGTTTGTAATACATATATATATATATATATATATATATATATATATATATATATATATATATATATATATATATATATTTTAATAGTTTGTCGATTAGATAAAACTACACGATATTTTTTTCTGGAACAAAACATAAAATTTGGCAACCAAAAAAAAAATAAAACATAAATCTACAAAATTATAAGAAACATGCTTCCCTGCACCGTTTAATTTCCAACTTCATTCCCAACTTAATTCCCAACAACATTGGGAATGTTCTCAAACATTCCCAACATAGCGAACATACAGATAATTTTAAAACCCGTAAAAATATAGGCCGGTAAAAGACTTATCTAGATAAAATTATCTAGATAATTATCTAGATAGATAGTTCTTATCTATTATCTTATCTGGATAATTTTATAATTGGTTATCTTTATCTTTATCTAGATAAAAATATTGTTATCTATTGGCAATTATCTAGATAAAAAATATAAAATTCGAAATATGCATTTGTGTGTACCTATGAACATGCACGTAACGAGTGCGTAATGAGTGAATCTATATCACTTACCAAATATTATTCCCGTTGTAGGTCGTTTGGAATTTATGGAAAGTTATTATTTTAATTTTTTGACTTTGCATGAAAACATTTAGTATTAGGTCAGTGGTACTCAACCTGCAGCACAAATTTTTGTGCCCCCCCCCCCCCCCCCCCCCCCCCCCCCCCCCCAGTTGATATTTAGTTCGATGTAACCTTTCCACATACTCCACTGGATGGTGTCGACCATAGGAGTCCCTTCACATGTATGTACACTCCCCCAAATAATAAACGGTACTTGGTACAAAACGTATTGGCTGTTGGGCCGGTTCCTTGACAATCAATCCTTGGTATTATCAATGAAATCAGAGCTCACTTAAAAGAGTTAGATAATGCGTTAGCACTGACTTAATGGGATGATGCCATCAAACCTTAATCAGTCAATTCATTTTCTTTTGAGTACCGTTTATTATTTGGGGGAGTGTACCTCTTTCAAATGTACTCATTGAATATGGAAATAAAACTGAACTGATGTTTTATAAGTTATTCAAAAATGTGTCCACTGAGAAAATAATATTAAAAAAAAAATCTCGTTTCATTTGAGAAAATTTTTGAGAGTTGTCATGTTAGGACACATGCATCGGGCTGAAAATGCGACGGAAGGTTCTTAAATTTAACTACATACTTGTTGCAATGAAAATGAAGCCATTTAACAATTCCGAAAATTGTAAAAGAGTGCATACATGTATAATGTTTTGGCGTGGGAAACATTGTTCGATTCGTTTCCTAATAAACAAGAGACACTGAATGAACCAGAACCAGACCCACAGGCAACAATTCGAGGGAACTTCAGTTCGTGCATTTTAGAGCCCACAAGAATCCCTTTTAAATTGTTAAATTTAAAAAAACGCCCTGCGGGGCTAAAACTGAGGGTCTTCGCCCCCCACACCCCCAATGAAGAAGTAGTTCCTACGTGCCTGGAATAAATAGTGTTGGCAACGTGAAAAATTTTCATTGAAAATTTTCAGTGAAATGAAAATTTTCATACTATTATTTTATTATTTTATTATTTTTCAACTAGTATTATTTTTCAATTTTCAGTACAAGTAACACATGTCATAACATATTTATGTATTTATGTGTTTATGTAATTGCTATCATAGGTTGTATCAAATCAACGTTAAGAGTTTCAATATTCAATATTTAATTATTCAATATTTAATTTATAGTAATCTTTTTTCCACTACCTATTATTTTTCAATTTTCAATAATTAACAGTTAACACATGTCATAACTTATTTTAATTTAATTCAAAATTGTCAAATTTTGATTTTGAGAATAATCTTACTGTAGCAATTCCAAGTCAAATCTACATATTATAATCGTCTACACATTTTTCATAATATTTTTCGTCACAATAACAGCGAATGAAAAACGATTTTCAAGTATTTTCAAATTCTTCAAAAATTTCAAGAATATTTTCATGAAAATGTTCAAGATTTTTTTTCATGAAAAGTGCCAACACTATAGGAATGAACCTACCTGATCACGTGAGCATTATTGTAATTTTTTAAATAAATGCGGTCCGCCATCAAAAGCAAATTCGTATTATTGGCCCGCAAGTCAAAAAGGTTGAGTCCACTGAATTGCGTACTATTGTTTGGTAATTTTTTTTATCTATTATCTATTACATTTATCTAGATAGACGCACATAATATGAAGAAAGGGCATCAGTCCGTAACCTACACGGGACGAAAATAAATAAGCTAACTTTAAAAACATTAAAACTTTGAAAAAGGTAAAAAGCAATACGCCAAGTCCTTTTATAAGCATTTCTCGATGTTTATATTTGTTATTTTAAAGGTAAGATTAATATTTGGAAATGTCATTGACTATAGGCTTCTTTTATATCACTCCTTTTCAGTGTTGATTTTTTTTAAAGTAATGACGGAGTATTTTTTCTGGGATAAATTATATTTGAACAAAAACATAATATGATTTAGCTTCATTTAGAACAGCGAGTAGCGATAGTGTCACCACGGTACTCTTAGCACTTTCTGTATGTTTTTTTTGCCTGAACTGCCCAGGTCAAACCGCACAACCAATCAATCTGAAATTTTGCACACATACTAACGTAATCAATGCGGTCTCTGGGATCGTTTTTGAACGTAAATCTTTGATTGGTTCAAATTTAAAAAAATATATATTTCGATTGGTTTGAAATACCAATTAATCGATTGAATCAATTCGAAATTTTGCAGTCATTGCAACCAATGCTGACCCCATTCTTACAAAGTTTCAGCCAAATCCTCCCATTGGTTCAAATTTACATCCATCTTTCCTGTGATTTTTGACATTTTTTGAACCGTTTGACCGGGACCGATCAACTTAAAACTTCGCGTGGTCATTGGGACCAACATTTTGGGTATTTTTTTTTTGCCAATTTGATGACGAATCTGTCGTTTTTTTTAAAAAATTATTGTCATTTTAATGACATTTTATTCTATAATCTTGAAATATATGAAAAATGTATACTAAATTGTCATCCCTGCCTTCTTTGCAGTACGAAGGCCTGTAGAGCAGCTGATAACTTGCAAACGCAAATCAAATAGGATGCAGTGGCTATTAAGGCGTTATCAAAGCGTTACACCGAGCGTTTTCCAAGTTGTAGTTCTTGGAAATTGAACTTGTATTCAAATAAGGGCATTAGTCTAGAGCAAAAAAGCCTTAAAATAGTGGTGTTGTAAGGTTTAAATAAATAATGTAACAAACAGGTTAAAAGCTAATATTTTTTAGTTGGTATTTGAATCAACTGTTATTTTTTTTAAATATCTACAAAGTTTTACATAGTTCTTTTCTAGGTAAAAAGAAAAATTGAATTTTCTTTTATAAAAAGAAGATTTAAGAAAGCTGCTACAGTGGCAGCTTAAAAGTCAAGGAACTTTTAACAATTTGAATTCTTGACAATTTGAAATCTTTGGAAATAATTTTCTATTGATTATAATGTTTTTCAATTTTTTTTTCTTAGAAATGTCATTTGATATCGTTTGTTGAAAAATAAACGCATTATTGTTGTGTTTATATTTATAACATTAAAGGATTGTGGACCCAGGGCTCAAGCCATGGTGCTTAGAATTCGTTTTAATTCATACAAATTGCTGATGAAATAATACCTCAAACAACAGCATATATCCATTATATCTTACCTATGCTCCAATTATATGTTCTTAATTGTAGTTCCAATTAAACTATGCCAAAAAAATCATATTTGTAGTGCAACGTTGTCAGATTTATGGTAAATTTCTCACTTTATACACATTTGAAGGGTACAGGGAATTAACGCTAATGAGTAATGAATAATTTCCTAGACACCGAGGGTATATTTTGAAAGCTCATAAAAATCACTGCAAGAAAACTAATTTTTCTAAAAAGTGACTCATTGCGTTCTTTCCCTGCAACCTTCATTTTCTTTCTTTTTTGGCGGGTGACCCTACATTTTCAAACGGCAGTAAATTATTATATTTAATTTGGGACTATTTTCAATCTTTTGTCATTCAACCTCTGCGGTTTAAGGAGCAATTTAAGATACCAATATTATTGGACAACTTCAAGTCTCACTCTGTTATCATATGGGGGAAAAGTGATTTTCAATCAATAATATCTAATTATATCATATGGAAATTGGCAAATATTTCTTGCTAGTTGTATGTAATATGGTTTCATTAATCTTTGTTATGAACTTCAACAAATTCTCATTCCTCTTGTCAGCCATAAATTTAACAGGGCTCTAGGCAAAAATTAAAAATGTACTCTTATCAGGTCAACATCATATAAAAGCTAAACCCACTTATGAAACAATTCATCTTTCTCGATTTGCTAAAAGCCAATCGCTATGGAGATAACTCTACCACTAGTGTTATTTGATGATATTGATATATGTTAAATAATAAAAACACACTTTAATTAGCAATTTATAATTGTAATTTGGTGCAATGAAATTAAAACTATTTAGTTGAATAAAGAAGAGATATTTAGGCTTTGCAGGAGTCGAGCTCTTGGCGTTCTTGGTCACACGGGCAAAGCCGCACCCCAACTTAGATTGTAAATCTTAATATCTCTAAAAGGTTTTATTTCCATTGAATTAGAAACACTACCTACTTCACTTGGCTAAATGGCTTACAATAGAATCTGACGGAAATCGAGATATCTTCTGTCCTCTATTCGACCGACAGTTGCAAATGTGCTGTCGGTCTTAGTCGGCATGAATCAAAGTAAATATTATAGTATTCTTGCTACTTTTGGCCGATGTCGTGGGAGAATTGTTTGGAAATATACCTAAGAATACAATTGGATTGTCTCTTTACCGAAACATCGCATTTTTGTCGTTCGAAAATACCTATATAAAATTCTACCACATTTTATTGCGTTCAAACCCTGGACCTCAATAAAATAGCTCACATATCACAGTATAAAGCCATAATATTTTGTAAACTAAAATGTCAACCATTCCTTCACATGAATGTATACTATAATATACGTAGGTACACTGACATATAGACACACTGCAGAGTAAATGATCAGAAAAATTTTATAAATCCATTTGTTCCCCAGCATATTTTTTCTTCCAATTGTTATAAAATGGTACCAGCTATAGCCCCAAAAAAGCGCACAATTGGCGAGACATCGTTGTGACAAAACTACTGCTCAAATCGCGCTGAAAATTGCACATAATATAAACAACATACGTACTACTTAGGTTTGTTTGATGTGAGTAAGTTTCAAAAACATGACTTTTGTAGTAAAAAGTTACAGTTGCTAGAATTTGGTTGCTGCAATTCGATTACGGAGCTCAAATAGCTCGTGTTCAGAAAACTGCTATTTATTCAAAACTACTAAAGATATCAAGCTGAAATTTTCAAATTGTATTCAAAATATTGCTTTAAATTATGATAAAATTTCCGTACATTTGGATCAATGGAACGAAAGTAATGTTATCTTAAAGTATAGCTTAAAAGCAGAAAATCCGAAAGATAATTTCACTTTTTCAAATTATCGTGAGTAATAAAACGATTCCACAACATTTGCTACTATGATCCAAATTTATTAAATTTTTTACACAATTGATGGCAATATATTTTGAATAATATGTGAAATTTTTAACTTAGCATTAGTCATTAGTAGTTTTGAAGAAACAGCGTCCCGGCCAATGGCCGTTTTCTAAACGCGGCTCCGTATAATCGATTTTTCGACAAGCAAATTCTAGCAGCTGTAACTTTTCTCCTACAAGTGTAATGTTTTTGAAACTTTCACACTTAGTATGTTGCATATTATATTACGTGAAAATTTCATCCAATTTTGTACAATAGTTTCGTCACAGCGAAGTCCCGCCCATTGTGCGTTTTTTTGTACCACCCGGTATAATGCTTCAATCATCTAAAAACAATGTACACTTATATTTTATTTTTTCTATGACACCACTCTCGAGCAAACAGCCGTTCCATTAATGTACTAATGTGGTAGTTATTGTAATGGCATTAACAAATAAGTAAAAAGAAATACTTCGCATGAGTCGCCATCTTAAAAAAGTAAACAGTATGGTAAACATAATTTACAAATTTATAATTAAATGCCAGTTCACGAAAAAAGGAAATTTTTTCTGTATTATGTTGAAGGGATACTTTACCAAGTATATTAGTTTCAATCAGAAATATATTCAATAAAATAATAGAGTAGTGGGAATAAGTGGGTTAATTTTGGTAATTAAATTAGTTTAATATAAACAGCAAATTTAAAACATTTTACCACCTGAGCATGGTAGAAGAATATACGAGAGTGATCTTTACATTATGCCACCTGAGTATGATTCAAGCCTATACGAACTTCAGATTGCCGTCAAATCTTTTACGGATGAACCAGCGCCAGCTCAACTACCAACATGTTTTTTTTTCAAACCATTTAATTGTGTTGACCATTTACCATTTAACTGGTCTATGAACAATTAGTCTACAAACAACTGGTATATGAACAACTAGTCTACAAACAACTGGTCTATGAACAAGTGGTCTACAAACAACTGGTCTATGAACAACTACAATGTGACATATTGTGCAGCGGTTTAAGTATCTGCTCTGGTCGTTGTTGATTTATTCCGGAAATAATATATCATTCCACATCTTTTCGACCAAAAAATGACCCTCTTCTATTTTGATGAAACTGCTAAATAAGCATAATACGTTTTTTGTTTAATTTCACTAAATTTTCATCCCATATCGAATTCGACCTACTCAAAACTTTAGGTGAACAGGTAGAAACAATGATGACAATAAAGAAATTTGAATTTTTTTATCCTAACCTTTCTACCTAATTATAAAGCGGTACATAAAAATTCATATTTCTGAAACCTAAAGTATGCCCACTCAAAACCTTAGCTTACCTTATGCTATCTAAAGCATGCATAAAGAAAAAAAAATAAAGTGCATAAAGGTCCAAAGGATGTCATGTTTCAGGGGGGAGGGGGGTACACCAATATGGGACACAGTGTGACAGGGGGGAGGGGGAAGGGGTTCTGGAGGCAGAAGGACGTCATGTTTAGATGTAGATATTTTCAAGCATTTTAAATTTCAATTGATATGTCGTTACTAGAAATTTCGCTAAAAGCGATAAATTCTGATACATTTTAGAGTCAGAAATATTCTATTTAAGGGGGGGGGGGGGGGGGTAGAGACAGATTTGTGACGTTCTTTTAGGGGGGGGGGGGGTCTCGAAAAGTGTGACACAGCATGACGGGGGGGGGGGGGGGGGGGGGGGAAGGGGGTCAAAATATCACACCGTTTATTCGATCGAGCTGAAATTTTGCACACATGTCCAGACCAAATATGAGATTAGCTGACCCTAATTTTTTTGAAATTCCCTGATTGGTTCAAATTTAAAAAAAATTATCTTTCGATTGGTTGGTCCGATCAGTTTGAAATTTAGCATAGTCATTTCAACCAACATTGTACCCAATCATAAAAAGTTTCAGCCAAATCCTCCCATTGGTTAAAATTTAAACCCATCTTTCCTGTGTTTTTTGAAATTTAAACTAGAACCGATTGAACGATCAACTTATAACTTCGCATGATGGTTAGGACCAACATTATCTGCATTTTTGACAATTTTCATACTAATCTATGTTTAAATCCAAAAGTTATTGACATTTTACGGACATTTTGCGTGTTGGCGGTCAAATTCACGGCGACTTCGACTCTTCAGTTCAAGGCAAGGTAGTTAGAGCAGAAACTTTCAAACGCATATGAAACTAATAATGACCGTTCAACAGTCGATCTGATATTGTGTAGACACACTTATATCATATGAGTGGCCCCAGGTATATTTTTTGAAGGAGATCCTGGGATTTTTGAAAAATCACACGGAACCGTTCAATCATAAAGGTTTAATCTATCAACTTAAAACTTTGCATGGTTATTTGGACCAATATTTTAGGAATTTTTTGAGATTTTTATACAAGTCTGTGACGAAATTCTAGAACGATTGGCTTTTAATGACATTTTCGATAGACAGAATTTCGGTTCGAGGTGTTGCGCGTATCCGTGCTCGCTCATCAACGCGTTACCCAGAGCGTTTTCCTAGTATATGGCCATTTAACATGGGACAACTAAATTATAGTCAAAACCACTGCTATATTCTTAACAAAAATATTTAACGAAAACTTTGTTATAAAATTCTTTATTATCTCATATCGAAATATTCTCCTCGTTACATTAGAAAATTATGTTTTAAACTTTAAACATGCGTTTTGAATCTGATTGAATCAAGGTACTTATATTCTGTGTTTAATGACTTGTAAACAGCCTATTAAATTGACATTTTAATAAAAAAGTATGACTTCATTAGGTAATTAATTACACCATAGTTGCAGGAATTTAGCTTGGGCAATACATTTTTGGATTTCTCATTGTCAAATTAGTAATACGGAAGAGGTTGGGTGAGTGGGTAACGCTCTGAACTTGTAATCCGGAGGCCCGGGTTCGATTCCCGCGGCCGTCCTTCCTGACTGGGTTTTTTTCGTAGTTTTCCCTCAGTCGATAGGCAAATGCTGGGAAGGTACCCTACTAATAGGCCACGACCGCCTCCTTCCCACCTTCCATCTTTACCTACTCTTCACCATCATCTCCCAATCATCATCATAATCATTCATCCGTCGCCATTAGCCTCGCTGCAGAACAGTGCGACGTTAAGCCCCAGACAAAAAAATACACACATTTTAATGTTTCTATCACAATGTGCACAATCGACCCCTAAATTGGGGGTTTGCTATTGAGCTTACAGTGAAAATTGTTATTTCTACAGTTAATTTATTGCCATTGTACATTCTCAAGTTAAAATAGTAACAATCGAAAATGGTGTGTTGAAAGTAGCAGAGATTGTCATCCAATATGTGTTACAACTAGTGAACTAAATTTGGTCATGGATATAGCAAGAATACACACAGCGGTAAGAAAAGGACTGATAAATATGATAAGAAAAGGCGAATCAGCTCGTGAATTTTTAATGACTGATTAATAATATTACCTAATAAAAAAAACTTGGCCCGTATAAACTCCTATCAATAAGGTTGATTTACTCAAGACTCACTTTGTTTCATTACGCTATAGTACTTTGCTGAATTCTTTATCAAGCAGTGTTTCTTTATGGGTATTGGAATGAGGTGGTCTATTTGCATGGCATCGGTAACTCCATTCCGTTTGCTAACGCGTCGCCATATTATACATTACAGAGTTCCTCAAGCAGTTGCCGCAACTATATTGTTTGGCTCTTTCGAGTCATGCATGTACAGAAGTCGACGCCGGACCATTCCGAACATTCCCGCCACCACTCAGCAATACTGCGATTACCTTCGAGACCCGAGATACAGCGCAAGATTCGCTCTTACGAAGGAAGGTGGCATCTTCTTTCGAGGAATTGTAGGCGACGGCGGTCCGCAGGAAGGGCACAGCCTTATATTTGCTACGGATGCGATGCTGCAAGAGTTGCGTAATGCCACCGAAGTGCACATTGATGGCACTTTCAAGACCGTGCCCAGAACACCCCCACTCGGTCAGCTGATGACAATTATGTTCATCAAATACAATCGTGTAAGTATGGTGATTGCGTTTGCTTTTATTTGTGACGGTGTGGTGGGGGTGGGGGTTAATTAATAGAGTATATCCATGGATCTTCTTCCCGGGGGTAGCCTAGACAATTATCATATTCATATTTTCTAGCCCAAATCGATTTTTCTTAGGAGAAAATTTGTTCAAGCATATTTTGGAAGGATGATTAATATTTTATGTCTCAAGCATGTCAATTCTTATTATACCATATCGCAATTAAGCTTTTATTTACATTTTGTTGAAATGGGATAAGAAACATTTTGCATTAAATGTTACAAAAAAGTTCGATATAGGTATAACTGGACTTTGGTACAGCGAAATTGTCATGTGCATGAAGTCCAGACCCGACGCCAATAATTTCAAGAAAAATAAACAATGTTTTGTTCTGTGTCCTGTCTTCATTATACAGTTTATAATTTCTGCGATGTTTATTGTGTACATATTTTTCTTACAAAGACGCAGAAAGTCGACAGCGACCATAAAATTATAAGCACGAAATCATTTATGAATACAATATTTTGAAAGAGTAATGTCAACATAACGATTACATGCATTTTTGCTAAAGTCATTGGAATAAACCTATCAGATGAATAATTAATGATCAGTGTAGGTATCCGTATAGATTTAATTTCTCATATCCACAGGCTTTCCCAGCCATCAGTGTGCTCATGGAGAGACGGACCGTCGAGGCATACAGTTTCAGTTTTATTTCCATATTCAATGAGTACATTTTAAAGAGGTACATACATTTGAAAGGACTCCTATGGTCGACACCATTCAGTGGAGTATGTGGAAAGGTTACATCGAACTAAATCTAGTAACCTAGTACATATTTAATAGCATTGCAATTAAAAAAATAAAATAAATTAACATCTACATGCTACAGTTATATTTTAAATCTAGTTACATAGTATTATTTATTACACATTCACGAGATTCAATGTCAAAAAATGAAATTAGACAGGTACACAATAATATTAATAATTAATAATTTTAATAATAATAATAATATAATGACAATAATATTATTGTTGTTATTATTAAACATATGTTTATTTTTATTTGTCTAGCAGGAACTCATCTACCGAATAATATACCTTACTTACTAACAGTTCTTTCACTTGCTTTTTGAACAGCGAGTATTTTTGTATATCTCTTAAATTTTTAGGCAGGGCATTATACATTTTTGTTTTGAAAAATAGAGAGTTTTTTTGAGTACATGTTGACCTGTGCCTATCTACATGAAAGTTATTTTTCTGTCGGGTGTTGTATTTATGAATATCACTGTTGTTTTGTATTAATTCTTCTTGGGACCTAATTGCAAGTATCGACTCTAGAATGTATAAGCAAGGCATCGTTAAAATTTTATGTTTTACAAAATGTTGTTTGCAATCTGGCTTGATGTAAGTGTTATTTTTGTATTTGAGTCCAAATAGAGCCCGAATTGCTTTTCTTTGAAGTATAAATATTTTGGATGCATCAGTTGAGTTGCCCCAGAACTGAATCCCATACCGTAT
This sequence comes from Leuctra nigra, assembly GCA_934045905.1. Lineage (NCBI taxonomy): Eukaryota > Metazoa > Arthropoda > Insecta > Plecoptera > Leuctridae > Leuctra > Leuctra nigra. The sequence goes on along the minus strand of OW203761.1, from coordinate 59,667,587 downwards.
ATGTGATTCGATATTTGCATAATATACTAATTTCGCCGTTTTAGTGTTTGTTAAATTTACGATGGTTTTTAAAGAGAAATATGCCGAGTTGAGTTTACTTAACAAGTTTTGGCAGTGACTTTTCCAGTTTAGATTTTTATCGATAATGATTCCTAAAAATTTAGTTTGCTCAACTCCCCTTAGATAACTAGTTTCGTTTTTATTTGACATAACAATTTTTAATGGTGTTTCATTTATTACATTTTTTAATTTGAAATGCATATAATTTGTTTTTGTTTCTTGAATTAGCAGATGATTATCATAAAACCATTTTGTTGCATTTGACAGAGTACATTTTGCATTTTCTTCAAGATTTAGCTTGGTTTTGCCTGTAATTGTAATATTTGTGTCATCTGCGTAGATTTCTGAAGCTACAATTGTGTCGGGGAGGTCATTAATGTAAATTATAAATAAAAGTGGACCTAGGATTGAACCTTGTGGAACACCATTTATTATAGGTTCTGGATTTGATAAATGTTTTATTTCCTCTCTCTTTTCATTCATATGTGTAATTTCAACTTGTTGCACCCTATCTTGCATATATGATTTGAGTAGATCTAGGGCAGGTCCTCTGACTCCGTAATATTCCAGTTTACTTAATAGTATTTTATGGTTAATACTGTCAAAGGCCTTTGCCAGGTCGCAAAAAACTCCAATGGTTTGTTCACCATCCTCTAATCCCTTTATAGTGTTTTGAATGAAGTTATCTATTGTGTTAGTCGTCGATTTATTTTTCCGAAATCCGCTCTGGCTTTCTGTAAGAAGTTTTTCCCTCTCAAGGTATGTTATTATTCTAGTGTGAATTAATTTTTCAAAAATTTTTGATATACTGGGTAGAATTGATATCGGTCGATAGTTTTCCGACTTATTTCTATCCCCTTTCTTAAACAACGGTGTGATTTTACCTATTTTTAGTTTTTTTGGAAAGGTTCCCTTATCAATACAGTCGTTAAAAATATGTGCTAGCGGTAGAGAGATATTCGTAACAATTTTCTTTAATATACAAGTTGGGAGGTTGTCTACTCCAGCTGACCTTTTGTTTTTTAGCTTTGATGTAATTTGAATTATTTCTGTATCGCATGTACTGTCCATGAAAAATGAATTTACGGGTCGCTTTGCTTTAGTTAAATGCCTATTAAACGCATTTTCTGAAGAATTTACATCAAGGTTTTGGGCTATGTTAGCGAAGTCTTTATTTAGAATATTAGCAATTTTTATGGGATCTTTGATAGTTTGGTTTTCATGATTTATGACAATGTTTTTGTTTTGTTGAATCTTTGACTTATTAGTGTGCCTTTTCACTATCTCCCATATGGTTTTTGTTCTATCAATACCTGATTTCTCCTTTATTTTTTTGTTTATTATCAGTCGTTTTGCTGCTTTTATAGTTTTTTTGTAATTTTTTTTATAGAGTTTGTATTTTGTTATTAATTTTTCAGTTTTGTAGTGAAGCTGTAGCTGATAAAGAAATTTTAGGTTCTTTGCCGAATTTTTAATTCCTGGTGAAATCCATTCTTGCTTTATAAATTTATGGTTTATTTTCACACTTTTTACTGGATAACATTGATCAAAACTTTCACAAAGGATTGATGAGAACATGTTGTATTTTTCATTTGGATCATCGAGTTTATACATTTCCTCCCAGGATGTGTGTTTAAGCATGTCTTTAAAATTATCCGTATTTTCTTTATTCAATTTTCGAATGTTAATTGTTTTGCTTGGAGGATTAAATTTTGATTTTAGTTTTATTGAAATAATTTGAGCCGTGTGGTCTGAGAGATTGTTTTCTGTAACCTCAGTAGAGAACATATAGCTGGGTAGATTGGTCGCTATGTTGTCTATTGTCTTGGCCGTATTAAATCTAGAATCGATCCTAGTTGGCCCTTGTATTGTTAATTTTAAATTATATGCAGCAATTAAGTTTATTAGATTTTCACTCTCCCTTGATTTTGTAGAAGTATTTATATTAAAGTCGCCAGTTAGGACAACATCTTTATTTTCTGAAGTAATTTTTTCTAGAATGTGTTCCAAAGTGGCCATAAAATGATTTAAATCTCCTAATGGCGATCTATAAGTGGAGATCACTACTAAGTTCCGTGTGTTGTTCGCATAGTTTAATTCTATAGCTGCTAGTTCAATGTCTATTTCTTTACTTAGATTATTTATATCATTTCTAGCTTTTACGTCTTGTGTTAATTTATTATTTACAAATATAGCTGACCCCCCATGTTTATGTGTTACTCTACTGAAATTACTTTTAAGGTTATAGTTACAAATGTTTGTTGACTCTAAATTATCGCTGTTCAACCAGTGTTCTGTTAAACATATTATATCTATTTGATTGCCTTGGTCGTCTTTTTTATCTAGAAAAGTCTCTAGTCCCGTTTTAGAGGTTTTTATTGCTTGGATATTTTGATGCATTATATTTATATGGACTTGTTTAGAAATTGAAAGGATTGATCTTTTGATATTTGATTTTTTGTTGATGCGATCTACATTTTCCTCATGTCAGTACGATTTCAATATTTTGGGTTTGGATATGCGCTGAGGGCGGGTTGTTGGACATATGGTCTTTTTAATCGCTCCTGTTTCCTTCGTCGCTACTCGTGTTGTTTGCAATGACTCGTTTGCCGCTCCAGTCGGTTGTGGTGACCCATTTTTCTTTTCCTTCACAGGCAGAGACAGTGGTGGCGATGCTCCCATCTTTGTCACCGATATTTTCTTTGTTGATGATGTCATCTTTCCTGTGGGTGGTGATGGTAGTCCAATTACCTTCTGTAACCCCGAACTTCTTTTTAAAAATCCATTAGAGCTTAGTGCGTTTCTTGCGCTCTTCGCGGTCTCGGTGTTAAATGAGCTCTGTGTACTCTGGATGGCGGGTGAGCTCTTCGCGGTCTCGATGTGAAGTGAGCTCTGCGCACTCTGGATGGCGGGTGAGCTCTTCGCGGTCTCGATGTGAAGTGAGCTCTGTGCACTCTGGATGGCGGGTGAGCTCTTCGCGGTCTCGATGTGAAGTGAGCTCTGTGCACTCTGGATGGCGGGTGAGCTCTTCGCGGTCTCGATGTGAAGTGAGCTCTGTGCACTCTGGATGGCGGGTGAGCTCTTCGCGGTCTCAGTGTGAAGTGAGCTCTGCGCACTCTGGATGGCGGGTGAGCTCTTCGCGGTCTCGATGTGAAGTGAGCTCTGCGCACTCTGGATGGCGGGTGAGCTCTTCGCGGTCTCGATGTGAAGTGAGCTCTGTGCACTCTGGATGGCGGGTGAGCTCTTCGCGGTCTCAGTGTGAAGTGAGCTCTGTGCACTCTGGATGGCGGGTGAGCTCTTCGCTGTCTCGATGTGAAGTGAGCTCTGCGCACTCTGGATGGCGGGTGAGCTCTTCGCGGTCTCGATGTGAAGTGAGCTCTGCGCACTCTGAATGGCGGGTGAGCTCTTCGCGGTCTCGATGTGAAGTGAGCTCTGTGCACTCTGGATGGCGGGTGAGCTCTTCGCGGTCTCGATGTGAAGTGAGCTCTGTGCACTCTGGATGGCGGGTGAGCTCTTCGCGGTCTCAGTGTGAAGTGAGCTCTGCGCACTCTGGATGGCGGGTGAGCTCTTCGCGGTCTCGATGTGAAGTGAGCTCTGCGCACTCTGGATGGCGGGTGAGCTCTTCGCGGTCTCGATGTGAAGTGAGCTCTGTGCACTCTGGATGGCGGGTGAGCTCTTCGCGGTCTCAGTGTGAAGTGAGCTCTGTGCACTCTGGATGGCGGGTGAGCTCTTCGCTGTCTCGATGTGAAGTGAGCTCTGCGCACTCTGGATGGCGGGTGAGCTCTTCGCGGTCTCGATGTGAAGTGAGCTCTGCGCACTCTGGATGGCGGGTGAGCTCTTCGCGGTCTCGATGTGAAGTGAGCTCTGTGCACTCTGGATGGCGGGTGAGCTCTTCGCGGTCTCGATGTGAAGTGAGCTCTGCGCACTCTGGATGGCGGGTGAGCTCTTCGCGGTCTCGATGTGAAGTGAGCTCTGTGCACTCTGGATGGCGGGTGAGCTCTTCGCGGTCTCGATGTGAAGTGAGCTCTGTGCACTCTGGATGGCGGGTGAGCTCTTCGTGGTCTCGATGTGAAGTGAGCTCTGTGCACTCTGGATTGCTTCTTTATTTTTTATTACTTTGAGAATTTTGTAGCATAGTTTATTCTTGCCTCTTTTGCTGAGGTGTAGGCCATGCCTTGTGAAATCTTCCCTACCCATGGATCCTGCATTTATAACTATGGCTTCTTGTTTTCCCTTTTGGTTTTTGTTATGTTCTTCTATAAGTGAGGCTATTCTGCTATTTGTGGTAGCTATTAGTTTTTGGAGATCCTGGCCTTCGGGATCTTGGCGGTTGGGAATGTTAACAACTATTATTTTTGATTGTAATTCTGATGTCAAGATTTTGTTTAGAGCTATTCGTATATGGTCAGGTGTTTTCTTAGGAATGTTATTAGTTCCCGCCATTATTATTAGTGTATCATCCTGGCTCAGGCTACTGTCTAGAGACGTCATTACTGCTTCGATTGGCGCACTTGGTTTGAAATGACATTCAACTGAGGTGTTGAGGTTCTGGTCATCACACAGGTGTTGGAGGATGTTGGCGAGCCCTCGTCCATGGCTGTCTGCTAATATTTGAGTACGATGTCTTGGAGTGGGCGTAGGGAGTGGAGTGGGAGTTGCTTGTGGTGCAGCACTGGCCCCTGTGTTTGCTGCAATCTGTGGTAATTTACTTGAAAAGTTGCTTGCGTTATCGTGTTGTGCCGCCAGGTGTTGTTTTTGAAAGAGTGGTGCTGCTATCTGTGGGACTTCACGCGAAATGCACATGGAGTTGTGTTGTGGTGCCACCTGGTGTTGATTTTGGTAATTGAGCTTGTTTTGGATCACGTGTTCTGTATTTCTTATACTGCATTTTTCTTTTATTTGATAGTGCTTTGATGAACATAGTTGGTTTAATAAATGTCTCAGATCATTTACCTCTTGTACAAGCAGTGCATTTATTGCTCCTTGTTGATCAGATGAGTTGATTTGGAGAATATGCTGCAGGCCTTTGTTGAGAGGGGCCCAACCATGCGGTACATATTTAGCAGCCATTTCTCACACACTAGGCACTAGACGGACGAAATTATTTAATATAGCACTCGACGTTATAATTGTTAACAAAATAAAACACACGATAAGGCCTAAACTTACATCAAACTGGCTTTTCTGGTAATTAATCTGGGATCACTACATACAAAGAACCTACTACGGCGGCCATCTTGATTCGTTTTATATGAGCGTATTCAATGAAATAAAAAGACTTGTGCCCGGCCTGGTAATGAGGATGATCATCACCGATTACGAAGCAGGTCTGCAGAGAGCCCTTCGCGTAGCATTTCCAACGGCAGACCTCCATGGCTGTTGGTTTCACTTCGCGAATGTGAGTAAATATTATTAATATTAATATTCCTATAATAGGGAATAGCAAATGATTTTTAATGAGGTCAAAATTCAATTTTTCAAAATAACATCTAGTATGTTGGTAAAACACACTATTTTCAATTTCGAATGTGTAAATTTTCATTGAAATTTAATTGAAATTGAAATTTCATACTTAAATTTTATTAAAAAAATTATTTTTTACATTTTATTAAATTTGATTTTGGTGGGAAAACAATATTCATATCGATTGATGTCATTTTATTATAACCATTGCTACATCATTATTGGTTGATTAAAATGACATCACTCGACATGAAAAACGTGTGAAAGTAAAATAACAATAATTATCGTTATTCACAGGCTCTTCGCAAGAAATTTCGCACGCTTGGTATGATGGCATTGTTGGTGCAAGGGCAGGAGGTACCACACGTTGCATCCTCCGTAAGAATGGCAATGGCCTTACCGCTGTTGCCATATGACCTAATGGAGGAAGGGTATGATGCAGTCCTGAGCCACGCAACAGATGAAAACGCTGTGGCTCACATACAGCCCTTCCTCGACTATGTCCGGAGGACGTGGCTGGACAGGATTCCGCATAACACCCTGTCGGTGTACCGCATGCCCCGTCGCACCAACAATGACCAGGAGTCATACCACCGGAACCTGTTCAGAGTTATCGGCAGTGCCCACCCAAACCCTTGGACCTTCTTAGGTAAGAATTATTAATTCAATAAATATAATTAACTTTATAATCACGTGTTTGTTTTACATGGTATGACTATAATCTACAAGAGCACACGGTCTCACTAGGGGCCGGTATTACCAAAGTTAATCTGAGCCGGAGCCAATCAGATACCTAAAAATGATTGAAACAGTTGAATTTAATCAAAAAGTTAGTTAATCCAGCACAATTTAACTTTGGTAATACCGGGCCTAAGTCAACGTAAATATAGTAAAGAATAATTATTAAAAAAAAAAACATTTACTAAAATACTGAAACATAATGACAGTTGACTTCCTCTGTTCATATTCAACAGAGCTGTGGTAATTTTAGGGCTAAATAGAAACACCGAAAACTCTTAATTTTGATAATTAAAAAATCAACCTATTCATAAACATAATCCAGATAATTGCAATGTGACAATCATGATGAAAGCGTTCACTATATACTACTCATTGCGTCTTCCCATACCGGTATCGTAGTAACATTTCAAAATGTTATTAGATTATAAAAATGTTGGCGGCGATATTGGAAAATAATTGAAATCTTTCCTCAAATAACTTACTATTGTTTGTGCTGCAGATAACCTGCAACTGATGCAGAGGACGGCGGCTCTCACACTGGCCAGGAGTGCGACACTGGGAAATCCAGGGCGGGCAAGGACGAAGCAGAGCTTCCTGCAAGACCGAGCGATAATCGGCGCGACCAACAACCTCGACGTCGGCCGGTTATCGGTGAGGGAATTCCTCAATACGGCCCAATACAGGATAGCCACCCTCTTCCCCATGATGGGTCAAGACCATTTGGGGGATGAGGACGATGATGACCCGGCGGCTATTGACCTAGTAGCGGGTCGTATACCGAGGCTACAAATTCCACTCGCCGCTCAGGGAGTTGTCGCTGCTCGTCCCGCTGCCCTTGGAGGCTTGGCCCGCCGTGCTCAGCGCGGCGTTCGCCGCCCTGCTGAGTTTCGTGCTCGGCTCGCCGCGCTTCGAGGCCCAGTGCCCGCTGCCCAAGGAGGTCCACGACGTGAACCGGTGCAGGACCAAGATGGGCGCCCTGGAGCCGCCGGCGCCGTCGCCGAAGGAGGTCCACGACCTGCTGAGTTTCGTGCTCGGCTTGCCGCGCTTCGAGGCCCAGTGCCCGCTGCCCAAGGAGGTCCACGACGTGAACGCCCTGGAGCCGCTGTCGCCGTCGCCGAAGGAGGTCCACGACCTGCTGGGGTTCGTGCTCGGCTCGCCGCGCTTCGAGGTCCAGTGCCCGCTGCCCAAGGAGGTCCACGACGTGAACCGGTGCAGGACCAAGATTGGCGCCTTGGAGCCGTCGTCGCCGTCGCCGAAGGAGGTCCACGACCTGCTGAGTTTCGTGCTCGGCTCGCCGCGCTTCGAGGCCCAGTGCCCGCTGCCCAAGGAGGTCCACGACGTGAACCGGTGCAGGACCAAGATGGGCGCCCTGGAGCCGTCGTCGCCGTCGCCGAAGGAGGTCCACGACCTGCTGAGTTTCGTGCTCGGCTCGCCGCGCTTCGAGGCCCAGTGCCCGCTGCCCAAGGAGGTCCACTACGTGAACGCCCTGGAGCCGCCGCCGCCGTCGCCGAAGGAGGTCCACGACCGGCCGAGTTTCGTGCTCGGCTCGCCGCGCTTCGAGGCCCAGTGCCCGCTGCCCGAGGAGGTCCACGACGTGAACGCCCTGGAGCCGCCGTCGCCGAAGGAGGTCCACGACCTGCTGGGTTTCGTGCTCGGCTCGCCGCGCTTCGAGGCCCAGTGCCCGCTGCCCAAGGAGGTCCACGACGTGAACGCCCTGGAGCCGCCGTCGCCGAAGGAGGTCCACGACCTGCTGGGTTTCGTGCTCGGCTCGCCGTGCTTCGAGGCCCAGTGCCCGCCGCCCAAGGAGGTCCACGACGTCGGCCGATCGACAACCCGATGCCAGCAGCTGCAGCAGTGATTGCAGTGGAGGCAACGCCAACTCATTGCATCGTCTGCCTGAGTTCAGAAAGTCCGATAACACACGCGGCCATTCCTTGTGGCTGCGTTCATTATTGCGCTGTCTGTGCACCCAGGTTGGTAGATTTGAGGATGCGTTGCCCCCACTGCAATCTCGCCTGCAGTTACATCCGCGTGGCCAGGTCACTGCCGGTGCCGCAAGGAGAGTTATGCGTCGTGTGCGGGAGGAATCAAATCACGACCATTTCTTCTCCTTGCGGGTGCTTGGGTGTCTGCCGAGCTTGTGCGACGGACGCTGACGGTCTCTGCCCCATGTGCATTAGAGAGTGCACATTCCATCGCCTCTATGGGCAACTGTAAATTTTTAGATTAGCTTAATATTAGTATAGGTATTCAATATTTTGAATTAATTATATTTCGTATTACTCTATTTTTTACTGATCTAATAAATTGATTTGCTCTAAAAAGTTTAAAATGTACCTTACTGCCAATTATAAACTTTCCACACATAAATTCTCCCAGTAATATACATATTATCTCTAATTCAATTCATTCAATTACAATTGGAACAGAACAGCTGGAGGTTCCTGATATTCTTAGAATCTAATTTCATACTGCACAGAGAGTTTTACCTTTACAGCAGAGATAGAAAAATTACAGAAAAGGTAAATATAATAATTGTATTTTTAATGAAATGCATTCGAAATGAAAACGTTAACAAAATCAGACTGTTCGTATCACATTGAGATTTTCTTCGCTGCAACTATAATGACATTGACACCAATTTCCATCTCATAAGTTTGGCATTATTGGAAATGAAAATTATACTTCGAATATTTGCTGTAACTAAGAATGTATTCATCCGCCCGCCTCTATTATATTCTGATAAAAGCCAATGATAAAACCAGTCTCTCAAATCACCCCTCTGTATACAAATATCTGTATTTTAGGCAACTTAAACAACGTATGTGTACGACTGGTAGTCGCGATACAGCTAAGGTAAGTTTTATCAGGAATAGAGATTACTTTGCTCTAACTTTTAGGCTAAAAGAGGAAACATTTTCCTGACGGCCGGATTAAACTATACAATAAACTAACTAACTAACTTTTTCTAATAGTAAGATTCTAATAATAACAATACTGGATCATAATAATAATGGTGTCGTTGTTGTGCCTAAGACCTGAAGAGAAATTTGAAAGGATTGCAGATGGCCGAGCGTTTTATTTACATTTTTCAAAGGCACCCGCTTCAGACAATATGTCATTTGACAAGAAAGATTTTTAATATAAGATAGTTAAGGCTTTTGGGTAAAAGCCCCTGCCAAGAGTGCCATAGATTTAGTCTGATATCTTAAAATTTTAACCACAAATAATAATTAAATATTAGGGCAATTAATGACGGCAATCAAATGTTTTAAAAGATATGACGTAATCTTCAACACATAAATATTTAATATTAAATTTTAATTGCCTATTTTTGTGTTTGAATCTTTTGTAAAATTGACTGATAAACTAGCATTGGCTCAATAAAGAGACAATTACAAAAAAAAAATCTATAATTGCAACTACATACTACATACTAATTAAAACCGAAAAGTGGTCTAGGGTTGGTGCTGCAGTATATTATTGTATAATCTAAAAATTAACTAGGAAAACGCTCTGTGTAACGCGTTGATGAGCGAGCACGGATATGCGCAACACATCGAACCGAAATTCTGGCTATTGAAAATGTCATTAAAAGCCAAAAATTCTTTAATTTCGTCACAGACTGGTATGAAAATCTTCAAAAATTCCAAAAATATTGATCCCAATAAGCATGTAAAGTTTTAAGTTGATTGATTGAACCTGAACCTTTATGATTGAATGGTTCCTTGTTAATTTTCAAAAATCACAGGATCTTGTTCAAAAACTATACCTGGGACCACTCATATGATATAAGTGTGTTTACACAATATCATATCGATCTGTTGATTATTAGTGTCATAATTATGCGATTGAAAGTTTCTGTTCTAACTACCTTGGAACATTGGAACTGAGGCGTCAATGTTGCGGTGATCCATAGCAACAAGCAAAATGTCCGTAAAATGTCAATAACTTTTGGATTTAAACACAGATTTGTCTGAAAATTGTCAAAAACACAGATAATGTTGGTCCCAATGACCATGCAAAGTTTTAAGTTGATCGGTCAAACGGTTCTAGTTTAAATTTCAAAAATCACTGTAAAGATGGTTTTAAATTTTAACCAATGGGAGGATTTGGCTGAAACTTTGTATGATTGGGTAAAATGTTAGTGGTAATGACTTGTCAAAATTTCAAATTGATCAAACAAACCAATCGAAAGATATTTTTTTAAAATTTGAACCAATCACGGGATCCCGTTCAAAAACGATCCCAGGGACCGCATAGATTACGTTAGTATGTGTACAAAATTTCAGATCGATTGCTTGAGCGGTTTGACCTGGGCTGTGACCACAAAAAAACAAACAAACAAACAAACAAACAAACAAACACACAGAGAAAGTGCCATAAGAGTACCGTGGTGACGCTCGCTACGCTCGCTCAACCAGTAGATTAGTTGTCTTTCACAAATGTTCCCTACAAAATGTAAATTATTGTAATACAAATATTTAGTTAGCAGCTCTACAAATTTAGCACTACTTAGAGAAACCATGTCTATGGAGAAACAATATATTTTGGTAATGTACCTACCTAAGTCCATTTTATCTCTGGAAACTTTTGAAAACTTGACAATATTTTGTGTCCTCTTTTGAACTCGGGACACAAATGATTTAAATGATGTTACCCTAATCTCCGCTTGCAGCAGATATTTTAATTTCTTACATAAGAGAACTCACCATAACTTTACTCACAAAAATGTTATAATTATGTAGATATTATTAATGTATAGCGTGAAGTGCATGTTATTTATTCTCTAATTATGATATATTTGCAATTTTATATGTTGTAATCAATGCATTTTCTACTTCAATCTGCGTCGAATCGAATAAGTAGGTAGATAGATACCTGTAGAGAAGTCTGAAACAGCGTTCAATCTTCATACTTTACAAGTTATTCGAAAATATTCCGAGTCAGTCATAAAGGTAAACAAATTGGATTTTATCTTGTAATAAAAGAATAGAATCAGGTCTGACTTATTTTTTCAATTTGATGGTACAATATTTTCCACAATTTGATAAATGACAAAGAAATTGCTTATGAATTAGACATTATTAAACCCAAGTTACAATAGATCAATCAATAATTGATTTGAAGTTTACCCCTAGTTTATGCAGTCCTGCCACACACCAGAGTATTATAGGCAAACTACTCACAGGCGTAGATACGTTATTTGTTGAAGGTTCATCTTGCCAACGGCAGAGTGCAGACCAAGCAACTTTTTGTTTCAATATTTCCTGCCATTAGGATGCAATTTATATTGCAATTAATCTGATTGATTCAATAACTTTTTCTATGAAAGAACATAGAAGAGAAATTAATTAAGACGAAATGCAGAATGCTCGTTTTGAACGAAGCCACGTTTGTAGAGGAAACGCAGTTTAGATCAAACGCATATTAGATGAAACACAATCTACTCTCTTGGTGGGTTTTTGATGTCAGCCATATTTGTAGAAGCATAATTATTAACTCTTTTTGACAGGCAGCCATATTTGTAGAGGAAACGCAGTTTAGATGAAACCACAATTAGATGAAACGTAATCGACCTTTTAATAGGCAGCTGTATATGTAGAGGTAACGCAGTTTAGATGAAAAACAATTAGATGAAACGCAATGGGCTTTTGGCGAGGGCCAACAATTTTGGATGAAACACAATTTAGATCAAAAAAATATTTGGATGAATTGAAATTTAGAGCAAAAGGAATTCGATGAAACGCTACCATCCCAGAGTAACTAGGTTTGTTCGTCGGGGTGTTCTAACCTGCTCGGAGCAGGCGGAAGTACGTCACTGAATTTGTTAGGTGCATGAATTACGAATCAAAACTCGACGGATAGGTATAAGTAAACTTTTCCGTGACGACTTCAGGTGTGTTCCGAACAGGTTAAAACACCCCGACGAACAGACCTACTGAATGAATGCTTGTGCCAACTAGCGGGCGTTTACAGAATGTTCGAGAATGTGGGAAATTTAAATTTAAACAGAGCAATCAACTGTCATGTCCGTTTGTTCACAATGTTCACAATAAAATTTTATTTTTTATCAAAAAGCTTTGAATTATTGGCAATAGACAACATCATAAATTATCTAGTTAAACTCCGTTTCATGCAGTCTAGAGTCCTGTTTAACACGGGTAGTCCTATACCTGCCCATGCTATCTAGGACTCTAGACCCCATGAACTGGAGGATGGAAGGCTAGGTTCAGCCCGGTCATGAAACGGAGTTTAGCTCTGCTTTTCAAAAAATTTCATATGCAGTACCGTGATCCATGTATCTATTACCCCATAAAAAACACTCCGTGTAAAAATACCCGCCAAGTCTCTTCAACTATAAAAAAATAGAAGAAATCTAAAAATTCAACACTGAAAAGAAGTGATATCAAAAAATGAGCCAAGTCAAAACTTAATTTTAAAAACCAAAATATACTTGGCGCATCGTGTATATAAATAGTATAGAAGCATATGCCAAAAATTAAATGTACCTAAATATATATAATATACCTATAATGCCCTTAAAAACGATGCGCCAAGTATATTTTGGTTTTTAAAATTAAGTTTTGACTTGGCTCATTTTTTGATATCACTTCTTTTCAGTGTTGAATTTTTAGATTTCTTCTATTTTTTTATAGTTGAAGAGACTTGGCGGGTATTTTTACACGGAGTGTTTTTTATGGGGATATCACTTATTTTTTTAGTTTATTTACACAACTTGTAACACACATCGGAGCAACAATGACCAATTACTTTTAAAAAATACGCCATTTCCGAATTGGTTAATACGAAAAATTGTGTTTGGTGCTCAATATACCTAAGCTTAAAGTGATATTCCATGAAGAATTGCGCAAGCTTCGTTACAATCAGTCCAGCCGTTTTCGAGATATGGTATCACTTCCGGTTTTCAAAATGGCGACTAAAATTACTGCCACATAGAATTTATTTCTATAAATGTTATGTATCATTATAAGCCTTCTGAATATGTAGTTATTGTAGTAAGAGGTCATTTAAATCTAGTTCTTCATTTTCATGACGTCATTTCCGGTTTCGGTAATAGTACATCTCTACTTTAACTATTGATATTCCATATAGATGACCGTCTGAATCATTTGGCGCTGGTTTAATTCCTAACGGTCTAGCTGTTTTCGAGATAATACGTCACTTCCGGTTTCAAAATGGCGGCTTCCTGTTGGTTTTATAAAAAGGCACCTCAGACGCCAAAAGTGCACATGTGGTGAAAATTTCAGATCGATCGGCTCAGCCGTTTAGGCTGTGGCGGTGATTGCGGTGTTTCCTGATATCATCATCATCATCATCAGATCAAGATAGGTTTTAAAAGGGGTGTAATTTCACGTTTTTCACGGCCCTCTAGCTCGCAAACGGCATAACATATTGTTCCCTAATTTGGTATATGTAGTGGGGTGGGCCATAGCTCGAAATTAAGATATATCGCAACAATGTGAGATTTTCTAATTTTAAGATCCAGTAGGCCGAAAATGCCGTGTTGTTGCTTACAGTAAAAGTGGTTGGTCTGCTCCTCAGTTTATTATGCATATACGGTATGTTGAGTGAGTGTGAGTGTACGGTACGACTTGGCTGGGTGGAGCGACCGCTCCACTAGATGGTTTTTCAATAATGGATCATAACCATAATAGATACTTGGATCACGGTACTGCATATGAAAATTTTTGAAAAGCAGAGCTAACTAGATAATTTATGATGTTGTCTATTAGCAAACGGTAAGATAATGTTGTTCTGAGATATCACACTAATTATCTGAAACATCTTGCAAAATGGGTCGTAAAAAATTAGCCTCCCCAACAATTGCTGATGAAGAAATGAAGTCCTCACATTCAATAGAAACTGATTCAAACCCAACTGTGGCCAAATTTCTTATCAATTTGCCATTACTGTGCTCTGAAGAAGGGATGTTACTGAATATAACAAGTACAGAGCCATTGGTAGGCAATATGAATGTCACTGGGGTTGTTGGATTGGTAATGTTAAAAAGATCTTCAAAGAGCATAGAGAATGCATTGAACGAAACTACCCTTGTTAGCGCAGTACATGAAACACGAGAAGTTGTGCAAAAGTTGATATTGAAAGGGATTCCCATCGACATTATGCTAGTAAAAGCAATTGGCAGAAGCCTTGACAATTTCAGCACAATCACAGTTCTACATATCGAAAATTGTTGTCTTACATATGAATCATTTGAGATAGTTGCTCGTTTCATTAAACGTACACAGACTGTTAAGGATCTAAGTTTCGACAGAAACCCTTTACCATGTCAAAGTTACCACACATTGCTCGAAAATAACAGAACCTTGCAACATCTCTCCTTAAACATGTGCAAATTATATGATTCTGGAGCAAAGCTTTTGGCAGAGCAACTTGCATATGAAAACTTTTCCCAAGAGTTAACCACACTTAATCTGAACAACAACGGGATAAGCTGTGATGGGGCTGAAGCTCTGGCCGGCGCATTAAGGACCAATCGTAAACTCGTGTCCCTCTCATTGGCCGCAAACCGAATCGCAGATCGCGGATCAGTCTCATTGGCTACTGCTCTCGGAAAGTTTAAACTGAGCCATCAGGAAGTCATATCGATTAGACGTGAAGTTTGGGATCAACTGGAGGTTAAAAAATGCAAAGAGATTGAAATGCTAAAAGTTCTGAGTTTGACCAAAGCTTCTTCTTCACGTCAAAGTCTTCTGAAAGGCTCGAACAGTTTGCAGCGATCGAGCAGCGCCAGCAAGAAAGCACTCAGTCATCGGGAGTCGGCAAGTCGGAAGGGAAGTCACAGAGAAAGCGTCAACACGACCAAATCCAAGAACCACTTGAGAGAATCACTCGACAAGAAGAAACGTAGAAGCGTCTCGAAATCATCAATGGAAAAGGCGATGCAAGAGAATAACATCGATCAACACCCGTTCATCCAAGATGCGACATCCGAAGGCGGGGAAATCTTCTGCTTTGGGAATGTGAAGTTAGCGCACCTGAACCTCGCTTACAATCACGTGGGTCGAGAAGGCGTGATGGCCATTTACAAGGCGGTGGACGCGCAAGAGTCCAATGCGTTTTGCAACGTCAAGGGAACGGGATTGAGGAAACTTCTTCTGCAAGGCAACGAGATCCCCGACAACTGCCTTCAGCTGCTCGACGAGATTGCAGAGATGTTATCGGAAAGAGGAAAGCCACGCAGCAGATGCTCCATTTAAAATGTACATTATGTCTTGGAAAACTTTATTCATAAAAATATCTTCTTTATGAGGAAGAATGAGCCTCTAAATAGAAATCATGAAGACTGTGACCATCTCGATTGATGGTGTTGAACTACTACTACATAACTTGCTCTGAGTTACGGGTGGAACTACAATTTTCAAACTCTCAACTTTTAGGTCAGAATTTAAAAAAAAAGTTGCCAACAATTCGCGTCTTTCACGCTCACCAAGCGCGCTAGTGTCGCGGGCATAAATCCAATATGGCAGGTTCTAGTGCGGTTGACGCTGGAATGTCCATATAGCGCCGTGTAAATGTTTCCTGTTTTAACGAAGTTTATATAAATTATATGTTGTATAAAAGTTATTAAAAACATCTTGATTGGGATATTTCATCCTGTATTAAGTTTATTTGTAGGTAAAGTCAACAGTTTCGGTCCATATGTTTGGACCTTCTTCAGGACAAAACTTCAAATCATATAAAACAATTAAACATTTCAAACAAAGTACTAAAACAATTTTCTAGAGGCTATAAAAATCACGGTCTATAAATCTATTTTCTAACTCTAAGACGACCCTCCCACAAAGAACCTTGCTTTGCTGTCTTTTCTTCCTCTTCTTCTTCTTCTTCTTCTTCTTCTGTAATTATCTGTCTTCCCAACAGTCTTGAGGAACAAAGGGTCCCAGGCACGACTGAGACCAAAACTAGCATCTCTGTTGAAGTTGTTAGAGTTCTTCCTAATCTCAATCGCTTCTCTTACCATGCGGGGCCAACCAATCAATCCCTTGGCCAAAATTGCAGTTTTTTCAAAAAGGATGTTATGGTCATATTCCAGAGCATGTTCAGCTACTGCCGAGAGACGTTTGTGTCTCTTCACATCCTCTTCCCCTCTGTCATCCCTCTGTTTCAAGGCCTCTTTTCCAAGACGGACATGACTCATATGTTCCTTTAATCTCACTGAGAATTTTCGCCCTGTCTCCCCTATGTACACCTTCCCACACTCACAAGGAACTTCATACACGCCATTAGATGATTTTAACGGTTCATTCTCATGAATTGATCTCATGTACGTGTTCAGTTTCCTGTTCGTATTAAAAACAGTAGTAATCCCGTGTCTACGGAGCACTTGTAATGTGGCCCTTATAGGGGTAGAGAGAATCCCTATACAAAACTTGGTAGATATCCGACTGTCACCAGGTTAATTTATCAAGGTAAACCGACCTAATAGTTCACTGAATTTATAGAATCAAACATAAATACCTGTAGTTGAGACGTGGAGTACCGAGTTGTGAAACCGGTAAGTGTAGAACGAAACCTCGTAGTAATAATAGAAAAGTTGATTTCCGAACAAGAGTCTTTCTCTGATTGATCTCAAATACTTTTATTGAATTTAATAATAAAATGAATATAACATTGAACTGATATTTATCTCGTAAAAATGGGACCTCAATCTGTCGGAAAGGATTTGTGAAGGATTGGCTTCACCAATATTGCTCACCTCAGAATAGACGTTGAATGTTGATTTCACTTGATGTTTGTATTTCACTTTTAAAGTTACACTTGTTACTGTTTTAAGTTACACTTGTTACTGTTGCGTTTACACGCTCTTGAAATTGACAATGATTCACAACAAAATATATCTTGTGATATAAAACTTCAGGGATATTCCCTATTTCACATTGAAAGATTATAAAGTTTCAAAGACGAATTTAAATTAAACCTCGAAGAATTAGGCGACGACACTAAAATGTGAAGAGGAAGGAGGAATAAAAATTAATCAAACAAGTTTGCCTGAGAGATTAAGTTTTTAAACCAAGGGAACAGAGAAAACCGTCTGAATCAACAAGTTTGCCTGAATCATCAGAGTGGGTAGACCCCGGAAGAGGAAGTGAATTGTACAAGATCGCCTGGACAATTAGCTGGAAGCTGGTAAAGCATTTCCTTATATACCCAAGCAGAGGTCAGTTCAATATCATACCCAGAACCACCCATTTCAAAGATGGAACCGAGTTTACCATTAACCTTGACCTTGGAGAACTCTTTCTATAAGAAGTGCTTTGCTCTACCATCTTTAAGCATACAATTCAAATTTAAAAATGAAGCTAACCAATGTCAGAAATGAACAACAAACTTGTCTTCAAAATAAATGAACTTTAAAACCTTTGACTGATCTGACTTGTTAAATAACAATTCTCAAATAGACTTTTACCTAAACATTGTTCCTTAATTAATCTTCTATCCCCTTCCTTTTCTTAACTGGATCCGGTCTTGTATAGTAATGAATAACTTCAAATTTGGAAGTAATCTACTGAAAACAACAAATAAAATACCAACTGAATTTAATGATTTTATATGTGTCACTACACCACAGTACTCTACTAATCTCGTCGGTACATCTGTGCACATAGGGAAGAATAGCATAGCCAAAATTATGTTTTTCAACACATTTCTCCTCTTGATCTGCATTCTCGCCCAACGACTCCTCCCCGATGTCCATCCCTTTCTTGTCAGACACTTCTTCTTCTCTTGACAAAACTTTCTGTTGTTCTCTCTTCGGTATCCTGTTGAACGCTCTTCGAATCTCCTTTTCACTATAGCCATTCATAACAAACGTGTCATGTAAGAATGACATCTCTTGGCCCAAGTGTTCAGCGTCTGTCAGTCGTCTTGATCTTGTGGTAAGAGAGTTCAACACCGAAGCCTTCTGACTAGGATGATGATGTGAATCGGAGTGCAGGTACCTATTCGTATGTTCGTATTCGTATGTTTTGATTTGTCTTGTAAATATATATTGAAATACAATATTTCAGAGGTCTTTAACGTTAGTGTATAAAGTGCATACCATTATTTCAACACTTTTGACATAGTATGACTTTTACATCAAGTCAATAGATTACTAATCGAAATGTACGAAAATGTACGTTGATTTGTTTATAATATGATGCAATTTTATAATCTTAGTACTTGTGCAACCTTTCCTCTCAAAATCCGTACAAAATAAATAAGATAATCACACTTTTCCTACCCTCTAGAGCAATGGGCTTCACCCATGAGCAGGTGCCTACTAATTAGAGCATATTATTGGTGATTATTTACACAATACTCATGTTCAAGGAACGAGGCCCATGAAATATTGTTCTAAAAGCTTTGATATTTAATTATTAATGAATGTTAGTTTTACAAACACAATCAGAGTGAATGTGGAAATACATTAAATCAAGTGCGTTGCCACGGACTTTTCAAGCAATATGTCATAAAGACAATTTTAAACATTATTTTCTTCAACTCATTACAAAGGGGGTAACAGTTTGACGCAATTAATTGTATTCTAATTTATTATAATCATTATAGTGAATGAAAAGAATGAGCTTTGTATTTGTAGTTAAATTCAATCCAACATCTTATGAATGTCCACATAGCATCAATAAAATGGCCATATTGAAAACCTTCACCGCACTCAAAGAGTTCCGCCAGAATCCGCTAGGTGGCAGACTCTTCGGTGGTAAAAGCGAATACACAAAGATTAATTCATTTTCTATTACATTGCCGCTTCAACATTATTAAATCCAGCAAGACGGTCACAATCTTTAGAGTGGCGGTCTTCATTGCTCATCCTTCACTTTAACGCGATTCGAGCGATACCATGTGACTAAAAATATAAATCACGTTATTGGCGAAACTACTGCACTCAAAGAGTCGGGAGGGTATTTTTCTCATTCAGTAAGTGATTCTACAACTCACTGTATCTTTTTTGACACATTATTGTTGTACCATAAAATTTTGACTTTTTTATTTTTGAAGGGCATGTGCAAAGCGAAACAA
Source organism: Leuctra nigra (assembly GCA_934045905.1). Classification (NCBI taxonomy): domain Eukaryota; kingdom Metazoa; phylum Arthropoda; class Insecta; order Plecoptera; family Leuctridae; genus Leuctra; species Leuctra nigra. The sequence continues at coordinate 59,648,255 of OW203761.1, read as the reverse complement.
CCAGCAGATGGCAGCACAATCTTTTTGAGGGCAAAAGCAAGTTCGTAAGATTAGCGGGCTGTTTGTCAGTCAACTATAGGCGGCGGTGACTTTCATGTGAAAAATGGCGGCTTCAGTCTAAGAACCACACATTTCCTTGTTAATAATAGTTTTCTACTCACACTGATGATTTCCAATGACTTTAGGGTAACAATGGAACTTTAAATGATTATTTACTACGCGTGGAATTTCTTTTGATCGACTATTTTTAACTACACAGGTTTGAACTGTCAGCTGTCAAGCTGTCAACAAATCAGCTGTTGTGTAATTCCAAAGATACTGAAACCAAAGAATTTCAGTAAAGATGAAACACTTGCCCTCAAAACGCTCGTAGCGCTTACGGCGGACAAAATTATCGTCCTATCTTTGGCGCGCCCTATTGCCACGCCACAAGCCCTACCATTCACACTACAGACTTCCACGAGGGCTCATTTGGTTCAAAAAAAATGGGCGGATGTCATGACGGCCTCCAAATTTCGATAACTTCATTCCTACTTTGACTGTAGCTTCTACTAAATCAGTAATATTTTACTCTAAAATCCGGTAGGTACGTTTTTTTTTTTTTTTTGGTAAAAATTGAGACAAAAAATTAGAAAAAGAGGGCCGTCAGCCCATAACTAGATATCTAATGAATATTCTCTACAAGTTTCGTGTCATTCAGATAAACGGTTTTGTCTATGAGTGGACTAGAGTAACGTGCATTTTACACTTTTGAAAGTGTCCCGGATTTTTTTGTGGCGCCCAAAAACGACTGATGTCACTTGAAATCATATGTTACCAGCTCCCTCTTACGAAATATGAAGAAAATTAATATTGATTTTTTTCGGTCAAATCGCCTTAAACCACTCAGTCAATGGTTTCAAAAGACACAACAGAACAGAATGAGAGTTTCATTGGTTTCAACGTTTCAAGTAAAGAAAACAAGTCATCTATGCAAAACAGAGTTTAATATTGCTTTTCAAAAGCACTGAAAAGTAGCAACAAAGGCCTTTCAAAAGATCCACACACTTTCAATTCCTATTATCTAAGAATTTACCACAAAACACTCAATTGGCAATCAATCATCACCCACTCAATATAATTGTACATAACTACAATACCTATGCAGTGCACCTTTCCATTCACTCATTCATAAGGCAACATTCAAACTAGTTTACGTGTATAATAGTACATACTAATCCTATCTCTAAAATAAAATGAGTACATATTAATTAAAGTTAAAAATGCTTTAATAAGCTTAGTTTTCATAAAGAACAGTAAGTATAGTTGTTTGAAAAAGTTTAAATAATATAATGCTCCAAATGTCAAAACATACAAGATAATTTTGTTCACCATTCCATAAATAACTTACATTGAATGTGATGAGCTTAGCCCTCAACAAGAGCTCAGGTTGTTAAGAGTTACTGTGTTTTAGTCAGCTTGCCGTGATGCGAATGAGCCGAGTGACGTGTGAATGATGGATAACTTAAAGAATGATTGATTCCGCAGATTACGGTGCTTTCCTGGACTTGCGCTTGCGGACCTCCATGGGTTCGGCTTCTGGTTCCGAACCACTCTGCGTCGCGCCGCCGTCCGAACCTTCCTCATCAACCAGATCCTCCTTCAGCTCGTAATCGTCGTCCTCGTCCTGAAGGCATTAGACATTGTTATCTTCGCTGTAATGGAGGCATTCATGCAAAGACTGCAAGCAGTTTTATTTCTGTCAGTACCAAATGAATTGATAATACCAATAATGACACAGACTACATTTAAAAAACTATCTATCTAGTTAGCTCTACCTTTTTAAAATGTCAATGAAGTTCGAGATTTATTCGTATAAAGTACCCATAAAAAACACTCCATGTAAAAATACCAGCCAAGTCTCTTCAACTAAAAAAAATAGAAGAAATCTAAAAATTCAGCACTGAAAAGTAGTGATATCAAAAAATTTTGGCTAAGTCAAAACTTTTCACAAAATACTTGGCGCATCATGCATATATATAGCATAGAAGTAGGCCGGAAATCAAATATACTCATCTATACATATAATATATCAATAATGCCATAAAAAAAAGATCCGCCAAGTATTTTTTGAAAAGTTTTGACTTAACAAATTTTTTGATATCACTTCTTTTGGGAATGCCTCTGTTGGTCAAAAAATCAACTGGTCGAAAAAATGTGGTCAAAAAAATACGTGGTCGAAAAAAATTAGTCGAAAAATAATTTTTGGTTTTGACTGTACATAATATTTTTTGACCAGTTTTTTCCGACCAGTTATTTTTTCGACCACTTTTTTTCAACCAGTTTTTTTTCATTAGCTTTTCAACCAGTTTTTTTCGACCAGTTTTTTTTCATCAGCTTTTCGAACACCCGACACTCGTTTGCAGCAGTTGGCTGCGTCGAGTGTTGATGCTGTTGGCCGACGGCTAAGTCGGACCAAGTCCGAAGATCGGCCAAGCGCTCTGGCGGGAGGCTTGGAAGGACAAGGTCAGCCGCCCGCACTCGGCCAACTCGCCGGCAAACTCGTCCGGGGACCGAGAGCTCGTCCCTTCCACAGGCGTCGGGCCGCGAACAGATACGAAAGCACCGTTACTCCCGCTGTTTACCCGCGCTTGCCTCGGCCATGTGTAGATGTGTGAACGCTACCTATGACTGGTTTTGCCTGTGGAAGATCGCCGACAACACGAGCAAGACAACGGCCACTCTGTTCACGAAGATCCGGAAGAAGGACCTGTCATCACTGTGGGCGGTGACTAGGGATGGCACTTTTACCGGGTCTGAAAAAATCGGTAAATTTACCGGTCAGCGGTAAATTTTGAAAAATGATGGCAGATACCAATTCATGACTATACCAAATACAAATATGACCCTACTTTATTATTTGACCCATTTACAAAGATTACTGCTGTCAGGACAATAACAATACCAACATCTATAACAATGTTAATAATGACAATACTCCATATTGATAAGGGATGATATAGCCGAATAGCATTGATTCGACCTTCTAGTGTAGGCTATGCCATGCTGCCTGTGCTATTCTCCCATAAGAGGAATTGTCGACCACCAATTTGATCAAGTTACAATCTGTGTCTGCTAAACAAGCAAACCTGAAGAGAGATTCCGACATTGGAAGTAATGGTATATGGATGGAGTTATCATTCTGAATGATTGAGGACAACCAAAACCAACGTAAAATATGCCTAACTGCTATGTTATGTTATTGTGTCTTGCAGTTGCGCTGTTGCACGGTGGCAAGTCCCCGATGATTCTATAGTTTTTCTAATAGTTTTATTCGAAATGTTTTCACACACTCTTCTTTGTGCAGTTGCCGCTCAAGGCCGTTCCATTCCCTCGTTCCTCTCGTTATGAAAGAGTTCCTTCCCACCTCAGTCCTCACTTGTCCAACCCTTAGCAACCCTTCTCTTCCTGTTCGGTTTGACCACTCCAACCTGTTTGCCATCTCTCCCCAGCCGCCGATTCCACTGCGTGCACGAAAGATGTTGCAGAGCCTGTCTACTCGTCGTCTGTGTTCCAGGGATGACCATCCAAGTTCTTTAATCATTTCTGACGGAAATGTCATTTCTGACTGTCATTCAGTCATTTCAGTCATTTCAGTCATCAGTCATTTCTGACTGCTAATATTGTCACACTGATGTTTCCTTATAGTTTTTACTTAAAATTTCATATCTCCATTCATACATTGGAGAGGATAAAAAAAACAAAATTTACAATTTTTATTACCGGTAAATTAATAATCGGTAAATTTACCTTAATTTACCGGTAAATTTTACCGGGTGCCATCCCTAGCGGTGACGTCATCACCTGGAGGCCGTGTAGCCGCTACCTCGGAGTAGAGTTGACTCCACGTCGAGACCGTCTGCAGCAGAGCCTGGGGGAAGCTGGGAGCTCTCCGCCCTCTCCTGCGCAATCCGAACATGTCCGTGGCGACGAAGAGGCGACTCTACCTCACCATCATACGTCCCACCTTCACGTATGCATCGCCCTGCTGGAGCTGGTGCTGCAAATATCTCCAACAGAAAATCCAACGACTGCAGAACAAGGCTCTTCGTCTTGTCGCGGATGCGCCCATCTACACCCGCATCACCGACCTACACGACCACCTGGAGGTCGATATGATCACCACATTCCTTCAGGACCAGGCCCTGACGCTGTATGAGACCACGCTGGACTCACCCAACCCCCTCGCCTGCCTACAAGTGGAATATCGGGAGAAAGAATGGGACCGGCATCGAAGATCAGTCCATGCACTCTCGGGGTGAAGATGCCACCCCGCCTCTTAGAAGGTGAAACCGAGAAGAACAAACCATCGCAGCAGACTGAAGAGGGTTTAAGTGTCACAAAGACACGGTACCAGAAACGCCGAGAAGTGTTACCCCTCCTCTCAAGATGGAAGAAGGGGGGTTCTCGTGTACGTGCCGTGATGTCAAGGAAGGTGGCTAGTGGGTCCGTAGGAGTCGCCCCCGACTTAGTAAGCACGAGAGAGAGAGGGATAGAGAGAGAGAGAGGGAATAAGAAGAAAATAAGAGCTGGCCAACAACACGCGGTGTACCCAAGCGGTCACCCATCCAAGTACTGACCGCGACTAACCCGGTGCTTCCAAAATGGTGTGACCGTTGACGAGGTCGATCGGCGTCCGGCGGCGACGTGTACTGAGTGGCCGAGGCAAGAGCGGGTAAACAACGGGAGTAACGGCGCTTTCGTATCCGTTGGCGGCCCGACGCCTGTGGAAGGGACGAGCTCTCAGTCCGCGGACGAGTTTGCCGGCGAGTTGGCCGAGTGCTGGCGGCCGGCCTTGTCCTTCCACGCCTCCCGCCAGAGCGCTCGGCGCGATCTTCGGACTCGGTCCGATCGAGACGTCGGCCAACAGCATCAATACTCGACGCCGCCAACTGCTGCAACCGAGTGCCGGGAGTTCGAAAAGCTGATGGAAAAAAACTGGTCGAAAATAACTGGTCGAAAAGCTTACAAAAAAAACTGGTCGAAAAAAAGTGGTCGGAAAAATAACTGGTCGAAAAAAACTGGTCAAAAAATATGATGTACAGTCAAATCCAAAAATTATTTTTCGAACAGTTTTTTTCGACCAGTTATTTTTTCGACCACTTTTTTTCGACCAGTATATTTTTCGACCACTTTTTTTCGACCAGCTGATTTTTCGACCACTTGATAAGCCGGAAAATTCGGCACTTTTCAGTGCCGAATTTTTAGATTTCTTCTATTTTTTTTTAGTTGAAGAGACTTGGCTGGTATTTTTACATGGAGTGTTTTTTATGGGGATATCACTTTTTTTTCAGTTTATTCTTACAACTTGCAACATTATATTGTGGCACCAAAGACTATAATTCCCTTTAAAAATACGCCTCTGTGATTTCTAAGACTCTGTGATGTTTCTAAGAAAAGTTGTGCTTGTAACTATGTATACCCTGTTTAAAATTCTAGACATATTTTTCTAGTCAACTCTTACTCTAGATTTGTCTAGAAATAAGATAATCAGAATTGACTAGTATTGACTCGGTTATGGCACTTGTCTAGAAATACAAGAATTGACTAGAAATTACTATGTTGTCTAGAACTCTCAGATGAGAAATGATTAGAAATGACTAGGTTGTCTAGAACTCTCGGGTAAGAAATTATTAGAAATGATTAGGTAAGTAATCTAGATCATCATGATCGAGAATTTTTTGTACTGGATTTTTTTTAAAGGAAGTACCTCATATTATGTTGGACCATGGATTTGTAAGTAGGTGTTGGACGTTGTTCGCTGAAATGGGAGAATACATATTTTGTTGAATGCATTTTGTTGAATGATATTGTTGAGGACAAAGCTAGCATTCAACAAATATGGCTCACCCAGTAAGCAAACAACTTACAACTGCAAAAAGGGTTTTACAAATGTTCCTATCATGTAGAAATATATGTCTTATGTTATTACATTAACTTATAAATATTTGCCAGATTTTGGAAATAATATAACTTCTTTAAGAGTCTACGATACTTGATGAAATCCATGTTTTATGAAGCACAAAAAGGCGGCCCCTACTTTTTTCTAAACGGCTCTACCGATTGTCTTCAAATTTTCACAGATTATAGATAAATAATAAATCTGTGCCTCTAGTGGGCCAAAAGTGTTATTTTTTGTTCAGTAATTTCAGGGCACAGGTGCCAAAATACCCATATATTGCCCATTTTGGCACCTCCTCAACACGAGTAATAACATTTGTTATTATTTTTTTGAATCACTAGAGGCACAGATTTACTCTTTATCTCTATGCTGTAAAAATTTGGAGACAATTGGTCAAGCCATAAAGAAAAAAGTAGGGGCCGCCTTTTTATGGTTTTTTGTGGTTTTCAATGTTTGAATTAAAATAACTTACTTCACAGCAGTATATGCAACATGCAACACAATGATTAAATGTCACAAATGTCACGTACAACCCAGAGCTAATGCATTTTCGTGCATTTTTTGGATTTTTTTCATATCCGAATCGAAATTTTTTGCGAGTCCTGTCGACTCTTAAGACGAACAGATAACGAGATATTAAAGATATTAAATAATATGTGATGAATTCGCGATGGTGGCGTTCTCTGTTAACAACTTGAGCAACTATTAATTCTTGTAATTTCTAATAATTCTAGTCAAATCTAGAGTCTACAATTTCAAGACATTTCTAGTTAAATATAACCATTTTTCAATTCTTATGATTTCTAATAATACTAGTAATTTCTAATAATACTAGTCATTTCTAGAGTCTACATTTACTAGACATTTCTAGTTGAATCTATTATTTCTTCAATTCTTGTAATTTCTAATAATACTAGTCATTTCTAGAGTCTACATTTACTAGTCATTTCTAGTTAAATCTATTATTCTTCAATTCTTGCAATTTCTAATAATACTTGTCATTTCTAGAGTTCACTTCACTAGAGTGTTCTAGAGTATTCTAGTCATTTCTTATTTTTCTAATCATTTCTGAAGTGTTCAGATATTATAATGAGCTGAGTCTCTAGAGTGTTCTAGACAACATAATATTCTTGTCAATTCTAGACAAATCTTGTTTACCAGCACTCTAGAACACTCTAGAATTCTCTAGAATTTTAACCAGGGTATGCTATAAATAATATGCTATGAAGTAAAGCGAAAGTTTCGTTCCAATCGGTCCAGCCGTTCTCGAGTTATGGCATCACTTCCGGTTTTCAAAATGGCAGCTGACATCACTCCCACCTAAAATTTGTATCTATAATGTTATGTTACACTATAAGCCTTCTGAATATGTAGTTATTGTTATAAGAGATGATTTTAGTCAGATTTTGCAATTTTATGACGTAATTTCCGGTTTTGGTAATACAGTGGAACCTCTTTAGTATGTTTCTCCTTAATACGTTTTTCACCTTAATACGTTTTTTCAAAAGGTCCTGGCATTCCCCCATAAGAAAACATGTTAAATTGTTTCTTTAGTACGTTTCTCCCTAGTGCGTTTTTCGCGTTAGTACGTTAAAAATTCTGGTCCCTTGAAGCAAATTACTAAGAATAGTACGTTTTTCATTCCATTTTCAACCCATTTTCGTACATAATTAATGTCAGAAAACACACCTCAGTTTTTGGAAGTCTGTTTTTGACAAAAACACTTTGTATGTGAAAATAAACCATGGGGATATGGGAAAAAAACAATCATTTGTCAGGACCAGACTATATTTCCATCTATTTTACACTTGAGTTGAGTGACAGGTCCTTTGAGTACTTGACATGGGTTGGCCTCAGCTGTTATCTTGAGAAGGGGGAAACATGAATAGTGTGTCTTTTAAAATTTATTGAAACATTATCATCCATCAACACTTCAGGACTGAGAAGAGGGGGGCCCACCCTTGAGTGTTTTTTTCATTTCAAACGGGAGATAAGACATTAAACCCCAATCTAAAAATATTGATCTTCAAAAAAAAACATTGACCCGCGACTAGACCCCTTTTTTATCAAATTTCTATAGTACGTTTTTCACTTTAGTACGTTTTTTTAACCTGGTCCCTTCAAAAACGTACTAACGAGGTTCCACTGTAGTACATTTCTATTTCGACTATTGATATTTTATATAGATGACCGTCCAAATCATTTGGCGCTAGTTTCGTTCCGATCGGTCCCTTTGTTTTTGAGATTTGACGTCACTTCCGGTTTCAAAATGGCGGCACAAAAAAATTGTAAGGGCAAGGTATCATCAGACGCCAAAAGTGCACATGTGGTAAAAATTTCAGATCGATCGGTTCAGCCGTTTAGGCTGTGACCCTGTCAACGGGGTCGCCTGATATCAGAATCATCATCATCATCATCAGATCAAAGAGGTGTGATTTCACTGTTTTCACGACCCTCTAGCTCGCAAATGGCATAACCTGTTGTTCCCAAATTTGGTATATGGAGTGGGGTGGGCCATAGCTCGAAATTAAGATATTTAGCAACAATATGAGATTTTCCAATTTTAAGTTCCAGTCGGCCGAAAATGCTATGTTATTGCTTACAGTAAAAGTGTTTGGTTGCTCCTCAGTTTATTAGGAATTTACGGTATGGTGAGTGAGTGTGAGTGTACAGAACGACTTGGCTGGGTGGAGCGACCGCTCCACTAGATATCTTAGCTAACTAGATAGGTAATTTAATTTTTAATGTTGCCTATTGTGCCATTGATGTTGGCTATTTTTTGATGAAAAAAATGCAATGTCAGTCATTTTCTAGGTAGGTATTTGAATATTTTTTTCTGGTGCATATTCAGTTAAAAATTATTAGAAACAAGCTACAAAAGATGTTAAAATGACAAAAATATTGAGTTCTAATGACTTGTTTGATTGGACCGTCAACTAAAAAAAAGGTACAAAATAGTTGCTAATATTGAGCGTCAACCGAATAGAGTTTTTCTGCCTCTATTGTAAGTTTCTCCAAGGTATGTAATTCCAGCGTCCTCATGTTTAGCAAGTGAATGCTAACTTGCTAAGTGAGTGGAAGTACAAACGACATTAAACATAATGTAGCTTTATGTCTGTCTCGCTAATTGACAATATTTATTCCACTCTCAGTAAACATGTCTAAAAGCATGAGAAGAAATACTTGACATCTTGGTTATTATAGGCTACTGTTATGTAATGACATCATAGTACATAGTTCCTCGAGTGGCCGCTACCAGCGCGCCACCCCAGTTCCGGGAGACAAGGCCTTGTCTCGTGGACACTTCGCTCCGAGCTACCGTCGCGATCGGACTGAACGGACCTGCTTCATTCGTCGACAGGCTTCCTATTATCGAACCATGTGCTTTATAATAATGTCTATATCTATGTATACTTTTGTATTAATATTCCGTGAATAAATATATTCTCAAATATACAACATTTTGGCGACGAGGAGACTGGTGAAGGCCGATGTCGTCGGATGAGGAAAAGGAAAAAAAGCCGTTTACATGATCACGACTAACATCGAAAGAGTCGAAGGAAACGCCCCAAGAATGACGTCGTCTAACTTCGGTAAGATTCAAGAGTACATTCATACGGATAGTTCGTCATGGCAAGAATTTTTAGAGAGATTGGAATGCTATTTTGAAGCGAATAATATTGCTGTAGAAAAGAAGAATATTATTTTTTTAAGCAGTTGCGGTACAACTACCTACTCGCTTATTAGGTCATTATGCCATCCGAAAAAACCTAAGGACTGTACTTTTACTGAAGTTATTAGTAAATTAAACGCACACTACTGCCCGAAGCCTTCAGCGATAGTGAAAAGGTTTATTTTCAATCAAGCCAAACAAGAGGGTGAACAGGATATCAGTGGATATATTGCGGAATTACGCAAGTTAGCTGAGTACTGTGAGTTCGGTGACCAGTTGGAGGACATGTTACGTGACAGGTTGGTTTGTGCCACTGCAACAACGGATGTTGGCGCTCCCGGAACTGACGTTCAAGGTTGTACAGGATATGGCAATTGCAGCAGAGTCGGCCCAGTAGCAGTGAAAGGAATTGACTGGGTCTAGCAAAATTAATCTGAATCAGGTTAAGTCGAAACATGTTAATCAGAGTAATCCTGTGAAAATAGATAAATGTTTCAGATGCAATGGTAATCATGACGCCAGCACTTGTCGTTGGGCACGAGATAAGTGCCATAACTGCCAAAAGTTGGGTCACATTGCGCAAGCTTGTAGGTCTAGAAGCAAACCTCAAGCCACGAAGTTGACTCTGAGAATTTCGCAGGTATCGGGATCCTCTCAAGAGCAGTACTCTATGAACGTGGTGAAGGAGGTGAGTGCCAACATGTCAACTTCTAGTACAGAAATTGTGATTGAAGGAATTTTGGACACGATACTGGAGCCGTTCGTACCATCATGGGGGATGGCGTCTTCAGAGAAAGATGCCCAGCATTGTATAGAAAGATACGCCCAGATGCAATCAAGTTGCGTACGTGGTCCCAGGCTACTCTGAAAGTGATCGGAGTAGTTGAGGTGAAAGTAGTTTATGGGGCAAGACAAGCACGACTTCCTCTAACTATAGTAGAAGGGAATGGCACCAGTTTACTAGGCCGTGATTGGCTACCGAAGATGGGAATATCTGTACATGGTGTATTAGCCATCCAGGAAGAGAACCGGCTCTTGGAAGAATTTCAAGAGGTATTCAAGGAGGGACTGGGAACATACCAGCAGTGTTAGGCAGTAAAGTAAAGAAAGTAACTCGTTACTGTAACGAAATTACTTTTTCAGTAACGTCGCCGGTAACGACGTTACTTTTGAAATAAAGTAATTTGTAAAGTAATTTTACTACTTTTTGGAAGTAATTTCGTTTGAAGTAACGCGCTACTTTTGACGTTACTTTTGACGTTAAATAAGTAGGTCACAAAGCGATTATTATTTCAGAGCAAACATTTGGCAACATAAAATAAAAAGGCACTGCAGTGACTTATTATTTCTATATATAAAACGAATTGAATTCTGTGTTCGAGTACATAATCTAATCCTTGTAACTCATTCCTTTAAAAATATCTTTCATTCCTTCCCTTCCGTCCATTCAATGAAATAACTATTAATTGTTCAAAGTAACGCAAAAGTAATCTCACTATTTTTTTCACCAAAAAGTAAAGTAGTGTCACTACTTTTGGGGAACAGTAGTAAGTAAAGCAGTTTTACTACTTTTGAAGTTGAGTAGTAAGTAAAGTAGTGACACTACTTTTCAAAAGTAATTAGCTCAACACTGCATACCAGGGACCTCCAGTGTCTATTGATGTAAAGGCAGGAGTGAAACCTATGTTTTTTAGACCTAGAACTGTGCCATTTGCATTCCGCAAGACCGTGGACACCGAGATTGATCCCCTGGTGGAACAGGGCGTCTTGAGTCCAATCCGATACTCCGAGTGGGCCACACCGATCGTTCAAGCCATCAAGAAGAATGGAAGCGTACGTCTCTGCGGGGACTACAAGGGAACGGTGAACCAGGCTGTGGAACCGGAAACGTATCCACTACCTACAGTGGCGGAGATGCTTCAATCGCTGGCTGGAGGTACTGTGTTCTCAAAGTTAGATATGAAGCAAGCTTATCAACAGTTAACTTTGAATGAAGAGTCGTCTAAGCTACTCACATTAAACACCCAGAAGGGACTGTATCAGGTCCATCGTTTGCAGTTCGGCGTTTCAACAGCACCAGCTAATTTTCAAAGAACGATGGATCCTCTCGTGGCAGGGGCCGAGGGAGCGAAGACATATCTAGATGATATCGTAGTATCCGGACAGATGCAGGCCGAGCACGATGAACGTCTGCGGGAAGTGCTTCGTCGGATCAAGACCGCAGGGCTGAGGCTGGTTAGAGACAAGTGTCTTTTTGCGGCAAAAGAGTTAGCATTCCTGGGATTCCGCGTGTCTGACAAAGGAATTCATCCTACTAGGGAGAAAGTGAGAGCTGTGCACGAGGCTGCGACTCCAGTGAACAAACAGCAGTTGCAGGCGTTTTTGGGGCTTGTGAACTTTTACGCTTGTTTCCTCAAAAACAGGGCATCGGTGCTGGAACCACTTCATCGTCTGTTGGACAAGGACCAGACAGAGGACTGCCAGAGTGGCAGTGGACCAGACAGCATGCAGAAGCCTTCACAGCAGCTAAGGGATTGCTACAAACGAGTGATGTCCTAGCTCACTATGACGAGAGACGTCCATTGATGATAGTATGCGACGCGTCATCATACGGCGTGGGAGCAGTGCTGAGTCATCCGAATCAAGATGGTAAGGAACAGCCGATCGCCTTCGCTTCGAGGACGTTGACGAGCGCCGAGAGGAACTACTCGCAACTGGACAAGGAGGCTCTCACAGTAGTGTTTGGTGTTACCAAGTTTCACCAATACGTATGGTCGGAAAGTTGACATTTTCACAGACCACAAGCCGCTGCTGGGATTACTGCACCATGCCAAGAGCTCCTAAATGTTATTTCTTTGAGAATGCTACGGTGGAGCTTGATGCTGGGAGCTTACCAATTTGAGTTGCATTTTAGACCGGGCAAAGAGGTCTCGAATGCCGACACACTGAGCCGCCTTCCGCTGCCAACCGGTGGGGTGTGAGATAGCAATGTTGACCACGAAAGGACCCTGTCCGGTCAAGGGTGCGACTATGGCTACTGCACGGATTTCCAGAGAGGACGCCAGCGGAACACTTCAAACCTTTTTTCAGTAGAAAGGATGAACTGTCGATACACAAAGACTGCATCTTGTGGGGAAGCAGAGTCATCATCCCGGAACCAGCACGGGAACAGTGTCTACTCATGCTACATTCAACGCACCCAGGTATCGTAAATATGAACCATTTGGCCAGGAGCTATTTATGGTGGCCGAAGCTAGACGCAGACATTGAAGAAGTTGTACGTAAGTGCATAACCTGTCAACAGTCGCGGCCAGCTGAAGCACGAGCTCCGTTACATCCATGGGAGTGGACACAGAATCCGTGGAGTCAATTGCATTTGGATTTTGCAGGTCCATTGGAGGGAAGGACATACTTGATAGTCGTGGATGCTCATTCAAAATGGCTAGAAGTATTTCCCGTAACGTCTCCCACGTCAGGAACAGTAATTTCAACATTACGCAGACTGAGTGCGACACACGGACTTCTGGAGGTACTAGTCACTAATAAAGCTCAGGCTTTTGTATCAAGGGAGTTTCAGGTGTATGCCAAGAGTAACAACATCCGGCTGATCACCACGGCAGTCTACCATCCCTCTTCGAAAGGACAGGCAGAGCGTATGGTGCAGACGGCCAAGGCAGCCATCAAGAGGATGGGGAAGGAGGACTGTTTCGAGCTACAGCTGTCCAGATTCCTGCTGCGTCAACACGTGACACCGAGCGCCACGACCGGCAAGAGCCCAGCTGAGCTACTGATGAAGAGACGGCTGCGCACGATTCTAGACTGCGTGCACCCCGACCTCCACGCTGAAGCAGGAAGAAGCGGCGACGAGCAGCGTTGCATCATCCCGGCCCGTGAGACTGTTCGCAGAGGGGGACCAGGTACTCGCTCGCAACTACTCGCAACAGGGAGAATGATGGGTGCAGGCGAGCATCGTGGAGCCAACTGGACCAGTGTCGTACAAAGTACGGACCCAGGGCAACCAGGTCCTACGACGACACGTGGACCAGCTCAGGAGAAGCTACGTCGAGAGCCAGACGGTCCCAGGAGGAGCAGCCGCAGAAGAACCGCCACAACTAGCAGTACCGGAGGCAGCGGCAGAGGTTCCGGAGGAATCTTCGCCGGCAGTCCCCGGAAGAACCGAAGCGAGAGAGGAACCAAGACTCAACCCAGGCAGAGATCGCAGACGACCTCACCGCTATCGATAGGGTGGGAAGGGATGTTATGTACTGACGTCATAGTACATAGTTCCTCGAGTGGTCGCTACCAGCGCGCCACCCTAGTTCCGGGAGACAAGGCCTTGTCTCGTGGACACTTCGCTCCGAGCTACCGTCGCGATCGGGCTGATCGGACCTGCTTCATTCGTCGACAGGCTTCCTATTATCGAACCATGTGCTTTATAATAATGTCTATATCTATGTATACTTTTGTATTAATATTCCGTGAATAAATATATTCTCAAATATACAACAGCTACTAATGTGGATGGCCAGTCTCAAAGTGAAATGCGTAATTAACTATAATTTTCAAGTCCTTTCTGTTTCTAGTGAGATGTTATGTCCCACATCGATCATCTCAAAGCAACACAAATTGACGTAACAGATTTCTTACACCATCTTGAAGTCAGCCAAATCACAACTTTAATTTTTGTTTTACAAAAAACTTCTGTAAACAAGTGATTACATAAGTAATTATAAGTGACTGATATGTAGGTAGTGATTGTGTGCAAGTGCAACTTTAACAAAGATATTCAATGCAAAACATAAATTATTACCTGTATTAAAATAAAAAATATTTCATAAAATCAAACTGCACAGATCTATGATCTCTGGAGGCCAAGTCTTGAAACTTACGCCTTAAGGACGCAAACGCTCTAGGACGTCAACAAGTCCCATTTACTGTAAGAATGTTCGCCATTGAAACATTAATTTAAGCCACTTATTTGATTGGCATTCAGCAATCTATTGCAAACAATTTATTAACATTATAATTATTATTACAGATATTTTATAGTCATAAAACCTTTTTCAAAATTAAGCTAAACAGTTGAAAGAAGATTTCAAGGTCATCAACTATTAAAAGGCCCCCGGTCATTAAAATAAAAGATGCAAATCGTTCTAAAAAGTCCAACGCCGAAAACGAGAAGTCTCTACGAGCTCTAGTTTGAAAGTTATTCCCATATAACCCATAGGCGGCTGATTCCGTGACGTCGCCGCTATGGTAGGCGTGGTTTCTCTATATGTAGTCGAGCTGCTAAGAGCCATTTAACGAAACATTTCGGGGTTTGGTGATAAAATCGTATATTTTAGATATGTTGTTAAGAAAATATAACCATTTGCTGTGACCCCAGGAGGTGTTTCATATCTACCCCCGTTAGGGGGTGGCAAGGGTTCAAAGTTTGAAAGATGGTTTCATATAATTATTAATTTCAAAGAACTGTACTAATAAAACATACCACTTGACGTTCGATTAATTGTAACAAGGTCCAAATTATGAATAAAAAAAATTAATATGGAACAAAACTTAAAAGGGGTGGTGAAATTTCAGTTTCACCCTTTTTTTAATATTTACTATTTTTCACAATTACAGGGCGATTTTAAGTTTTTAGCATTCAATCGATAGATAAATTTACAAAGATTCTTGTTACGATATTCGTTTTATATCTAGAGTGACCCATCACCGTAAAGGGGTCATAAGGGTGTTAGGGGATGAATTCATTTAAATGTTATTACAATAAATTGAGAAAATTTAAGTTACTACAGTCTACTTTATTGCAACGAAATCCAAAATAGGTTCAATATAAAATGAAGTATTCACAAACATTAAAATGGTGGATGGTGAGGGAGGGAGGGGTGTAAATTCCACCCCTGCCTCATACATTATCTATATTTCCCATTTATTCATCGATTTCAAGCTTTGATAATTTAAATGCTAGATAAAATTAATAGATTAATGTTATGATATTTGTTTTTTATTTGAAGTGACCTGTACTTTAACTTTAACCCTGTTGGGGGTGGCAAGGATTAAAAGTTAAGAGAGACGTGTGCGGGAAGATTTCATTTAAATACTAATTAGCAGTACAAATATTGATGCCACTGGGCATGCCATAAAATGTAGCGAGGCCCATATTATGTAGAAGATGATAATATGAGTCAGGGGTTGAAATCCTCCAAACCCCCCCCCCCCCTACAAATTGTGTTCTATATTAAATTTTATATTTACCAATTGTTTTGGACCTTGTTACAATTTAAAGAGTTTTTGTTCAGTTAATCGGAATTATTTTTAATTGAAATAATCCCCTAACATTAAACACTTATCACCGCCTGACGAGCTAAATTTAAAACACATATCGTATCATTAATCCGTGTTATTTTATTTATCGATTGAATTTTTAAATCTTAAATTAAACTGTGAATGATAACAAATATTTAAGGCAAAGGGTGATATTTTACCACCTTTTTACAAATATTGGTCAACATTACATTATTACTAGCGATGGGTCGATACCACTTTTTCACCGATACCGATACTCACTTTATGATTAGCGATACCGATAGTATCGCCGATACTTTTGTTTCTTTATATTTCTGTAGTTCCTGTCCAAAAAAGTCTCAATTCAATCAAAATTCACAAAACTAGAGATTTTTTGGAGATTATGTCACTTGGAACCTTGGCTCTGATTGGTTGAGGCATCTGCCAATGGTGATACAGCTCACTGACGTGATTCCAATGAGCACCAATGGCGGGAAAACGGCCACAATTCAAAATTTTAACTAAAAAAGTAATAAGTATTGAAGTATCGAAAATATGGCATCGCGAGTATCGGTATCGGTATATCTCTAATTATTACATATTATTTAAAAATTTGTACAATTTATCGCATTTTATGTGGTATCTTATATTTGTACAATTCGTGGGAATTAATATTTATATGAAATCTTCCTTGAAATTTGAACCCTTTCCACGCCCTAACGGGGGTAGATGTGAAATGATTCCTCTTGTCAAATCAAATAGGTAGTATTTTTTCCTCTACAACATATCCAAAATCTACGTTTTTATCACCAAAACCCCAAATTATTTCGTTATAAGGTTCTAGCAGCTCTACTAGAGAAAAACCACACATACCGTAGCGGTGACGTGTTCACCCTCCACTTTCAAGAATTGAGCGCGCTGTAACTTCCGATTGGAATATCGCATAGCATTCTGGTTTTTGGCGCTGTATTCGTACAAACGGTGGCTCTTTGTGATTACATTCAGAGCTGGGTAAGTTACCAAAAAAATAGGAACGCGTTAAAGTTACGTTACTTTCCGAAAAAAAGGAACTAGTTAAAGTTAAAGTTCCTCAACTAATCAGAGGAACTGGAAGTTCCTTTTCAATGAAAAGTTACTTTGAAAGTTACTTGACCATTTTATTTCCGGAATGCAGCCAATTTGCTAAAACACAAATTCAGGCTGTAATTTTTCTCTGTGGAAAACAAAATTTTCAACGAAATTCCTCCCAGTAAGAAGTCTTGCATCTAATTCAACCCCCTCCCCCATGCCACGGCAGGGTTGGTCAAGTGCAAGTGAGAGGGCGAACTGGTGACGCACTAAGCATGAACGGCGTGATTGGAATGCGGTTTTGTGCAGGTGGCCTAAAATTCCTATCAGAGAAAATCAGGTACATATTTGAGGGCGGAAATGGTGTAGTTTTGAATGTTGAGGGAAGGTACATTCTGCTCTAAAAGTAACTGCAAAAGGAACTTTTATAAATGTGAAAGTTCCACAACAAAAAGGAACTTTCCACGTTACTAAGTTACTTCTATCATAGCAGGAACGCGTTACTGTAAAAGTTACAAAAAAGTAACGCGTTACCGGTAACGCGTTACTTTCGTTAAGTTACTACCCAGCTCTGATTACATTACCTCAAACATGATCAAGAATGGCATTTTAATGACAGGGGGCCTTTAAGTCCCACCCATATAAAAACATTAATGTTGAAAGTGTATAAGTCCACTTTTTAACGTAAGGAAAAATTGGATGATCAATTAACTCAAATTACTAAATTATGTTGAAACATTATTCAAATTGTACGGGATAATGTTATTACAAACAAATGTATGATTTAATAAATATTTAACCCATTTGTGTGTACATTATTTTTCTATTTATCATGGTACTTCCAATCTTAAAATCCTATTATCTCGGTTTCACATTTTTGGACTAAGTCACTTTGGACTTGAGTCACTTTCTCTTCCAAGCCCACGATATAACCTCCAAAACATTTTCTTAAACACTAGATATAAGTAATAAATTGCATATTTTTATGTTGGAGAGTTAGGTTAGCACTGAATTCATCACAGAAAACTTTTGTTGCACCATATTTTATTGAACTAACACATTTTGTTCCATATTTGTATATGTTTATTGTTTATATATATATGTTTATCGTTTGGAATTGAACTGTCACTATTTTTAATAAAGACAAATGCACGCGCTCGGAAAATGATATTCGAATCTGATTGGTGAAGAAAAGCATGGCCTACTTAAAATTTACGTTCTATTTACACTAGACAAATTTCAAGTATGTAGTGACTTACCACCAAGATACCACTGCTTCGTGAATACGAATTTGTCATTCGCTACCCCGAGGTGGTAAGCAAGTGGTAGGGTACCCCGGGGTAGGCAAGGATAAGGACAATGTACGTGAATGAGGGCCCTGGTGGGTGGCTGGGTCATGGTTAATGTTAAAAGCGCCAGGAGTTCTAATCTAACCTAATCGAATCGAACTCTAAGGAGTTCTAGGGTTCTAATCCACAATTATCGGAGCTACCTACGTAATGATGGGTCCTTTTAATTGAATTAAAGAACACTTTAGTTAACCAATAGTAATACCAATAGTTTTTAATAGTAGTCAGTCACAAGAATGAACACATCACATGGTGAGGAGAAATTTAACAATCACAATAAAATAGTTCTCAATTTCGCAGAGTATGCTTAGCTTTTGGTATTGTCCTGATTCTTTCACAACACTTATAAAACAAAACTAAACATTAATATTGTAGGATTGTTCCAATATCAAGATTCCTCAAACACACAGAGTTTCTTCTTCATCCCCTCTGCTCTCTTGCAACCCTCTACAACCAAGTCCTCTCTCCAACTCCTCACTTCCTGACTCCTGTCTCACACTTGCTGCCCATCCCTCCCCTGACATCTCATGGCAGTTGGGGTAACTAAGTAGGCGGGATATTTGAACTGCTAAAGTTTGTTCACGATAAGAATATCACTGACGTTTTAGTCGATCACGTCGTTCATTGGTCAGTCACTTGAACACTGCCCTGTCAATGGCAAGACTTTCTTCTTTGTATTATTGAAATTGTATAAATTATGTCAAATACACAATTTTTAATAGTAGTAAATATTATAAAAATTCAATAAAATTGATTTATTTTTATCTACAGCCGTATTATACACATTTTTTGATTATTATATTGATATTTACATGTTTAGGTATACGTTCACTTGACTACGGTAGTACACGCCACCATTACGGGTTGCTATTCTAATCGTGAATGAACTTTACATGGTAAATTTACAGTGCAAATAGATTTCAGATTGCAAGTGTTAGAAAAACTTTTTCAATAGACCACAACAAAAATGACTAGCGCTCACATCAAGTAAACCTCGCTGGCTCAGTCGGATTTTGTCCTCCATGTTCTTAGTAGGTAGCAGATTTAGGCATTTTAAATAAATTTACAATACATAGGAGTGATGATTTGGTGTTAGGCTTACATACAGATATTCTGTCCATTTGCACGGCAAATTGCCATCAGCGTGCATTTGAAATACCAATAACCACCTGATATAATTCCCAAACAGAACCTCGTGACAACAAGAGGGATGATATGAACTCACCATCTCGTCTTGACTGTCATGGTCGCCCTCAGCCCCCGGGTCGTCGGTCACCAGCCCGGAGCCGCTGGGCGACCGAGTCACTTGCTTGGGCGGATAGATCATGTCGATGATGCAGACCATCACCTGCACAATACAACACAATACAATACAATACAAGTGTAGTTTATCACGACTGAGTAGTGAGCATTACCTCTAAGAGATTTTAATAGATTTATCAATAACTTTTACCAATGTAATTGTTTATGAAATAAGCCTACGTAAGCGTATTCAAAGTTATTTCATAGTTGGAATATACTAGTACCTATTAGTAGTACTAGGAAGTGTAACGCGTTGATGAGCGAGCACGGGTACGTGCAAATTCTCGAACCGGAAATGCGTACACAACGCACAGAAAACATAATATACATCCATATTGAATTGATTATGATATCAACTTAAAAGTACATGCTTTTCATCGAAACTTTAAAATAGAATCTAAGCACCTGGTTCATAAAGCAAATCAGAATCAATTCAATTGGCACTGGAAAACATTCATTTCGATACTTCATTACTGACAGATATTAAAAATGTCAATAAGTTCATACGTTCTTAACTGATTGGGATGAAATTTTGTAAAATAAGAGACGATATTGGTCTTAATGATCATGCAAAATATGAGTTTGATCAGAATTATCGAAGACCGTTTTCATTGTTCAGCCTATCAGGAGAAATTTATTTAAATTTTAACCAATGAATGGATTTCAAAAAAAATTATGGTATGCAAACAGAGAAGGTTGGTTTAACATGTGTGCAAAATTTCAGCTCGATCAAAGAAAAACTCTGACCTGTATAGCCAAAATATGATTTGATCAGATTTATCGAAGACCAGTTTCATTTTTCAACCTACCATCAGGAGATGTTTATTTAAATTTTAACCAATCAATGGATTTCAAAAAAATTAGGGTCTGCAAACAGAAAAGGTTGTCTCCACATGTGTGCAAAATTTCAGCTCGATCGAAGAAAAACTCTGACCTGTATACCCTCAGGTAACAGAAAAGACACACAAAAAAAAAAACAGAGGTC
This sequence comes from Leuctra nigra, assembly GCA_934045905.1. Taxonomy (NCBI): domain Eukaryota; kingdom Metazoa; phylum Arthropoda; class Insecta; order Plecoptera; family Leuctridae; genus Leuctra; species Leuctra nigra. The sequence goes on along the minus strand of OW203761.1, from coordinate 59,627,649 downwards.
CGTGCCAAAAGAGCCAAAAGGAGACGCTCGCTTCAGGATGAGGTGCTGATGTTACTATTAAATACCAATTAACACTTGCATAGTGAATCAATACTTTATTAATACAATACAACACAACTGCAGTCTGTGGCTGCTAAACCTGACCGTGTGTCCATTTGACACTGTCGCCAACATACGAATGTTCACAACACTACATCTCCCTTTTTTGTTTAGGGTATGTGTTACATTATATAAGGTCCAATTAAAATAGTTAACTTATTTGATTATTAATAAAACATAATAAAGACCTTGTTTTCTCGGAAGGAGTATGATAATAATTATAAGTCCATCTTCTGTGGTTTCTTTACAACTCTCCCAGTCCTTGTAACATATTGATTATGAAAATTGGATGTTGCGTTACAATGAGAGTCAAGTACTTCTGTAGGTCTCAGAGGCGATCTTTGATTCGCTGAAATGATTTGCCATATCTTACAAATTTCAGGCACTAAACATCTGTAGGACAAAATGAAACTAATACACCATTCCAAACTATGAAATTACTTTCATTGAACAGTTCTGAAGACGGGTAAGTAGCCGTATTTCATAAAAAGTTAGTCTACTAGGTAAAAGATATGGATAGAAATCAATTAAAATCTCTTCAAGCTCTTGCTCACTAAACAGCATATTAAGGAGGCCGTGACTATCAAAACAATTGCACAAAAATTCGTAAAATGTAGACGACGAAAAGGATGAATTAACAGCACGGGCGAGTTGGAGGTGAGTGGTTACAGGTTGGGTGAGTGGTTCACGCTCTGAACTTGTATTCCGGAGGCCCGGGTTCGATTCCCGCGGCCGTCCTTCCTGACTGGGGTTTTTTCGTGGTTTTCCCTCAGTCGACAGGCAAATGCTGGGAAGGTACCCTACTGATAGGCCACGACCGCCTCCTTCCCACCTTCCATCCTCACCTACTCTTCACCATCATCTCCCAATCATCATCATAATCATTCATCCGTCGCCATTAGCCTCGCTGCAGAACAGTGCGACGTTAAGCCCCAGACAAAAAAAAAAAGAGTTGGAGATGTTTCGTGATGTGTAATTGATATGAAAAGAATCGTGGTGAAAAATAAGGAAGAGTCTTGTTCTTAGATACAGGTGTGTTAAATATCTTTGTATTGTTCAGTTGAACACAGGCTGAAAATCTGCCTTTGTCTGTAAAATCTGTTTCTGGGTAAATTCACAGAGCAATTTCCTTATTAATGTGTCGTATGAAACATTGAGAGCGATCTTTTGTGAACACTTCAGTACAAACCGCATTATTGTAGTCAACACCACTAGAAAACCTAATTGTTCTAAAGGTAGCCCCACTTTTTCCTAGGAAATAAAATGGCATACCCCGTGGGCTTGCAGGTTAGTCAGATCAAACTTAGGCATCAAACTGGTCACCTGGTCGCCTTAAAGTAGCCTATCACACCGGACCCTTACCTAATACCGCCAAACGTTGGTACTACGATGGTGCTGAGGTCAAGGTCGGTGCTACAACGAGTTATTAAGATAGGTAGCACGGTCCTAACTAGCACCGTGCTATCATTTGGCGATATTAGGTAAGGGTCCCGAGTTGCAACCCAAGGTTGGAACTCTTGTTTGGAAACTTTTGTTGCAAAACACACGCAACTGTTTGGGTTGATGTTGGTTGATTAACAATTGACACTCTGAGTCGCGTAGAAGGCACCGTTTCCTGTTCTTGATACTCACTACTATCGGTCAGTTCACGTCACGTACACCGCAACAAATTGTTGGAACTGTCGGAATAGAGAAATTTCTATTTTTCAAACCAACCCTTGGGTTGACCAAATTCAGTCTCTACACATGCACGGCCAACCTCGGTTTTCAGTTTGCAACACAGTGTGATAGGGCTTTAAGGATGGAGATTGAATTTAATTTCTTAATTATGTAGGTAGTCTGAAAAAATCAAATTTTAATGAATAATTGACAGTTTATATTTAAAATAGTAATTATACCGGGTGGCACAAAAAAACGCACAATGGGCGAGACGTCGTTCTGATGAAACTACTCCACATATTAGGCTGAATATTTCACATAATATACTAGCTATAGGTATTAGGTATACAAAATATTGTATACAAAATATTAGGGTTTGATGTGTGATAGTTTCAAAAACATTACTTTTGTGGGAAAAGAGTTACAGCTGGGTCGTTCCACGTCATATCGACCAAAAAAACGTGAAAATATGAACGACCCTCTTCGATTTTGATAAAACTTGCTAGGATTGTTTACTATTCAAAATAAGCCTATACCTACTTATTTTTTGGTTTGGCCAAATTTTCATCTCGTATCGAATTACAGCCAACTCAAAATTTGACATTTTCAACATTAACAGCTTCATTGCAATGTCTCTGTATTAATACCTGTATTAATACAATTTGTAACTTAATAAATCAATCAATCTAGTTTCCACACGATATAAGATAGACAAAAAATGTTTTAACAAAAGATGTAGATAATTTTGCACACTTTCATTTAAAAATAATTGGTCGCCCCAAAATAAAAATTTGTAGGGGGGAAACTCAAAATTTTGACTATTTTGATCCCCCCTAAAAAAAGGCGTTTTATAAATTATGAAAAAAATATATGTTAATCCTCATTGAATTAGCTATCTTTTTAATTAAGGTTTAGAGTGGGCAGACTCTTTGTTCCAGAGATATGAATTAATATGTGGTGCGCGGAGATGTAAAACAGCGTGCTTGTGATAGCGCTAGCGGCGGGTTTCAATAGTTAATCACTAGATTTAAATAGAGAAAGGCTTGTTTTAAAAATTTCAATAAATTCAATGGTCATCATCATTGTATTAGCTATCTATTCAGTTCAGGTTTTGAGTGGGCAGACTTTTGGTTTCAGAAATATGGAATTTTATGTACCGCTCTAAAGTGTAAAACCGCGCGCTTGTAATAGCGCTATAGGCGGGTTTAGATAAGATTTAAATATAGAAAGTTTGGGATTAAAAAACTTAAAAAACTTGTATTTTCATCATCATTGTATTTGCTATCTATTCAGCTAAGGTTTTGAGTGGGTCAACTTTTGGTTTCAGAAATATGGAATTTTATGTACCGCTCGAAAGTGTAAAACCGCGCGCTTGTAATAGCGCTAGGCGGGTTTGGATAAGATTTAAATATAGAAAGTTTGGGATTAAAAAACTTCAAAAAATTGTATTTTCGTCATCATTGTATTTGCTATCTATTCAGCTAAGGTTTTGAGTGGGTCGACTCTTGGTTTTAGCTAGGAAGAATACTCTCTGTGAGGGAATAGAGACTTGTGACTAGTTGTGACGTCACCCGTGTTATTTGCCGTATACTGATTTTACAACGTGTGAAAGCGATTGTGACGTAGCTGTGACGTCATTTCATTGAATCTGGAAGAATTCAAGATGGATGTCTTGATGTTGACGGAAATACAGTGTGTCATTTAGTTCAATTGTGTGCGTCAACCAGGAACTGAATCGAAGTAAGTGCTGTTGTAATATAGTCTATATGAATCAGGGAATTGTCTAACAGTATTGTATTACCTTTCCTTTCGTTATTTTCGCTGTGATACGCACTTATTCCAATTCATGACGAATCGCCTATTTTCATGAGATGTAATTTCAAGAGCTATTTTCATGTATATGGTAGACTGTAGTGATATTTAGGACCACTTCTTTCGCTTACGCATTGTTCATTGCGTGGTCAGTTGACATTTGCATTGCTTTCCTTTCTATATTTTGTTTGAAAATAAGGTGTAAATATGGTTTTGAACTGAAAGCACCGAGTATCTTTGGCGACGAGACTAGCCCAGGCAAAACGATACACGCCATTGGTTAACAGGGTTGACCTTGCAGCGCTCGGATTGGAGCGGCATATTGTTTGTTTCTCACGTTGTAAACGCTATTCTCAAGAGATTCCATTCCCTCGCAGAGAGTGATATTCCTAGGTTTTAGGTATCTGATTTTTTTTATGTACAGCGAGGAGAGGTAAATACGGCGTGCGTGTGATAGCGATAGGCGGGTTTCAATCAAAGCACGTGGATTTAAATATAGAAAGGTTCGAATACAACTTAAAAAAATATATATATTGTATTCATCATTTTCTACTGTTGTTCAAACATCTGCCCACCTGAACTACCTATTCAACTAAGGTCTTGAGTGGACACACTTTTGTAAATCAGTGTGTATGCAAAACAATGTAGAATTGTTGAATATAAATTCTAAAATCAAAATTATCACAGTTCTGAATGTATTATCTCGTTCCGCACCACGTTTGGTCGTTGGGATGCTTTTAGATTTCAAGTGGTATATATTGTTTCCAGCAAGTAGGTAAATCGAAACCATCCTCAAATCTGATTGATTCTGTACAAATAAGTATTTGATAGGGGTGTGCGAATAGTGATTTTTAAGTCGAAGTCGAATAGTTGGTCCAGAAAATGTCGAATATCGAAGTCGAATATCGAATATCTCTTCTCATCGAATAGTTAATCGAATAGTTACTCGACAATATTTATTGAATATGTACACAATCCCCCGATGTCAAAAAGCGTTCACAAATTGGTTTTGGAAGCTGACTGGACGTTGTAATAGCCGTATCACAGACCACTTACTCAGCTAACAAACTAATCAAGTACCGTATTAACTCGTGTATAAGACGCAATTATATGTCAACATTTTGATTCTGAAAACAGCCCTGCGTCTTATACACGCATACCAAGCTTTTTTCCCAGTAAATCCAAGGTGGATGTTTGTAAACAGAGCTGTGGTAGACTGCCACATGTTGTCTATCTCTGCCTTTCCCTCTCACTCTGTCTGGACTACTCATACTGTGTCTAGACACAACACTATTAACATATTACATTTTTGCAACAAAATGTTTTCCCTTGCATTTAGATCAGGAGACAAAATATGTTTACGTCTGAAAAACATTGCTCTGACAGACATAAAATAGACAAAACACTGTTGAATGGCGATCTTAATGGAAGGGGAGGAGGAAAGGAGTTGGGTTTGTTTTGGAATGCAGAGGAAAGGCAGGTGCATGCCTCTTAGAGCAAGCAACAGCTGCTGGGAAGAGACTCCCCTCCCCCCTTTCTCAGAAGCATGAAATTACTGTTTGTTTACAACAAGTTGGCAGTGATTTTCATTCAAATAGCTCAGTTAGCTGGAAAACCAACATTTAGATGGATATCATGTATACAAACACACACTGTTTTTCATCATTTACTGCGTCTTATGTGTTTTCTTAAAATATACTTCTCAAAACAAGGGTGCGTCTTATACACGAGTGCGTCTTATACACGAGTTAATACGGTAACAATTTATCCAATTACTACTGGACAACTGGACAACTGGTAACTGGAGATACCTACCCAATTATTTTGTACCTATCAGTAATCACACCTACAAAAAGGTTTGTAGGTTAAGGATGATCTAGACCACGTGACCACCTACGTCATGCCCTGCAATCTTCAAAACGAATCAGACCGCCATTACATTTTTAAGAAGAAAAGATGGGTTCACTTTCGTTCGAATAACTTCATAATTACCCTAGCTACAATAATTCGGTCAAGGACTGGGGTGTTAATAAAAGATCGCTCTCAATGTTTCATATGACACTTTAATAATGAAAATGCTTTACTGAACTAAAAAGTGGGTTTTCACTACGTCAAAACGTCGGCAAAACGTCGACCACGACACGCAAATCAAGTCTCATTAATCTGGACAATACGAAAATATTAAACACATACCTGCAGTTATGATCTATACGATATTCCTTATTTTTCACGACGATATTTTTATATCTTTTACAAGCACAACACATCTCCAAATTACTTCAACGAGCCTATATATTACACCGTCTTGCTCCTCGTATTTAAGTTTTGTTTTACTGTCACGCCAAAGAAACAACCTTGGAAACTCCTGACCTTGCTTCGAAAAGTCATAATAAAGAAGGCAGTGGTTCTAACCTGACAGTAGACAAAACTTAAATACGAGGAGCAAGACGGTGTAATATATAGGCTCGTTGAAGTAATTTGGAGATGTGTTGTGCTTGTAAAAGATATGAAAATATCGTCGTGAAAAATAAGGAATATCGTATAGATCTTAACTGCAGGTATGTGTTTAATATTTTCGTATTGTCCAGATTAATGAGACTTGATTTGCGTGTCGTGGTCGACGTTTTGCCGACGTTTTGACGTAGTGAAAACCCACTTTTTAGTTCAGTAAAGCATTTTCATTATTAAAGTCTCATATGAAACATTGAGAGCGATCTTTTATTAACACCCCAGTCCTTGACCGAATTATTGTAGCTAGGGTAATTATGAAGTTATTCGAACGAAAGTGAACCCATCTTTTCTTCATAAAAATGTAATGGCGGCCTGATTCGTTTTGAAGATTGCAGGGCATGACGTAGGTGGTCACGTGGTCTAGATCATCCTTAAGTAACACTGGATTCTACTGTTGTTCAAACATCTGCCCACCTGATTTTATTAAGGAATCCTCAATGAAAATTGCCTATGGCAGAGTATAAAGGGGTCTTTATTCATTGACCAGAGGGTCCCGTCATGTAAAACATGACCAATGTGCACCAGTGAGGTATGCGTGAATATAAAACGACAGCAATATTTGTCAGCAGAGTGTGCGTCATTAATACACTTAACGTCGTTGATAACCCAATGCGTAACAGAATACGTAAACAAATGAGAAACGAAGAAAAGCAATTTGATTGTAATTTATGGTAAACAATTTTATATAAGTTTCCAAATTTACACCAGAGTATTCGTACTAAGTATAATTAAGAAAAAAAAATCAGTATTCGCCGTAAAAAGAACACATATTACGTTACGTTGATACCATGGTCTGATGCCCACGACCTATTCTTCATTTGTGATGCTAATACATGGTATCTACGGTTTCATTATATGAATATCCTTTCCTCAATGTAGGGCGGAAGTAATTTTTTTTGATTTTGCGGTGCACAATTTTGAATTGTAAGTTATCAAGCTCTATCAAGTACCGTTTCACTGATGTTAACAAATAACGTTATATTGAAGTATTCTCCTACAATGACTCATGCCACCATTACAAATGATTGGATGAAGTCAAAAATACTGTTCTCTGAGCTCACTTCAATAACATTGAAATTGACTTTAGTCCATCTACCTCTTATTAAGGTAAAGATATTCAGTTAACAATGTAAAACTTAAACATTGGTTCTTCAAACTTTATCAACAGCAACATGAATTCGTTGTCAATACATGACTCAATACAGACCACTCTAATAAATAAGAAAGTGGAAGTTGAAGCTGAAAGTTGAAATGGAGAAGTGGAAGTGGAAGTTAAAAGTGGAAGAGTGGAAGCTGTGATCAAGAAGTGTTGCGATGAAAACAAGTTGCTGGCTGCCACAGTGGATCGGCAGCAAAATGAACTACTTCGGCTGAGCAACCTACAGGACAAGCGCTTTGATGAAATGGAACAATATCAGAGGCGAAAAACCCTCCGGGTCTTCGGAATTGAGGAAATGGCAGGAGAAAATACGGACGACATTATCATCAATGTTGCAACCGACCTTGGAGTTAACATCAACCTGCATTATATCAGCCGAAGTCACCGTGTTGGACGTTGGGAAGAAGCGCGTGACAGGCCAAGACCTATCATCGTCCAATTTACATCATACCGAACTCGTGCTCTCATATTCCAAGCCAAGAAGAAGCTGAAAGGGAAGGGGGTGACAATTCGAGAAGATATCACTGCAGCTCGTCTCAAAATAGTGAACGAAGCAATCGCCAAATTCACGGTGAAGAATGTCTGGACGCAAGACGGGCGTTTCGTAGTGCTCACCAACAAAGGAGAACCTAACGAAATGAAGCACTACAACACAGACGCTGCAGGCCTGAGAGTACTGATCAACCTTCCAAGAAATCGGACAGATGAGACTGCTCAACCTACCCTGCAGTCGAACCGATAAGACTGCTCTACCTCCTGCCATAATTTTCTCTGTATGTATCAATGTAACTGTAGTATGAATTATGTTAAAATCAGTTATATTGGTTTAACTATACATTGGACTCTTGACTACACACTGCGATCCGAACGCAGTAGGGCAAAGTAGGCACCTACTAAACCCTCTAGTTATATAAAGTTACTTTTCGTTTTAGTTTTACTCTCTGGCATGGGCTCGCATAAAATACGACTCTAACTACTTATTAGAACCACTGAACAAGGTTAAGATCTGCAAAACGTTCGATGAAACATCTGACATATTTAAGACAGTACTGGGACTAAAAATCTTTCATATAAATATCCGTGGTTTAAGCAAAAACTTTGATGAACTAGCGTCGGTTTTACAGGCCATAAGTACTAAATTTGATATTATAATACTTACTGAATCCCAACTACGTTTCGACATTAATTTATTTGAGCTATCTGGTTACTCAACGTACAACTTTACCACAAAACTAAGCTCCCATGATGGCATCTCAGTGTTAATAAAATCCTAATTAAGCTAATTAATTACCATCGATATGAATAAGACTATCACTCAAGCCAATGCAATAAATCTTGTAATTTCTAGAGACAACTCAACATTTTCGATTCTTGCAATTTATAGGTCCCCCAGTAGTAATGTAAACAAATTTATTCTAGAACTCGACAAAGCTGCTCGGACCATGTCTGCTAACCACAAAATAATAATTGGTGATATTAATATAAATATATTAAACAAAAGCTGTGCAGTCGCTGAACAATACCTCAATACTTTGTATGCTTCCGGTTTTAGATCATACGTAAATGAACCGACCAGAGTAACCTCTACCACTAGTTCATGCCTTGATCATATATTTGTTAATAGCTGCTACCCCGCTCTTGAATCTACCACTGCTATACTGCATGTATATTTAACGGATCATTATGCAACATGTTTCGGTTGGAATAAGAATGATTTCACACCCTCTTGCTATAATATAAAGAAAGAATACACGACTACCGAAGTAAACTACACTGCCCTTCAAAAAAATTCGGAGGATATTTCATGGAATGAAGTGCTTACGCAAGAAAATCCTAACTGTGCAACAGACTCTATGCTCCTAATCATTTCGAACGCAATCCATAAAAACTCTATAACTAAACATATGAAGAAAAGGAATATTACCAAACTTAAACCATGGATTACGTACGAAATCATAGAGGCCATAAGAAAAAGGGATACAATTCACAGGCAATGCCATAATGATCCAAATAACGGTGAACTAAAAAGAAATTACATTGACTACAGGAATCAACTTAACAATTTAATAAAAACAACAAAAAGTAACTTTTTTAAAGATAAAATTGAGGAAGCTAATGGAGATCGTAACCAAATTTGGAACATTATTAACGAAATTATTAACAAGAAGAAACGTAGGAACACTATTGACATAAGTAATTCTGATGAGGGTCTGATCTCAGCTCAGAAATGTCCATCTTAAGTCGCGGACTTATTTGTAGATTTCTTTAGTGACGTTGGTGAGGAAATGGCAAACAGTATAACCAAGGAAACTCCTACCAATCCAATCAGCTCAATGAACCAACATGAACATAATAGCGAGCTCAGTCCCCACTCACTATTCTTACATCCTGTCACCACAACCGAAATAATCAATCACATAAATCAAATGAAAGTGAATACTGCTCCGGGAATTGACGCCATTGGCCCGCGAATACTAAAATGTATTAATCACTCAATTGCAGTTCCACTAGCCCATATAATAAATTCAAGTTTTGAATCAGGAATTTACCCCTCAAAATTCAAAATATCATTGATCCAACCAATCCACAAAAAAGGGCCTCGCACTAATCTTAGCAACTACCGGCCCATTTCTCTACTAACGACTATGTCAAAAATACACGAAAAAAGCATCAAGAGCAGAATTAACGATTTCCTCGAGGACAAAAACCTTTTATCTCTTAACCAATATGGTTTCCGTTCTAACAGAGGTACAGATGACGCCATTGCACACCTAATGAAACTTCTACATCAGTCAATTGACAATGGTATGAAACCTCTTGCTATTTTTATGGATCTCGCAAAAGCTTTTGACTCAGTCTGTCACAACATACTATTTTCCAAATTATACAACATTGGCATACGGGGTGCACCTTATGAATTAATTAAAAACTATCTGCAAGGTAGGGTACAACATGTTGTAATCAATGGACGAGTGAGTAAGCCTAGATTAATTAAATATGGGGTCCCCCAGGGAACAGTGCTCGGTCCTCTTCTTTTTCTTATTTTTATTAACGACTTATGTAAAGCTGGGGTTGGTGGTGACATTATCACCTTTGCGGATGATACTGTACTGCTTTTTACAGCGAGCTCATGGGCTGAAACCCACATACTAGCCAACAAAGGTTTGCAGAAAGTACAAAATTGGCTAAATGCACAATTACTTACCCTTAATAAAAGTAAGACAACATATATAACTTTCTCCCCAAGAAATAATAAGCAACCAACGGAGTCAATTTTGAAATCTCACAATTTGGGCTGTCCCGATACCAACTCAACTACTTGTAACTGCTACTCTCTATCCAAGTCAACTGCTACTCGTTACTTGGGCCTCCTTATAGATCAAAATTTAAACTGGAAGATGCATGTTGAGTCACTAGTAAAAAAGCTACGGTTCTCCATATATCAGTTCTACAAACTAAGAAATGTATTAAACTTCGCCTCCATGAAATCAGTTTATAATGCAATTGTGCAGTCAGTCATCCAATACGGTATAATTGCTTGGGGTGGGTCCTACGACACAACACTCAAGCCGCTAAATACACTACAAAATTCCATAATTAAGATCATGATGAACGTACACCGTAGATTCCCCACTGACTCTGTATACCTTCAAAGTGGAATACCACAGCTGCGCAAACTTTATGTTTACTCTGTAGTAAAATTCTTCTATGCTCATAACGTATACATTCCTATGGTAAAATCCAACAAACCTAGAGAGACGCGCTTTACGAGTAGCCATAACTATGCAATAGATCGAGTAGCCAAGGGTATAACACAACAACATATTACATTTCTAGGACCTAAGCTGTTTAATTTACTACCACCTGAAATTAAAGGATGTGATCTCCCCCCAAAACTATTTAAAAAGGTAGTCAAACTCTGGCTTCAAAACTGCCCCATTGAGAAACTTAACAAAACAGTCAACACATCTATATAACGCGGAGCTATCTCTAAGATATGTATACCAATTATACCTATTGTATTAAATTCTTATCAGATCTACGCAAAACACCTTTATCAACCCATAGCTGCAATGTAAGTAGTCATGTATGTCAGCCCTTATCATAGAGTAACTTATTTTAGTTCACATAGCTTTATAATTATTTTATATTAATTATACATAGTCTTATTTTCTAGTTACCTTATCCACTAAATTTTCGGAACATCTAAAATGATGAATTTAAAATAATTCCTTTGACATGTATTACCTAGTTCTTAGTTTGTATCCTAATATTAAGAGTCGGTTGCATGGCTGCCATTTTGAAATTTTTTTCAATAATTTTCTTCCCAAAACAGGGTATACTCTTTTGCTTCTAGTTTCTACAAGTCTCCATGAATATTAGTGAAATTTTTTGTAGTAATAGACTAGATATACACGCAAAAATGCCATAAAAGATATTTTAATCCGGCGTTTATTTTCTCTCAAAATATTTTGTAAAAATGCCACTCTAAACGAGGCATGGGGATCAGTTTTTGCAGTATTTTGAAAGCTCTAGGAGAAAATACTACTACTACAATGAAGTGTTTTATGCATTTAACCCATTGGAAATGTCATTGGCTATCTACGAAATTAATTCCTATATTGTGGCAGTTAAAATATGATTGTGAGCATGGAAGTGCTAATGCACGATTACGGGTTTTTTCTCTTGTCAAACATGAGTGAGCACTACTGTTGTATTTACTACAAATCGTAATGGATTGTAATGAAATATTTTATGGCGCTAGTTAAGACATGTCTAAGTGGGTTAAACGGATGTCCCCTTAGAAAGAAACACTACATTCCGCTTAAATAAATGTTAAAAATGACTCACGGGCAGCTGCAGTCACACTTCTTTATCACAAGTTTGTATAACCACCTTTAGAATGAATGGCTTTATCAAGAAAATCAACGGAAAGCGTGATTATTTGACAAGGAACACACGAAATTTGGAAGACCTAGCATTAAAATGGGCTTGGTTATCGCGGAAATAGTAAGGTAATCCACTGAGAAACTATCACTCAAAAATGCACACGAAATCTATATAATCTGACAATGTTTTTACACCAGTAGTTCACCACTTTCCTGACAGAATATGCTAGTGATAATCGTTGAAACTGCTTTATCGCAAGTAATTTTTCTAGGATTGATTCACGGCCAACTCGATACTTTCCACTGGGCAGTGATATATAAGTACCTTGCTTTTCTGAGAAGTTTCCTTACGTTCCAATGGTTACCTATTTATTCATGAATATATTTATCAATTTCAATATTTTTAGTAGAATTTTGATATTCAACAGGTACCTGTGGCACTTGTCAGGTTACAAAACTTTTATTATGGACGTTTTAGAATTAGAATTACGTATGTTATTAACGGAATCTAATGCATGCATTTAAGCATTTGTAGGCGGAGCTAATTATACCAAATAATATTTATTTTGCCATTTTATAGAAATTGAGTTACTTATTTACTAATTACTATTGATTGATTACAATTATTTGTCGGCCTGGATTTTCCACCATGAAAATAAAGAAGTAGCAAATGAAGTAAAAGCGGATTTATAATAATGTGCTTTTTAGGACCAATACCTACAGTCCTAAAAAGCTGTGGCATACGAAAACTACATGTATACCTGCCCAAAACCCATGTCCAAATTTGCTGCTGCAACAAGAAGTTGAACGGAACATTATATGACGCCGTAGACCTGTTTTTCTCATCGCAACTCAGCAAATATTATTCTCTGATCCACAAATAATCCATACTGCAGATTTTATATGAATGTAATCAACGAATCTTTCTGAATAGAGTACTAGAGTGCCACGCCCACTAGGTACTTCCGGAGTCTTTTTCAAAACCCTCTTATGGAAAATAACATGGGGACTTACTTTGATTGCTGGTCATTTGTAAACGAAACAGAGTTAAGAAAATCCCAATACACCACCATTAACTTCAATCTTTCATTTATAATATTATGTCGACACATCTCTTCAATATAGGTATACAAAATATAAACTGTTACAAGTTAAACAACACACTACACAGCGTATGACGTCACGAAAGTGTACACCGGTGCAAGATGTAATTTCAATGAACTGTCAGTCTACATTTCAACAGCTCATTACATCTCGCTTTATGGTATCCTGAAATTAAAATAACTATAATATGAACTTGATTCAGTGTATAAACTCGAGGAGCACAGAAATACTTCAGTTTTGTTTACTTTTCGTCAACAATCGAAAATTGACGTGCAAAGTCTGGCATCATTGTTGAAAATTGTTTCATTTGTTTTTCATTTTTGTAAAGTCGCAGTTGCCAACTCGCTTCCCAGGACATCGCGCTGCTTCGTGTGACAATATATTATTGATGTAGATTGCAACGTCGCACTTTGGAGCTGTTTAATAACTTAAACAGTTTTAATTTGGTATATATTTGAAGAGATGTGTCGACATAATATTATAAATGAAAGATTGAAGTTAATGGTGGTGTATTGGAATTTTCTTAACTCTGTTTCGTTTACAAATGACCAGCAATCAAAGTAAGTCCCCATGTTATTTTCCATAAGAGGGTTTTGAAAAAGACTCCGGAAGTACCTAGTGGGCGTGGCACTCTAGTACTCTATAGGGAAAGTGAATGAAGTATTGATTTTTTGAACTATGATGCGCTTGAATGTTGAACATTACTTGAGTTTCTGATTGACAGTGCACGATACTCCTTTCTCCTTATAGGCGTTTAATTCAAATATTCAGGTTGGCTCGTTATGAGGAACTTGTGCGTTGCCCAGTTTGTCATTGGTTAGCTATAACATGAGATTTAGCCACCCTCCCCTGCTGTCTATTTGTCGGGATCATACTATTTAAATTGTCTTTATCGTACAATTGGAAAACGCTCAGTGTAACTCGTTTATGAGCGAGCACTGATACGCGCAATACCTTTACGTGCTTTCCACACCCTCTTGCTTGAATACCCACAGAGAAATATTCCAGATGCAGTGACTTAAAACACTTTTCAAAGCATGCCAAGACAGGAACGATGAAATTTCAAGGAAAATACTATAACCTATCAAAGAAAGAAGCACACAATATTTCCATTTAGATTTCATTGAGATTGCCGCCAACAAGCGCGAACTGCGAAACGAAAGTCACAAGAAAGTTCCGGTGATAATACTGAGGTGTGTCACAATCCAAGCGCATTGCTCTGGACTCGACAAAACTCTTTGACTGGAACTTGCATTGTTTTATCTGTGGTAATGTTAAAGATGAACGAAAGAAAGGCGACAAATTTTCCCTTGCAAATATGAACCCTACTTCACTACATTCAACAATCCTATGCCCAAAAACGATCCGAATAGGTAATAATCCAGCGGTTTACGTTTAGAAGAGATTTGTTTGCTGTGAACGCACGTTACCATAGATGTTACCATAGGCAATGTCACCAGACGTATTGCTCAGAGAAGAACATCAGTTTCAGTTCAGTTTCAGTTTATTTCCATGTTTACATTTGGTTATACAGTAGTAGGTGTACATACATGTATTACACAAAGTAGTGACCCTTAAGCAATTACACTTTATTAGGGCATGTGGAATTCTAATTAATAATAATTATAATAAAAAATATTAAGATTAAAATATGTATGGTATAAAAATAGTGTAGTTAAATGTTGATTTTAGTATAAAGTAACATTTAATTCTTAAACTTAAAGTAAGCTATTTAATATTTTACTATGTACTAACGATCATTTATAGCATATTCTTGGTTTAACTTCAGTCAACATCAGTATTTATTATTTTGATTATTTAGTTTTTACTATCTAGTATATACTCTTCAATGGAATAATATACTCTTCAATGGAATAATATACTCTTCAATGGAATGACTCTCTTCAACGCAGCAGAGAGGAGAGAGAAAATTCTAAATTTGATAGAGCAGCTGATTTGGTGTTTGATCATTTTAAAAATGAATTAGCCGACGGAAAAATTGTCTTAGTTCCGCAAGTGTGCGAAAAATTCAGAGCATTTATAGTGCAAGAAGGTGCCGAAGCAATCGATGCAGAACAGTGCCGCACTGCATTTATCAACAGCAAGATTTTGAGTAAGTTCGGCAGTTTTGTTTCCTTTCACGTTCAGTCTGGAAATTTGCCTAGCATAATGTGTGCAAATACATTGTGTGTGGGTCAACTGTATAATTAGACGACGATCTTGTCACTGAAGACCTGACAATAGCATCCGAATCACCCGACATGATACTGAGACAAGCCGCTGCAGTCATCCAAACAGAAATTAATAATATTCCAACAGCCGATTATTATCATTTTCCATCCGAAGTGTCTCTTCAAGCTTCTGAAAAATTTGTACCACAGCGTTTGGCTACATTATTGAAGTTGATAATGGATCAGCGAGCACACAGAGAAGATGACACAGAACTCGAATCAGACGAAACAATAAAACGACGATATTTGACAATCGCAGAATGCTTAATTTACAGTTCACGCCGTTTTAACAAAAAAAAGTAGTTCCTCCGTTTCATTTGGGTCTGATGACTCAATTACACCATGAGTATGGAAATCGTAATCTCATATAGACTCTTCATTCGTCCAAGGAGTTTACGACTTTCTGCAGGCATATTTCGCCTCACGCACCAAAAACACCAGACAAGCAACGGGTCACCTAGCACGCGGTCAAACCCGCACAGTTCCAATAGTTGGTTCCAGGAATATTTTAATTGCGCGCCAATGATTACACTTAGGAGATGCGGTTTGTAACATTGCTTAACTGAGACTCTAAGGAATCACCTCCAATTTTTAGATTCCGCGACCTTACAGCAAGTTGAATAGAACACTTTTTGTGCGTTCTGAATTATTTTCCAAACGTTCCCAGACATATTTTAATTGCGTGCCATCCAAAGTGTAAAAGTGAATCGAAAAATGGGAGGTGATTCCTTGGAGTCTCAGTTAAATGTTACAAACCGCATCTCTCTAAGTGTATTCATTGGCGGGCAATTAAAACATTACTGTAACTCTTGGATTGGCGCTCGTAAGCGCGCGTGCGAATGCAATCGTTTTCTGCCCGGGAGGAGTGGCGGCTAGCCGGGAGTGGTTTTAAGCCCGTAGCGTAGGCCGGTACTTTCCTTGGGTTGGCCCCTCCAGAAGAATATAACTACAACCTCCTTGGTATGGACTCTGCGCGAGTTATTATGAATTACGCTCTTTCCTAACAACAATTGCTGAGGATCAGTTGTCAGACAGTGATGAGGTGTACGTACTCACAGGTCTATAAAACAGAAACGTGGGTGGCAACTTTCAAGATCAAACTGTAACGAATGAAGTAGTGTCAACTAGAATGAAATGGACTTATGAAACCACATTAAAAGTACCAAAAGAGAGAATGAACAAACTAATTCACTTCCAGAAACCAACTATCCGACCAGAACCACAGAGAATGCATGGCATCTATGACAAGTTGCATACATTTCTGGATTATTCATGTGTTCACAACAACAGCAAAGATATCGCCTTGATATTATTGCGACAAGTTCACCGACCAATTTTCAAGGAATTTAAGTTGATTCAGATTACCAGACAATACCATTTTGGACTGGCTTCAATACCTCTACCGGAACATTTCGTCAAACCCACACCGTAGCTCTGTACTTGCCAGCGATTGATGCCAAACCAGCAGATTTCACAACTGTCAATACAACGTTGAAACAAGGAGAGATGTTTGCAAAGAAATGTGGTCAACAGTTTCACGTGCACACGTTCGACCAACAACTGTACGCCCGTCGCGCAGCAGATCAAGATGAGCAATCCGGAGGAGTACTCCAACTTGATTGTTCGTTTTGGTGGCTTCCATAATCTCTGCACGTTCATTGCTTGTATTGGCAAGATTTGGGGCGATGCTGGTTTGGCCTGATCTTCTTCTATCTTGAGAGGAGGGGTTCCTCCTCTCGGCGTTGCTGGTACCGTTTCTTTGTGACACATAAACCCAGCCTTCTTGGGTCTGCTGGGATGATTGGTTCAGCTTGGTTTCACCTTCTAAGAGGCGGGGGTGGCATCTTCACCCCGAGAGTGCGTGGATTGGTCTTCTATGCCGGTCCCATTCTTTCACCCTATACTCCACTTGTAGGCGGGCGAGGGGGTTGGGTGAGTCCAGCGTGGTCTCATACAGCGTCAGGGCCTGGTCCTGAAGGAACGTGGCGATCATATCGACCTCCAGGTGGTCGTGTAGGTCGGTGATGCGGGTGTAGATGGGAGCATCAGCGACTAGACGAAGAGCCTTGTTCTGCAGTCGTTGGATTGTCTGTTTTAGAGATTTGCAGCACCAGCTCCAGCAGGGCGATGCATACGTGAAGGTGGGACGTATGATGGTCAGGTAGAGTCGCCTCTTCGTCGCCACGGACATGTTCGGATTGCGCAGGAGAGGGCGGAGGGCTCCCAGCTTCCCCCAGGCTCTGCTGCAGACGGTCTCGACGTGCTGCTTGAACGTCAGCTGTGTGTCTAGCTCTACTCCGAGGTAGCGGCTACACGGCTGCCAGGTGATTACGTCACCGCCCATGGTGATGACAGGTGGGCGGTTTTTCTTTCGGAGCTTCGTAAACAGAGTGGCCGTTGTCTTGCTTGTGTTGACGGCGATCCTCCACAAACAAAACCAGTCGTAGGTAGCGTTTAGTGCGTCCTGGAGGTATTCTTTCAACTTTCGTGGTTGCCAAGACTGGGCGATGATGGCCTCGTCATCCGCGTAGAGCGCGATGTGAGTGCGGTAGAACTCTGTTGGAGCGTCGTGGACGAAGATGTTGTAGAGGTCTGGACTGAGGACTGAGCCTTGGGGCACTCCGGCGGAGATACTCTTCACAGACGACTGCGAATGTTGGTAGGCTACATAGAAGCTCCGATCGCGTAGGAATGACGCGACGAGAGCCACGATGTAGGCGGGAACATTAACTCTGTACAGTTTCAGAAGAAGGCCCTCGTGCCACACTCTGTCAAATGCCTTGGCAACGTCCAGAAACACAATGCCAGTGACCATGTTCTGGTTGTAGCCGTCGGCAATGATGTTGGTGACGCGTAGCAGCTGCTGAGTTGTCGAGTGCTTGGCTCGAAAGCCAAATTGCTCAGCAGGCAGGATGCTATTTTCTTCGAGGTGTCTCTTCAGTCGGCGTTGGATGATCTTCTCCAGGAGTTTTGAGAGGATGCTTAGCAGGCTGATAGGGCGGTAATTCTGCGGATCTCGTGCAGATTTGCCTGGCTTCTGGAACACGACAACTCGGGCCCTCTTCCAGATGGTAGGGAAGTGTCCGAGTCGCAGGGAGGCGTTGATGATGTCCACAAGTCTGCTGCAAGCCTTGGCCGAGAACTGCATGACAGTCTCAGCGTTGATTCCGTCATCTCCTGGCGCCTTGCGTTTCTTCAGCTTGATGACGAGGTCACTAACTTCGGCGAAGCTGCATTCGTCGGCTGCGAGAGGATCCGTCTCTGCTTGGCGGCTGGCAGCGAGGTATTCCTCGAGTTCGTCCTCAAGCGCCTCGCTGTGCTCGTTGGCTGGGTTTGGCACGAAGATGCCTTCGAGAGTCGAAGCCAGGAGTTCGGCTTTGTCTTCCGTGCTGCATGCGAGACTATGAGGCCCCTGGATTGGCGGATTTGGCTCTGGTTTCTTTTGGAGTCTTCGCGACATTTGCCACACAGACCTGTCAGCAACCTCGAGTCTCGACACTGCTGAGTCCCACATCTGCGCTCGATGTTCGAGCAGAAGCTTGCTTAGTTCCTTGCGGCGCGTCTCGTAGAGCATCTTCATGTCCGGCGTCTTGTATCGTTGCCAGAGGCGGCGGGCGGCGTTCTTCAGTGCAACACACTTTTGCAAGTGCGGCGGGAGATCGAATGTCGTTACTCTTGCACGCGATGCTTTTGGCACTGCCGTGTCAATAGCGTGCTGCACTGACAGAGTGAGGTTCTCTGTGGCGTTGTCGAGCTCTGCTGATGTCGTGAGAGGCGAGGATTCCAGTTCAGTGTCAAGATGGTCTCGGAATGCTGTCCAGTCTGCGCGCTTGAAAGCATAGCGGGGTGGCGGTTCTTGATGCACGAGGCAGTCACCGAGCTCAATGATGACTGGATTGTGGTCCGAGGACAGCTCGGCGACAGTCTCCAGGTGTAATGACTGGTTTAGGTTCATGTGCACGGCGATGTCAAGCACATCCGGCCTCCGTCTTGCGCCTGCGCCACTGTAGTGTGTTGGCTCGGCAGGTCCAGACACTGAATAGCCGTGACGTCTCGAGTGGGCAAGCAGATGTTTGCCTCGCATGTTCGCCACACGCGAGTTCCACGCCGGGTTCTTCGCGTTCAGGTCTCCGGCCAGCAGAGTTGGCAGCGGGGATGACATCAGAGCTGTCATGTCAGCCGAGTGGAAAGCATTCTGTGGTCGGTTGTAGGCGGAGAAGATTCGCAGTTGTCCTCGCGGAGTCGTCACTTCGATGCCAGTAGCTTCTAGTTCGACAAGAGCAGGTAGCTGGATTTCGTGATGGCGGAGTCGATTGTTGACGATGACAGCTGTTCCTCCTGCGCCGCGCAGTCCAGGTCGGTCTGTACGATACACGCTGTGGTTCGCAATGCTCAGCTTCTTTCTCGGCACAAGATGTGTCTCGGAGATGAGGGCTATATCGATGTCGTGA
This sequence comes from Leuctra nigra, assembly GCA_934045905.1. Taxonomy (NCBI): domain Eukaryota; kingdom Metazoa; phylum Arthropoda; class Insecta; order Plecoptera; family Leuctridae; genus Leuctra; species Leuctra nigra. The sequence goes on along the minus strand of OW203761.1, from coordinate 59,607,734 downwards.
CGAAGAAGGAAGTCGACCAGCTCTATCTTCCGAGCGTCATTCAGGCTGTTGGCGTTCCAGGCGACAATTCTTGTGAAACTTGTGTCTAGGCGTGGAGCCATTACACGGCGGAGAGCAGCGCGAGAGTAGCAGAAGCTACGAGCTTGCTTCTGGGGGTAGAGGCGGAGGGGAGGACTAGCTTCGAGATTAGACTCACAAGCGTGTTGACTTCCGGTGTGACGTCGGAGGCCAGGATCGCGTTGCAGAGCTGAGCAACTAGCTCTTTCCAGTTTGGAACTGTATTATCGCTCTCAGTGTCCGAGCTAGAAGGCTGAGTCTCTATGTTCAAGACTGCATCTGTGTAGGATTGGAAAGAGTGTGGTCTTGGCTGCGGAGCGACTGGGGTTGGTACCTCGAGTCTGCGTTGTTGGGTAGCTCGCTGCTGCGTGGGGAGCCGAGGGTCCACGTGACTTGGCTCGCGCTGACGATGCTCGGTGCGCGGCGCAGGTGGCGGGCGAGCTGCGAGAGCTCGCTTGAACGTCGCGCAGCCGCGGTAGCTGGCCGGGTGTTGCTGTTGGCAGTTCGCGCATGTAGCAGGCACTTCTCGAGACACTGGGCACGATTTTGCGTCGCGAGGACCAGCACATTTCACACATCGGGGCGAGTGCTGACAGAAAGTCGACACATGGCCGAGGCGCTGGCATTTGAAGCATTGCTGCATGCCAGTGCGTGATCTCGGTGCCTCTGTCGTAATGCGGCAGTGGCACAGATCCTTGAGAGTCGTCAAGTCCTTGCTGCCGGGCGGTGAGGTCAGCACAACTCTGAACAGCGGGAAGACTCGCTGCGCGCCACGGTCAGTGCGCAGCTGCGTCACGCTGCGCACGGAGTACCCGATGCGCGTCAGCTCATCCTCGATGTAGTCGACGGGAGTGTTTCCAGGTAATCCGCGGATGACAAATCGCTGGCACTTTGCTCGGCCATCTAGAGCAAAAGTGTGGTATTGCACTTTTTCTGCTTTGAAGAGTCCAGTTACTGCGTGGAAGTCCTCCGCGCAGGAGAGTTGCACACGCGTGCAGTCGAACTTCGGAGTCACGTTAAAGTTCCCCTTCGCTAATGCGGCGATCGTGTCGCAAAGTTGCTTGTGGTTTCCCACAAAATCCCTCAACAAGATCGGAGGAACTCTCCCGCGCTTCTTGTTGATCGCGGGCGCCTCCTCACTCACGACGGTTTCTTCAATGTTGACATTTTCATCAGCAGCGTCGACTTGTTGGCTGGGAGTCTCTTCTTCTGTGCCCAACACACCGAACGTGTTCGACAGTAACACAGGGTTCAGTGTCTCGGGACGCTTGCTCGGGCGACCTACTTTCTTGTGCACGCAGCGCGGGAGTGACGAGGAAAAGCTGGCTTCTTCCTCGCTGCTAGATGACGTCACACACTCACTGTGGTTGCGCTTGGCACACACCTGCTGGAAGTCCATGTCTGTAGGGTTGGTAGCCATGAATAAACAGTGGGCGGTACTCAGTTAGCAGTGCTAACCTCACACCTCTTGTCCAGAACACGAAATGAAACACAAAATGAAATCACTGAAATACACTTAACAAAGCAGAGAATAGAGCGTAAAACATATGTAATAATAAAGAAAAAGTACTATTAACACTGAATTAACACACACATTTCACTAGCGAACTCGGAATATACACGTAACGTGAAAGATAGCGACAGCGAGCACAGAGATGACTACACGGTGTCGTCCATCTTGGACTTTTCTTTTTTTTTTTTTTTCTGCTGGTTTGGCAGACATCTTGAGTGACTCTGGCAGTTACGCGACACACACAGTAAACGCCATGCTGTCAGGAAAGCAATTCTTCAGAGCTGTCCGAGGGTTAACACAAGTGTACGAAACCCTCATAAACATTTTGATCGTAAATTGCTTGAAGTGGATGGAGAGCACTGGAAAAGATGTCACTGAACTGGATGCACTTGTGGCCTGCCTTATAAATGCTCACACAACACATGAAAAGGAACAAGGATTCGAGGCACTTCAGGCGCTAGTTGAAGAGATTGACCAGCACTTCGTTCCTGTCTTGAAAGAGTATCGACAATACGGCCGAGCCAATAGCCCAACATTTCTTTTCTGGGACAATCTCATCGTAACCTTGGAGATCATGCTTCTGAACATTCGCGCAGAAAGGGAGAAACTCCATGTTCAGACGTAAGTTAACACTCTGCCACACTTCTTTGCATGTAACCGACAGAACTATGCTCGCTGGGCCACGTACTACGCCGTTGACATGCTAACATCCCTTCCTCCGGCGATAGAAACCGAGTTCGACAATGGCCACTTTTCTGTCAACTTCACTCCCGGTTGCTTCCGAGGTGTGTGGAGTGACATGGCCGTGGAAATGTCAGTCATCAGAGACACCAAGGGAGGAAACACTGGAAGTGGCATTGTCGGCTTCACGTTGAAGGAGAGCGCCGTTCTGAGGTGGACGCTAACACGTCACGTGCTAGGCTCGTACAACAAAGAAATGAAACGACGAGAAGGACTACCATCTTCAGCGTTCGTCCACGACAGGATAAACCCTCCAGGAAAGCTCGAGATTAGAGAGAAGTGACGAAGATCATAAAATCACACATCCAAGACAACATGGTCGATCCATTTGACACCGAAAACGTTGTCAATACATCCTTGTCATACTGTGTCGAGACAGGCAGAGCTATGCTCAAAGAGTTTGTTCAATCACTACTTGAGCCGCACCAGGAGGAGAGTAACAGCAAAAAGCTTTTCAACGATCCCATCAAGAAATCAAGTCTCTTATCTTTCAAAGACATGCAGAAGGGAACTAAGATAATGGTGAGCAGTAAATCAAAGATGGCGTTGCTCGTGCGGTGTAGTGTCCAAAAACGCGTCGTTAACTGAGTTCTATGCTGCACACTATTGAGATATGCAATGCAAATTATTTGACAGAAGTAGTGTTGCATCCCAGTCAGGCGTCGAGATGACGGTATGATGATGCAATGAACCAGATTCGAGTGTAGAACTGCAGCGTCGACTAATTGTTCCCCTATAGTTGCGCCCGAAGGCTGCGCCCGCAGGCAAATGTGACATCTGTATTTTATTGCTTTTTTAGTTTATAGCTAATTGTTTAGACTCGCGTCAGCAAATTCTTGGAATTCAATGAACGCGCTCTAGGGTTAAAATATTGGAGTGTTTAAGGGTTGGTTTAGGGTAAAGGGGGGTGGTCAGAGATATGGGGTAAATACCCTACGATGAGCGTGCGCCGGGTCTCGTAGAATGTCTCTACCCTCAAAGGGTGTAGGAGTATGAAGAGCAGACAGATATTATGTGTATGTGTGTGCAGACATACATACAGACATTCTACTTTATACCGGGTGGCCCAAAAAAAACGTAAAACGGGCGATACATCATTGTGACGAAACTACTGCACATATCGTGCTGATAATCACACCAATTATACAAAACGTAGAAAGGTATAATATGTGAAAGTATTAACATCATACATATTATAAGAAAAAAGTTACAGCTGTTCGAATTTCGTTGTCGAAAAATCGATTATACGGTGCTCAAAATTCATGCGTCCAGAAAATGTCAAATGCCCGGGACGCTGTTAACTCAAAACTGCTCACGATATCAAGCTGAAAATTTCATATGTTATTTAATATATATAACTATCAACTGTGTAAAAATTCAATTCATTTGAATCAATGTAACGAAAGTTATGTTATCGAGAGTATGCGCTTAAAAAGTTGAATACACGCAGAGATAATTTCTCAAGTTTTATTTCACATGTTAATTTTAGAAGTGAAACTATCTCCAATATTTTCTGTTTTTAAGCTCAACTTCAAGATACCATAACATTCGTTCCACTTATTCAAATGTATTGAAATTTGTATACAATAGATAGTCATATGTTGTGAATAATATTTGAAATTTTCAGTCTGATATCATTGTTGAAAATAAAGGTGTCACCGCCAGTGTACTTTTTCTGAATGCGCGCTCGTGAGCTCCGTATAATCGATTTTTTGACAGAAATGTTTTTGAAACTTTCACACATCAAACATTGGTATGTTTGTTACAACATATGAAATTTTCGGACTTATATCTGCAGTATTTTATTCACAGCGGTGTCTCGCCCATTGGACGTCTTTTTTGGGTAACCCAGTATTAAGGATGTGAGGTGCCCAGTTTAGATTTTCATTATTAAGATTCCTAGGAATTTTGTCTCGGACACCTTTTCAATACTTTTACCTCTGGATTCAGTCTGATTAAGGAGGGACTAGCGAATTTCCTCTTTCATGAGAAATCGTTTAAACTCTACATAAATATAGATAATTTAATTCTACACCATAATATGCCAAGAAAAAGTGGGCAAGCTGAACTAACTTCCGAGATATGTCACTTCAAAGTATTGCTTTTAGCCTCTATTTTAACATGGCGGTCATGCTAGAAATGATTCTCGTACATCTTCAAAATGGTTTGAGACTGACTTCCCGACATAAGAATTTTGTAAAAAACTGATATGTGGTGTATCAGATGCTCTAGTATTTTTTTAAATTTTTAGATATACATGTTCCTGAACGTTTTAATGATCTAGGAGGGTTTTAGTGAAAATAACTTGGCATCACTGTTTGAAAGAGATGGCTCAGAGAACAGCTGTCTCATGGCAGGTGCGCTCTGATTGGTTGTTTGGGATTTGAGGGAGGTGAGAACTGCAAATGCAGTGTTGCCAATTACAGAATCCACAGCCTTCTAACAGAACATTCGTGGCGTTTTTGAAGAAGGCTGTGATTATATCGCTAGTCCCTCCTTAAAGGGCTATACTTGTTATAGTTCGTTGTGCTGTGGGAGGTTGGGTGCAAGACGATTACTTAAATTTTGCAAATTTCTTAGCCTGTGATTCATTTTAGCAAATATTTTTATATTTAGTGTAATGTTGGAGTGTACACTTATCTTGGCTTAGTAAAAGGCCGGTGAGCTGTCGTTTGTATTGGAAAAAGCAAGTAACATGGATGGATGGCGTCCTGTTTAAGAGATCACTAATACCTATCAAAACTGTAAAAGATATGATTTTGAAATATACACATATTTTAGAAAATATAGCAGAATTTAACATGTGTAAGTTTCAAACATATTTATTGAATAGAAAAAAGCTTTAAATCATTAAAGTTACAGTTGGGTACCGCCATCCGGTATAACTAATTATATATTTATGAGATTGGAGGGGATATCTTGTTGTAGTAGTATTATGGTTTGTATTGCGCTCAACAGCTTGGTTATAAGCGCCGATATCTTGATCGCCTATCGCCTAAATATAATGTATATGACCTAATTTGTACTTATTATCAGTTCTTTTCAATTGTATTAACTTTTCCTCCATACATTATCAATAATACTGACTTATTTATAATTCACATCTATTTTTAATATGGGTGTGGAGAGTTATGGGGGTGTGTAAACTAGGTTAAGAACTCGACAATCTATATGCTTGATTTAGACAGAATATTGACAAATTTGGCAAATTATGAATTAAAACATTTGTTTTGTGGGAATGAAACAATTAATAATTTTACATAAATGTTCTCAAAAGTTTCATTGATGACAATCAGTAAACCTGTCGTAGCTTTATCTTCATATCTGTACCAATAATATATGCATTCTTGGCCATCAATTTCCCGTAAAGATAATGATTCTACCTTTATTAGATGCGTCAATATGGCTAATTGATTTAATCATATCATTTTTATTAATTGTTAATTAAGTCCAAAAATATTAGAGATTTTCATTTAATAATTTTTCATATGTTGAACAATGATTTAATACATCGTATTTGTTGAAAAACAAGCGTGAAATCGCATTGGTGTCTCTTAAATAAAAATATTACAGTTTTAATAAATTCAAATCAAAATGATGTTTAAGCAATTTCCTATTAGATTACGTTAAAAGATTTTATCAGAGCGTAATCAGCGAATTTTTCTGAATGAGAAACGTTAAAAACAAACCTCGTACGATTTGTTCCAAATTTGACTGTTTTTATGGTCACTTCATAAAAACTGAAAATCTAGTTTGAAAGTAAAATGTGATTTCTCCCCCCACCTCCTCTACTTCTAGCGCCATGGTAACCTTTGCCTTGACAACCCATGACGTCAATACAGAGTCAAAGCCCTTAGATATAATATTTAATAAATACATAGACTCTTGTTGATCGTTTAGGAAGGCACTGACTGATTGTAAAATATTTCATTGTTAGGTCTTAATCATGAAGAATATTGCAAATTATTTGATATGAGGGCATTCAATTTATAAGTACATTGTATATAAATCTTCTTGTAACTCAGGAGAATAGAACAATCAGTGTGGATACCAGTAATGTGTTGGAAATATCAATAACAAAGGTAATGAAATCTCCATATGATATTTGACTCTTCGATTCTCGGCTTCGGCAAGGAAATCAACCCACCTTCTTTACCGACTTATTGTTGTTCAAGTAGTTGCAAAATATGCCACCAAATTTGAATACGCTGGCGTCTGCATCTTACTCTTAACTGTGCCATATTCTTTCATATTATCTAAGTTAATCTATCCATGTTTTCGACACCATAGTCCATAGCTACTATACTATACTATCCTAAATTATTTCATAATCCAAGTTTTCCACATATACCTTATTTACTATCCATAAAATAATTACAACCTAAATTATTTAGCAGGCCCACGCACAAGCACCGCTTAAGTGGGAGTAACTTCTTTATTTATTTATTTATACATTATATGTTGTATTGTACCGGGAACAGTTTGTTCCACTCTGTACACGAATAAATAAAGAAACTTGAAACTTGAAAAAGGAATGAAAATGATTATTGTTACAACATTATTTAAAAACTTCGTCGGTTAGTTGGTTTGAGGGTTACAGAGCCGTGTGTGTTGATTAAATGTAGGAAGAAAATAATACATTTGATCGTTTGCTAATTGCTTCATGAGGCCAATGTGTAAAATCTATCGGCTTTGATTTCATGGCCCTCTAAAATACAGAGAAAATGGAAAATTAAAAAAAAAAAACATTTTGACGTCTCTTGAAGTGAGAAAGTTTTCTATGCAATGTACTATTTTAACGGTTATTTAACGCTATCACAATCACGCAGTAGGTATTTACCTTTTGGCGCGGTACATAAGAAAATCATATCTCTGAAACCAAGAGTCCACTCACTCAACAGTCAACACCTTAGGAGAACAGGTAGGAGAACTTTAATGATGACAATACATTTTTTTCAGTTTATAATCCTAACCTTTCTTTATTAAAATCTTATGCAAACCCGCCTATTACACGCGCGCGTTTTTCCATTTCCGAGCGGTTCATACAATAATTCAATATTCCTGAAACCAAAAGTCTACTCACTCAAAACCTTAGCTGAATAGATAGAAAATCATATCTTACAATGATGATTACAATAATTTTTAGGATTTTTCAATCGCAACCTTTTTATATTTAAATCTTGTGTTTCTATCCAAACTAACCTCTAGCGCTATTACACGTCGCGGTTTTACACTTTTGAGCGGTACATAAAGTTCCATATTTCTGAAACTAAAAGTCTGCCCACTCAAAACCTTAACTGAATACCGTATTAACTCGTGTATAAGACGCACTCGTGTATAAGGCGCACCCTTGTTTTGAGAAGTCTATTTTAAGAAAACAATAGCATGCGTGTATAAGACGCAGTAAAATGATGTAAAACATTGTGTGTTTGTAATCATGATATCCATCTAAATGTTGGTTTTCCAGCTAACTGAGCTATTTGAATTAAAATCACTACCAACTTGTTGTAAACAAACAGTAATTTCCTGCTTCAGAGAAAGGGGGGAGGGGAGTCTTTTCCCAGCAGCTGTTGCTTGCTCTAAGAGGCATGCACCTGCCTTTCCTCTGCATTCCAAAACAAACCCAACTCCTCTCCTCCCCTTCCATTAAGATCGCCATTCAACAGTGTTTAAGCTGGGTTCCCATACTTCACATCGAATTCGCTTCCGGTTCGCTTCGCTTTCGCAAAATGGCTACCTTTTAACAAGGGAAATCGTCCATGTTTACATTCGCATGTTCCCGTGTTTCGGTTTCGTTAAAGTTGAGCCAATTTTAACTTTGACGAAACCGAAACAAGTGAACATGCGAATGTAAACATGGACGATTTCCTTTGTTAAAAGGTAGCCATTTTACGAAAGCGAAGCGAACCGGAAGCGAATTCGATGCGAAGTATGGGAACCCAGCTTTAGTATATTTTATGTCTGTCAGAGCAATGTTTTTCAGAAGTAAACATATATTTTGTCACCTGATCTAAATGCAAGGGAAAACATTTTGTTGCACAAATTTAATATGTTAATAGTGTTGTGTCTAGCTAGACACAGTATGAGTAGTCTAGACAGAGTGAGAGGGAAAGGCAGAGATAGACAACATGTGGCAGTCTACCACAGCCAGGGACGACGCTAAGGGGGGGCCTGGGGGGGCCACGGCCCCCCCAAACATTCGCGCGGCCCCCCCTTGTGCCCCCCCAAACCAAATGTGCAAAAATAAATATCTTGAAAGACTTTCTTCAATTTTTTGCACTGTTCAAATTATCAAATAAAACATCAGCTGACATTGTTTTGCAAATATCCGACTTTCGTATGCCAGACTAATGAAGTTCCTAAGAAGTATAGCAGGGTTGACAAAAATTGGATAAGATACGGAGCTAAAAAATAAGGAAAGATCTTGTAATGGAGACTCTAAGTTTCAAATTAGGAAAGGAGATATTGAAATGGTTTGGTCGATTGAAAGGGATGGGACAAGAGAGGATACCGAGAAGGAAGGCAGATAGAGCAGCAATGGGAGGGAAAAGAAAGGCAGGGAGACCGCGAACGAAGTGGATGAGTGGAGTGAAGGTGGCTGTGGAAAAAGTGGAGAGTCATGGGAAATGGTAAGGGACGAAAAATGGTGGGAGGACAGTTCATAAAAATTAGTGTAGGGATAATTTTTTGAAGGCTTCAGTTTTTTTAATTATCTCCACCAGGCGCGTAGGAAGGGAGGGGGGATGGGGGGAGAATCCCCCCTCTGATTCAATACCTCTCCCTATGTACTTATATATTTGTGTCAAGAAAAAAATTTGTTTAAAAAGTGTTAAAATTGCATAGAAATGCACCAAATTGATGTCTGAAATTCAAAAATTTTCCGGGGCTGTGCGCCCCGGACCTGCATTTTACTGCCCCCCCCCCCCCCCCCCCCCCCCAGACCCCTCATTGTCTTCGTAGACACTAGTATCTACAGCACAAGTTATTTTACATATTATTCCCCCCCTTGCAAATTTAGTTCCTACGTGCCTGATCCCCACGCCACAATTGAAAATATACATGTGAAAATACGTTTGCCCCCCCTAAAAAGGTTATTGCCCTACCTAGGCCCCCCCTGTATAAAAATCCTAGCGTCGTCCCTGACCACAGCTCTGTTTACAAACATCCACCTTGGATTTACTGGGAAAAAAGCTTGGTATGCGTGTATAAGATGCAGGGCTGTTTTCAGAATCAAAAGATTGACATATAATTGCGTCTTATACACGAGTTAATACGGTAGATAGCTAATACAATGATGATGACCATTGAATTTTTGAAATTTTTAAATCTAGCCTTTCTCTATTTAAATCAAGTGATTCTATTGAAACCCGCCGCTAGCGCTATCACAAGCACGCTGTTTTACCTCTCCGCGCACCACATATTAATTCATATCTCTGGAACTAAGAGTCTGCCCACTATAAACCTTAATTGAAAAGATAGCTAATTCAATGAGAATTAACATATATATTTTTTCAGAATTTTAAAAAATACCTTTTTTTAGGGGGGGTCAAAATAGTCAAAATTTTGAGTTTCCCCCCTACAAATTTTGATTTTGGTGGTACCAATAATTACTTATTTGAAAGTGTGTACAATTATCTACATCTTTTGTTAAAACATTTTTGTCTATCTTAATTCGTGTGGAAACTAGAGACATTGCAATACATAGCTGTTTTGTCGAAAAAGTCAAATTTTGAGTTGGCTGTACTTCGATACGGGATGAAAATTTAGCCAAAAAAAAATATATGTATATGCTTATTTTGAATAGTAAACAATTCCAGCAAGTTTCATCAATATCGAAGAGGGTCATCAATATTCATTGGTGGAACTGACGCGGAACGACCCAGCTGCTAGAATATGGTTGTCGAAAAATTGATTATACGGAGCCGCATTCAGAAAACGGAAATTGGCGGGGACGTAGTTTCTTCAAAACTACTAACGATATCAAGCTGAAAATTAAAAATTTGATTCAAAATATATTGCCATCAATTGTGTTTAATTAAATTGCAATGCATTTGGATCGTTGTAGCAAAAGTTAGGAAATCTTGAAGTTAAGCTTCGAAGCAGAACGGGAAATAATATCATAAGTTTTATTAGTACCTACACACGATAATTTGAAGAAGTGAAATTATCTTTCGGATTTTCTGCTTTTAAGCTGAACTTCAACATAACAAAACTTTCGTTCCTTTCATCCAAATACCTAAACTCCGTTTCATGGGGTCTAGAGTCCTAGATAGCATGGGCAGGTATAGGACTACCCATGTTTAACAGGACTCTAGACAGCATGAAACGGAGTATGTTGAAATTTTTAGACAATTGATATCAATAGGTATATATTTTGAATCAAATTAGAAATTTTCAGCATGATATGATTACAGTAAACCCTCGTTAATTCGAACTCAAAGGGACCCAAAAAATTGCAATTCGAATTAAAAAAATTCGAATTAAAAAAATTCGAATTAAAATATATATATATATATATATTTTTTTTTTTTTTTTAAAGGATGAGGGGATTGGGGAAAAGGAAGCCAAGGTGCATATTATTGAATCTACTTCTTTTAGAAGCGCCACCTTCTCACTTAATTTCAGTTCGTGGTATTTCTTCGGAGCCATCGTCAAAACTTGTTTACGAAACTTTGACACAGCCACACTTGTTTGTTTAGGCTAGCTAGTCTAGCTCGAGGCGTGAGGGGTGAAATGCCGCCAGTCGCCACGTTGTCAGTAAGTCTAGAGGCGGACGCACCCGATCGAACACACGAGGATAGCCGAGGCGGACGCACCCGATCTAAAACACGAGGATAGCCGAGCCACGCCGCGCTTGTGCGCGAGCCATGCTCTGAGCAGTCCGCTGCGGCGCACCCCCCTATTCTGCCTGCGGCGCATGGCGCTGGCTCCAAGTTATTGCGCGTAATATATCACGCGTTATGAATTTTATACAAACCCACACTTTTGAAGAAAAATTCGAATTAAAGCAATTTTATCCAAGTAAATACATGGGCTGGGACTTTAATTCAATTCGAATTTCGAAATAACCTAAAATTCGAATTATCAAAATGAAATAACATAGAAAACCCTATTCTGGCCACTGGGACCACCCAGATAGTTCGAATTAACCTCAAATTCGAATTATCCGAGTTCGAAATAACGAGGGTTTACTGTAGTATTTTTGAATAAATATCACCCCGACCAAAAAACGTTCTCTGAGGGTGCGCTATTTGAGCTCCGTATAATCAACTTTTCAACAACCAAATTGGAACAGCTGCAGGTAACTTTTTCCTACATAAGTTACGCTTTTGAAACTTTGACACTAATTGGTATGTTGGTATGTTTTTCATAATGTGAAATTTTCAGCCCGATTTGTGCTGTAGTATCGTCGATGTCTCGCCCATTGTGCGTTTTTTTGGGGCCACCCGGAATATAGGGTTGGGCGAACCTCATATTTTTAACCGAACTTCGAACCGAACTTTAAAAATGTGACTGAACCGAACTCTGGTCATTTTTACCTGCAGTGGCTTTATCACTTACCAAAAAAATAACATCAAAAATTGTTTGGCATTTGCTTCACAAGATAAGCAAAATTAACTCATTTAGGTATGACCATATTTTCAGTGAATTTTATTTTCGATAAAATTAACTCATGTCATTGAATGTATGCACAAAGAAAAGTTAGAAGAGTAAAATTAAATTAAAATTGCTGTAACAATTTGCATAATATCTTCTTTGGCTTCTTTGTCACACAGATTTATATCTAGAACACAACACTGGATCGAAATGTTGGCGGGAAATGTCACATTAGCGCAGTGAGGGAGGTTCGGTTCAGATATTTCATTTGAACGTTCGTTTTGCGAACATCTGACGCCGGTTCAGTTTCCAACCGGTTCGCCCAACCTTACCGGTATATAATATTCAATTTTAAAATTTCCAAAAAGTTGCCAATTTATTGTGTTATTTGACATTAAATTGTTTAATTTAATTACTTAATTACTCCAAAAGTTGCAGATATTCAGCTTGAGCCATACATTTTTGGATTCTCATGGTCAAATTAGTAAGTAACAAAGTAGTACACAAAAGTTCATATTTCTATTGCTTTTTTCGCAATGGTTTCAATTATGGACTGCATTAGTAGGACAAAATGAAACTAATAAACAGTTTGAAGATGCGTACAAAGTCTTAAGATAAACAAGGCTTAAGACTCACGAGGCCCAGCAAGGCTCCAACGAGGATGGTTGCGATGGCGAAGATAAGATATGAGCCCCACGTGGGCAGTCCATAGTCCTCCATGAGTCTGTTGTGAACGGAGCGAAGAACTTGCGACAGCTTGAAGAAGTACGACACCACAGACATCTGATACGAGCTCGGAGACTTCCAGCCAGGCGTCGGCTCCAGGCTGGTCCACTTCTTCTCCTCAACGAACGAGATGAAGGCGTCTTTGTCCCGAGCTCCCCGGTATTGCCGGAACTCTCCATTCAATACGCTGGAAACAACAGAATCATTAGGCAAGAGCAAGGAAGACTTGAGGCATACACCAGAGTCATTAGGCAAGAGCAAGGAAGACTTGAGGCATACACCAGAGTCATTAGGCAAGAGCAAGGAAGACTTGAGGCATACACCAGAGTCATTAGGCAAGAGCAAGGAAGACTTGAGGCATACAACAGAGTCATTAGGCAAGAGAAAGGAAGACTTGGGGCATACAACAGAGTCATTAGGCAAGAGCAAGGAAGACTTGAGGCATACAACAGAGTCATTAGGCAAGAGAAAGGAAGACTTGGGACATACACCAGAGTCAAAGGCAAGAGCAAGGAAGACTTGAGGCATATAACAGAGTCATTAGGCAAGAGCAAGGAAGACTTGAGGGATACAACAGAGTCATTAGGCAAGAACAAGGAAGACTTGAGGCATACACCAGAGTCATTAGGCAAGAGCAAGGAAGACTTGAGGCATACAACAGAGTCATTAGGCAAGAGGCAAGGAAGACTTGAGGCATACAACAGAGTCATTAGGCAAGAGCAAGGAAGACTTGAGGCATACAACAGAGTCATTAGGCAAGAGCAAGGAAGACTTGAGGCATACAACAGAGTCATTAGGCAAGAGCAAGGAAGACTTGAGGCATACAACAGAGTCATTAGGCAAGAGCAAGGAAGACTTGAGGCATACAACAGAGTCATTAGGCAAGAGCAAGGAAGACTTGAGGCATACAACAGAGTCATTAGGCAAGAGCAAGGAAGACTTGAGGCATACAACAGAGTCATTAGGCAAGAGCAAGGAAGACTTGAGGCATACAACAGAGTCATTAGGCAAGAGCAAGGAAGACTTGAGGCATACAACAGAGTCATTAGGCAAGAGCAAGGAAGACTTGAGGCATAAACAGAGTCAATAGGCAAGAGCAAGGAAGACTTGAGGCATACAACAGTCATTAGGCAAGAGCAAGGAAGACTTGAGGCATACAACAGAGTCATTAGGCAAGAGCAAGGAAGACTTGAGGCATACAACAGAGTCATTAGGCAAGAGCAAGGAAGACTTGAGGCATAAACAGAGTCATTAGGCCCCTAACTCTTTGTTGACTGACGATGACCAAAGTCCCCAAACACTTTCATCTGTGAATTGATCTCCCCCTCCTTCACCTGACCAAATTCATTCTTGCCATTGGTCGTTTAAGAATATTTGAACCAATCAAGAGTCAAGAAAATGAGCATTATTCTCTCTAGCTCCCAAGCCGCCACTCTAGCCCTTTGAGAACTTGATAGGTATACTCCCCCCAACTATTTTAGACGGAAATAAGGCTATGAGTAAAGCATTTTTAAAATTAGTTCATAATGAAATCAATAAATCTCATATAGGTATTTAATTTAAAAAAATATTTAATCGAGAAATTGCAATAAAATGAAGTAATAATTTTTTAGGTAATTTCCACAAAATGAGTTTTCTTTTTTGGGTATTATTTGGGTTCTTATTTGATACCTCACTTATATGGGTATCCCCCCTTACAATGTAACATAAACTTTTTACAAATAAGGAATTATCTTATAAGTTGGGTATTTCAGTATTAGGATATTATAATGTCTATGGTATTAGGTAGGTATACCCAGTGATGGGACATGACAATTTTTTTTTAACTTTCCGACAGCAGTTGGTGCACTGTTAGCCTTCTGTTAGTAGCACTTTTACTTATTTTCAGCTTATTCTTGTGCAGATGTAGGTGCTAGCTTTGCACTATTATATATAGGTATTCTCTTTTCACTGGTCTTCATTTTGCCATCATGGGCATCCACGGGGGGGGGGGGGGGGGGGGGGGGTGCAAGGGGGTTCGTGTAGTCAAAAGTTAAACATAAACTTTTGGTGTTGTTTTAAGTTCATTAGGTACAGTTTCATTTTGTAAACAAAAAAATTTAAAATATAATTTCAGAAAGTCTAAAAACTGTGTCAAATTTTAAAAACTTATTGAGTATTTTAACAAAATACAGCTCATTACGTCTCAAAATTGATTTCAAAGTATCCAAAAACCAAATAAGCTCTGCGGGGCAGTGTGTGGAGCCTCACGCCCCTTAAACAGTGGATTTTTTTTTTCAAACAGTTATTTCCTGCTTTTGAGAAAGGGGGGTGGGGGGTCTCATCCCAGCAGCTGTTGCTTGCTTTAAGAGGCATGCACCTGCCTTTCCTCTGCATTCCAAAACAAACCCAACTCCTATCCCCATTCAACAGTGTTTAGTCTATTTTATGTCTGTCAGAGCAATGTTTTTCAGACGTAAGCATATATTTTGTCTCCAAGGGAAGGGAAAAACATTTTGTTGCACAAATTTAATATGTTAATAGTGTTGTGTCTAGAGACACAGTATGAGTAGTCCAGACAGAGTGAGAGAGAAAGGCAGAGATAGACAACATGTGGCAGTCTACCACAGCTCTGCTTACAAACATTCACCTTGGATTTACTGGGAAAAAAACTTGGTATGAGTGTATAAGACACAGGGCTGTTTTCAGAATCAAAATATTGGCATATAATTTGGCATATATTTGGCATATAATTTGAGAGAGATGTATTCACGTTGTCAAATGAAGTCGAAATGCTTCAGTCTTCGTGTATAGGTCAGATACTCGGACTCGCAAGAGTTGTATGGCAACCCAACCTGCTGATTAAGAATGCGTCCCGATAGCTTAATGGTTAAAGCATAGGGCCGGAAACCCGAAGGATCTGGGTTCGATTCCCAGTCGGGGTGCGCGTTTTTATTTCGCAGGTTACCTCCAAAACACCATCCCTAAGTGAGAGATTCACTAAATTTTCATCATTATCAAACAATCCACTCGTAGCTCAGAAGTTTGAGCATAGCCATTCGAGAGAGATGTATTCACGTTGTCAAATGAAGTCGAAGTGCTTCAGTCTTCGTGTATAGGTCAGATACTCGGACTCGCAAGAGTTGTATGGCAACCCAACCTGCTGATTAAGAATGCGTCCCGATAGCTTAATGGTTAAAGCATAGGGCCGGAAACCCGAAGGATCTGGGTTCGATTCCCAGTCGGGGTGCGCGTTTTTATTTCGCAGGTTACCTCCAAAATACTTGTAGGTATCTTTGAACTGGGGTTTTTAGTGATTTATTGCGTCGTTCAAAGAACGAGTAGGTACAGGCTATTCCATTTCAAAAGGGGAATGGAAACCACGCCCATTCCTATCATTTCTACCACGCTATTGGTTAGTTGGTTCGAGGCGGGAAACAGATTCATAGAAGCCCTAGGTAGTGCCAACTTAGCTGAGAAAGTACTAACATATTACAACAGATTAAAATTACTTTTTGAATGTATTTTGTTGACCCAGGCTATTAAATAGAGGATTTTATGGCAACAAGTGATAGATTATTTACTTTATGACTGATTTAAAGATCTAGTGGTCGTTCAACACGTGAGTGATAATCATCAAAGCAAAATTTTTATGGTAGTGGTACTGCAAACTATGCCATCTGTGAGAGAATTGCGAACTTCTTGGAACTTCCTTTCCCCTTTTGAAATGGAATAAACTGTATTAACATTTCGCAAATGGTGGCCTCAAGAGACATCTTTTGGGAATCTACATAAAAAAAATCAGGTCAATCGGAGACATATTGACCGGACAATATTTGACGATTATCTTGGGCAATTCTGACGAACTGGAAGGAAGCTCTAGTTACACTGATAGCTAAATTTTTTACTTGCTCTCTCGGTGAAAAACCCACTTAAACAGGGATATCTCTCACTCTCCCCTACTAGTTAGCACAGAAATAGGCGCGGTAGATTCAAACAGGACATTTACAGGCAATTCTGCCGCCGCGCATGCGCAGTTAATTTTTAAAAAAGACTAAACAACCTTAGGTAATCTGTGGTACTTACTACTTACTAAAAGAAGATTTTAGTAAATGAGACGTACGTATTGGAAGTATACACTCCTTCCTTTCAGAACAAAACAATCCAAGGACTTTCCCGCCCCCCCCCCCACCCGTTATAGGTAATCAGATTGCATTTTCTTTTCATGCACACCACTGATTGTAAAAATTTATTGCTTTATCTTATTCCATGAAATGAATTGTGCACCCCAATGCATAGTTAGCCCATGTGAATATAGCACAATAATAAATTGTTTAGATATTTTCACCCACGGTTGTGGAACCACACAAATGCCACTCACTGAAATATAGTTGGAAGAGCCGTAACCATGAATCTGCCACTTAGGCCAGGCGAAGTTGTTACGTCGACTTGGCCGACGCGAATGTTCAGGTCTTCGCTCCACGTAGAGAACTCCTTCCATACCGGCTGCAGCGCTTTACACGCAGGACACCACGGCGCATAGCTAGATGGAACACAATCATTAAATAGCGACAAATTGTCAAGCGGACAATATTAATTGCAGCACATACCTACACTTTAAGCAGATTATCACCAATATCAGAGATGCTCGTTTAATTTAGGAATACATATTTACCTATGATACTCAAACTCAAAATTATTGAGAGAAATGAAGTGCTGATTAAAAATCTAATGAAGGAGGCACTTTCATTTTGCTGTCATTGACATTAAGTGCCAAGCCCAGTCTTAGTTCGGAGGACACCTCTAGATATACTTACAATTCTACCATCCACTCATTTGTGAGCATTTTATCCCAATTGTCTTCGTCTAAGTCTATAACATTTTGTTTACCTAATACACTAAACACTTGGCAAAACAAGATAAATGCGGTGAGAATGAAACATTCCCTCCACATGTTAGCCGCCATCTTTCAGTGACTCCGAGTCAGACTGACGTTACCCTTGACCTTGAAGCGTCTGTTGACTTGTGTGTGTGTGTGTGTGTGTGTGTGTGTGTGAGCGTCTGAGCTAGGATTATAACGGGCGCAGCTCAAACCTGCGACAGCCAGAATCGCGAATGCTCAAAACCGCTACTTCTTGGTTCAAAACCGCTACTTTTCAAAATGGCGGGCTGTCATGCTCATAGTAGCGAATGCTCAAACTGGCGAAAGTTCAAAATTGCGACTGTCATATATCGTACATTTGACAACATTGGTTCTGTAGATCCGTGAAGTAAGTACCAAGAGTTGTTTATACTACTCTATCTTGTCGATAAAGAAGTTTCTACTTTGTTTCGTTCAAAAAGTTTGTGTACCAAATTACTTCATGTTTAATAATAAATTAGAGCTGCAATGAAGTTAATGTTGTAATTTTTTTTGGGAATACATGAATAATATGGTACCTAGAGAACGTACTAAAAGTAGGTAGGTATGTGGTAACTGAAATCTTTAAACCCTTGGGTTGACAAAATAAAGGTTAGGTTGCCACCCTATTTTGATGAGAGAAAATCATATTTATTGACGGCTTTCCAACATACATGGTTGACCATTCAGGTCTAGCGTACTAATCAATAAAATTTACAATTGTATAATAATAGGACTAAGAAGATATGCTATGGTTACATTGTTACTTTTTATGCTTACATTTACTTTTTGACATGTTTTATACAGAGATACATAATATCTAAACTAAACGTCTATTCTAACCTAACTATTACTAAAGGTGTATATTTACTAATTATTGTAGAGGTGGTTGTGTAGGATGGAGATTGAGTGTTTGAGGACTGAGGGAACTATTACATCTAAAGTACTGAGGGGAACCGAAAATCGTTTGAGAAAGGCCGTGAAGAAAGATGGGATTGCTGCTCTTGCTCCTACGAGGAGGCCAATGACTTCCCAGTTTTCAGCTGGAACTTTGTAGCGTCTTGCAAGATCTTCAATGCATGGCTCGTAGATCCTTTTCTTTTCTTCATCAACGTCCTCAGCGTGTTTTTCACCTTGCTCGAATCGGATGGTGGGATCCAAGATCAGTGCTTGCTTCCTGTCAGATCTTATGGCTATAATGTCCGCTCGACGTGTCGATCCATCAGCTGCAATACATGAAACTTCCTCGTGTACTTCCCAGCGCTTCTGTCGACGAAATGCGTCTGCAATGGTTGTCCGAACAGCATGGTGGCGTGTGTTCCGTAACAGTTCTCCCTTGTTGCATTTCCCCAACACATGTGCAATTGTTTCGATCTCGTTGCAGTTTATATTACGACAACGGTTAGTGTTGGGTGATCTGCCGGGGACTGCACGGACTGCTGCTACGTTGCAGGACATTTTGATGGAGTTTGTCCATTCAGATGATGATAGACCTTTCTTCGCGTACACCCATTTGTTTGATCGTGGAGTTTCTGCGTACATTCCAACCCCTTTGCCTTTCTGAGGAAGCTTCGCCCAATCGTTGAAAGCTGACAGCCGCAGGGCATCACGTAGAGATCGACCGGAGACACGCTCATCGGTAGCATCGAGTGCAAGGCCAAGGTCAGCAATACACTTTGTCTTTTCAGCTGGAAGGTCTCGAACCACGTCAATCAATCTGTCTTCGACTGTCATCAACTTTTTACATATGTTGAAGTGCTGTACGTGTGCCTCCCAGGTTGCCCGCATTATGCCTAGTCCACGAAATTTCCTCGGAGCGTATATGAAAGCTGTTGGAGTGTCGCCAGGTAGCCCGATGATCTCTTTCACTGCGCTACGCATGATCATATCGATGTCTTCTAGGAATTTCGTAGAAAGCTGAGGTATCGGTGCGCATTGAAGGGGATAGATAAGTTTAGGCCAGACAAATTGGTTAAGGATGTTTAGTTTTTGATCGGGTTTCAAGAGATCAGAAGATGTTAGTTTTGATAGGTCAGAGCGTAGATCATCAATTATCTTTCCTTTATTAATAACTATTGATTTGTTGAAGTCGATTCCCAGGTACCGTATTCGTTCACTATCGCCTATCGTTGATATAGTAGAACCTTCTGTCGTAACGATAGCCTCTTGAGATAATTCCCCACTCTTGATGTTGATTCCACTACTCTTCGCGGTGTTTACTGCAAGGCCAATTTCTCGTAGACCCCTTTCAGCCATCGATGAGAGCTCAGAGGCTGAGTTGGTGTTGTTACCGATGAGTGCAAGATCGTCTGCAAAGCCAACTGCAGATAGGGACTCCAGGTCATCCGCTAGTGAATAGCCATACTCCTCAGACACCGTCTTCTCCGTGAGCTCTTTGATAATGTGGTCAATTGACAGATTGAACAGCGTGGGTGATAATGGGGCACCTTGGGGTACTCCCCTCTTTATTTGGATTTTTGAGGATTTCGATCTGTTTGCTTCTATTTGAACGGAGTTTTGAAAAGTTAATGCTAGAATTGTCTCTCTGAGTGCTGCGGGGATTGGAAGATTAGATAAGCAAGCATTGATGTGTTCGTGGCCGATGTTATCGAACGCCTTACTGACGTCCAGAAATACTACACAGCAGTCTCTCTTCTTCAACTTGGCATCCTGCAAACAGCCATTAATGAGTGAAGCGTTGATGTGGGTGCCGGGGGTGGAGACAAAACCCCGCTGGTGGACCGAGAATCTTACGTACGAGCGGAGCCGTTTGTCAAAAACTCGTTCGATCACTCGCCTTATCACAGAAAAGATGGTTAGCGGTCTCCAGTTAGATACAGTCTTCTCGTCACCTCCCTTGTGAATCAGAAGCAGGCGTCCGTCGCGCAGTTTCTCAGGCACATAATTGAGTTTACCGATGATCGTTGCAAGGATGCTAATGGTCTTGGCACATTTCAACTCGCGTAACACCCTTATGAGGACTCCATCTGGACCGGGGGCAGAGTCGATAGATATACCGTTGATGGCGGCAATAACTTCATCTCTTGAGACAGCGGAGTTATAGGCGGAATCATGGCAGTTGTTGTCGTTGGGGCTGCTGTATTGCTCTGCTACTTTGTCATTTGTAGTGCCAAGAATGTCTCTGAAGTGTTCCTCAAGTACCGGAAGTGGAATTTTGCAAGTTGACGTTTTGTCAGACGACATGATTTGTTTAACTACTTTCTTTCTCTGGTTGTAATACTGAAACTGCGCCAGATCGTAACTATATTTCTGCTTCGATTTCTCCTTTTCCCGGTTGGACAATCTGCGTGGATTTTTTGTCATTTTGTGTGTTCGATTCGTATTTACCTGTTTGCGCTGCCTCCTAGCGTGATAATGTTTAGTTGCAGGGTGTACGGGGCCTGGCAGTTTGTCTACAGCATTGAAAAGATACAAGATTAGTTCGTTAGTAATAGCATCCAGGGAAGAGAGTAGGTCCTTTCTTGCATCCATATTTCTAGCTTCCAGGATTATAAGACGGGATTCTATTATCTCAATGCAAAGTGGTAAGGAAAGTCAAAAGAAACGCAGTTATATAGAATCAGGGTCTGGATCACTTGGCCAAAGTAAAAAGCGTATTTTGGAGGTAACGGATTGTTTGGCAGGTTCCTTGACTAAGGACTTGTAACCCTCCTTGCATTGCAATTCAAACTTTAATAAACACAAAGAAGAAGATAATATACCAGGAAACAACTTAGTAAAATACAAATATTTGAACAGAAACACTGGTAGGTATTATCAAGAAATAAAAATAAAATGAGTCCGCAATATTTCGCGAGACTGCCTCGCTTGACAAAGCCGGTCGAACGCATCGGCGAAATATTGCGGACTCTTTTTATTTTTATTTCTTGACAATACCAGTGTTTCTGTTCAAATATTTGTATTTTACTAATTCAAACTTTGTTACTATCAATCAATGAAATGGAGCTCACCTACAAGAGGTAGATGATGTGTTGTCACTTGTTAGTATACCTAGACTTAATCGGGATCGGATGATGCCATCAAATCTATAAACCAATCCGGTTCTTTCCATTACCAATTAACTTTCTAGATCAGGTACCTAGTACCTACCTACCTATACAAAATGTACCTTCCTATATTATTAGTTGATAATTAGGTGATTTCAAAACAAATGGAGTAATTCATTCTTGCATATTCTTTCAAACATATCAAAAGACCACATGAAGAAAGAAATTGGTCAAGTGTTCGGTCAAGACTCACCACAGCAATCGGAACTGTGGTTTTCCTTGATTGTCTGACAGGTTGAACAATGATGCTCAATCTGATAGGACGGAAATTGGAATCAAATTCACAGATCGTTAGGAATAAATTTTCTCATGAAAATCTGCTTCAAGTCGTGAGACTGAGTGTGCTTACACTCTTCACAGGGGAATTAATTAGGTAATAAGTTATTTTGGACAGTTTTCAGTTTCATCTGAATCTTGATACAACTGAGGACTGATAGGTACACTTTATAACCTATTCAATATTCGCGCATTCGACGGTGGCGGCACCTTCCCGGGACGGCAGGTGGGGAACTACAATTTTTCCTCGGATAACGGGCAGCTTACAGGAGGAAGAACGAACGACGAGTGTACAGACGGCTGTGAGCATGACATTGTCCACTGAATCCACTCGTCATTTTTTGCACATGGAACGACAAACATTTAGATTATGTATAGTTTGAAAGTAATGTGAAGAAAGAAAGTTAACATTACTTGCTCTGGGGATGAGCAACAAACCACAACCAGAACATCTCCACAACATATGCTGCAATTGTAAGACGGACTTTACAATTAGAAGCTCCTGTGTGATGCTGAGTTTGATTTTTTTTCATCAGCATACTTATACTACCAGGGAACAAACTGCACCAACATTACTAAAGGCAAGAGGATGTATCGGATCTGGCAACAAACGTTTACTTTTTCAATTTTAAACAATGAAAACGTAAAAGCTCCAGAATTGGCCTCCTGGCTGGGACTAGTATATTTTGGTGTTGGAAAACCTAAACTGTAAATGCATCCATCATCTACCTGTCATTTGTTCACTAATATACTTACCTACTCGATTCGACGTGTTACTTTCATAGCTTCCAAGTTATCGATAATTAATTAGACATGTTGATTTTCACTTGAGTAATAGTCCATCACTAAAAATTGGCAACCAAAATGTATTTTGGAATAGCTGTCAAAAGTAATATCGAAAAGTAAATACATCGCACCTCAATATCTTGTATAAGTGGTTGGGTTCGTTTTCTCTCCAGGTTGTTTTGGTGGCCAGTTGTAATGAAAAGCAGAAATCGTCTGCCTTCTGCAGAAAGTCACCAACTCGGCTCGTTGCATAGGTAGTTCTGAGATAATTGAGGTACAACCACGGTCTAAGAAGGTGCAACAAACTTGGCTCTGGAAAACAAACCGTTGTAATTTATTGCACACTTTTAGATCTCGCATCATAGACAGTGTAAAGAAGGATAGAAAATCTCTAAAATATACTTAGTTTTCAATAAACACTCTTTTTGTATGTTTCTGTGAAGAATAGTGAAAACTGAAAATTTAATTTTGTGTGCTTTTCCAATTGCAAAATTTGGAATTTCCATTTCCAGTTTGCGCTCTAACTGGACTAGAGAATTTTAAGTTTGCTTTCAACCCAATTTCAAAACATGTGAATATAGTGATTTATTTTTTAAAAAAATCCAACGGGGTAATACAGTAATTGAGCAAGCGAAGCGAGCATCTCCTTTTCCCTCTTTTGACACGAACGCACCTCTGTAATTTTCTTTCTGTTTACTGACGATATTCAGGTCGCACCGTTTCTTCGATCGAGCTGAAATTTTGCACAAATGTTGGACCAACTCGGGTGTACTATGCAGACACTTTTTTTTATTTGAAATCGGTTGATTGGTTCAAATTTTTAAAAAAAAATGTATTTTCTGATGGGTTGGTCCAATCAATTTGAATTTTTTTAAAGTTATTGTTACTTCGGACAAATTTTACAATGCTTCAGCCAAATCCTCCTAGATATACTCTTTAAGATTAAAAAATAATCTTTCGGTTGTTTGAAAATCAAAAAGCTCCGTTTGAGTTCAAATTTGGCATTGATCAAGATTCAAGACCAACATTATCTCATATACACATTTTCAACTTAAACGGTCTTGTATTTACAGACTTGTTGCCTTTTATGAGTTTAGAAAGAGAGTCAAAAGACATTTTTGGAAAATCTTGACTCATGAATCAATGGACCACTATAGTAATTATCTTGCTATATGACATCACGAATAAAACAGATGACAGAAGGATGTGGGCCGTGACCGTCAAGAAGGCTGTGACAGCTAATTAGCTAATGCTAAAGAGACTAGACCTACACTTACCTCGCCTCACCATGGGGAAGTGTAGGTTTAGTCTCTTTACCCCACACGTTTGATTGGCTCTCTCTCCCATTATGGACAGTGCTGCTCTAGTGTGAGTAAAGAGAACTTCATTGACTCCTCCCATCACCATTGGTCCATTATTCAGTTCTTCCAGATTCAGAGTGTATTATTGCGAAGAAAATCGTATTGTGTATTTTGATTGGTTGCCAGTAAATTCCAGTTTCTTAGTGATTCACATGCCAATGCTCGCTCATGATCATGTTTACTGGTATGGTTTTCTGACTTGGTTAGATGTCATAGAATCCACTGCTGTTAATAAAGTCCAATACAATTAGTAATTAATGGAACTATTAGTACTTGTTTGTTACAGAATAATTTGTACATATATATATTGTGAGTATTTTACAGCACAGGCTGTTTCTCACACCCCAATCGCCACCTCTCCTTGTGATTGTCCACCCAATCATCTCTTTCAGCAAGTTTCTTCTCTCCATCACATCCTCTACATCTTCTTGCCATTCTCTCGGCGGTCGGCCCCTTTTCCTCCTCTCTGGAGGGGTCCAATGCCATATCTTAAGAGGCCTCCTGTACTTATAACAACTTGAAATTATCACTTGAAAATTTTTGTTAGGACATTCCTATTTTATAAGGACAGTCCAACTGTCCGTAATTTCTCCAGACACTCCGGAATTGGACAATATTGTCCGGATGTCGGAATTACCTCATTCCGGACAGCTATGTCCGGAATTGTTCAAATGTTACGTATCGTTCAAACGTTACAATTTTTCATAAAATGATCATACTTGTTTTTGTCACACTAACAATTAAATTCTGTTTATAAAGCATATACTTACAACATGAAAAATTTGCAAACCTAGGATGAAATTGCTTCTATGCTATTTCATTGATACAAGCATCATCAGCAATTTATTAATTATGCATTTTAATTTTTCAATTTAAATTTAAAAAATTATTGTATTTTTCAATTTTTTAATATGAGGTTTATTACACATTGTATTACTTACAAGTTTACAACATATCAAAAATGTAGAAGGGGAGGCAAAAACTTCATTACCAATTGATACTAATTATTCATGATATGACGTTTTTTCCAACTCCAATTTAGTTTGGAAGGGTGCAGTAATGTATGCTCTGTGAAATAAAATAAAAAATGATCTCATTCGATTTTTCATACAATGATACTTATGTTAGTCATTTGAACCATTAAATTCTGTTTATGTAAACTATCAACTAACAACATGAATAATTCGCAAACCTATAGGATGTAATCACTTCAATGCCATTTCATTAATATAAGTATTATCAGCATTATCAGTATACATGCATATTATCATAGTATAGTATAGTACATAGTAGTATAGTGCATAGTATAGTATGCATATTATCAGTATTATGCATTATTCAGAACGTATTTTTTGTAGTTTTTTATTTTTTTTAGTTTCATTACACATTGTAAGTATTACAACATATCAAAATCTTTAGAAGGGAAATTGTAAACTTCATTACCAATTAGTTGATACTTAATTCATGATATAATCTAATTCGATTTTTCATTTTTCATGGTGAAGAGTAGGTAAGGATGGAAGGTGGGAAGGAGGCGGTCGTGGGCCGTGGCCTATTAGTAGGGTACCTTCCCCACATTTGCCTGTCAACTGAGGGAAAACCACGAAAAAAACCCAGTCAGGAAGGACGGCCGCGGGAATCGAACCCGGGCCTCTAGAATACAAGCTCAGAGCGTTAACCACTCACCCAACCAGTTCCGTTAAAATATATTTATTAACTATCAACTAACAACATAAAAAATTCGCAAACCTGTAGGTAATTGCTTCAAAGCCATTTCATTGGTATAAGTCTTATCAGCATTTATTAATTATGCATTATTCAATTCAGTTAAATCAGAAACAGAACTTTTATCTTAGGTATGGTATGCGTCAATCTGTATAGTGTGTGCAACGTTTGATGATAAGCGATCACTGTCTCGAAAACTGGCACCCTTGATGGCCGCACTGGGGCTGCCCTGAAATGACGTAACCATACAAAACACAAAGCAAATTTTAAATTGAGTGCAGCACCAGTGCTGTCCAGTGCGGCCAGTGGAAAACGCCATTAACAAACAAAGGTCAACCTGGGGGACATTTATACCACCATGCTGGGGGGTGAGAGGGAGGGAGGAGAAAGGAAGCAACGCAGCAGGGCGCCAAGCACTGAGTTGTAATACAACTCAGTGGCGCCAAGCCACCACCAGCAACTCAACCAACAACAACTGGCGTGAATTTTTCATAGTAGCTCGTTGATCTCAACTTTTTAATTTAATACAGGATCTTTCTCAATTATTTATCAGAATATTTGTATAAGATTATAATATATCATTATAAAATTTGTATTATGTGTCAAAGCGTATTTATTTAAAAAAATTACGTAGTTTCTTCCAAGCTAATAAAAAGGTCTCTAAAATAATCTATCGACACTTTCTCAATCATTAGAAATTATAACAAATCCTCCCTCCCTGACCTCTCAGAGAATGAAATCATTCATTCTTCAAAGAATTAAGTATGCAGGGTTCAGTTCATGAAAAATATTGAAAATTTGGAATGTCAGAACTTATGAGGGATTTCATCACATTTTCATATATTAAAAAAAAATGTATTTGATCGTCAATGTATCCTACAAGAAGAACCGAGAATTATAAAAATAAAAAAATATATAATTCATTTCAAAACAAAATAAAAAATAAGTCTTGGAGCAACGAATTTTTACCGACTACAATATTTTTTCTTTCTTTCGCTATTTTATCTTTTTCTTGTGATCTCTGCACACGTTGCGCCAAGCTGTTTAAAACTTTAATATGCATTTAAAATTTTATCGTTAATATAATATTTGAAGTTTGAAGTCTTCCCTTATTTCAAATTCAGACACAGAGCCTCAGGCCGACCCTCAGTGACAGAATTGACACCTCATGTTTCAGACCATCAGTCAAAGAGCCAAGGCTGGAAAGGTATCCTCAACCTCCTTCCTTCCAGCTGTCCATTCTCCCGTCATTATTTTGAGCCAAGTTTCCGTAAAGTGTGACGTTAAAACAATTATTTTGTATGTTAAGAGCGACAATGCTTTCTTTTGACTCTTTTTTCGGTTCTTGATGCGATCGATATAGGATCACACCATCTAAAATATTGCGCAGTTTGTTTTTTTGAAGACAATTAATTGCCCAATTGGTTGAAAAGTCAGCATCATCAAGACCAACTTGTCAAATATTGATTTAAAAAATTAGAGCTGCAGTGTGCAGTCCAATGTTTAAATCATTCTCAAGTGTTGCTGCAGCTTGGAGGGTATTGTATGAAAATACCCATTATGTAGTAGGTGGTCGATGGCTTTTTTGTGGGAACTACGAACAACAAAGAACTGCAAAGAACTACATTCACGACCTACTACAGCCTTGGAATTGCGCTAACGGCACTCTTTTCAACTGATATTAATTTAAAATTACCATTTTTCAAGAATTGTGGCTCTTGGGCGGCGTAGTCATACCAAGATAGGTACGAAAGTGCGCTTTACGTTTCTCTTATTGAAATACTGTCACGTTTGGTCGATTTTAAGCCTTGAAAGAGCACTTTTTGAACTAATTTTTGGCTAAACTGGATTGAAAATACTCCCAGAATAGACATTGATAATACAATGATGCATAATAATAAACAAAATTTGCAATATTTTCTCCAAACTGTTGTTTTAAAAGCGAAACTAAGGCGCCCGCTTATTGCTGCAACTCGTATTTTTCGACAAAAATAATAATGAAACTAACTTTCACAAATTTTAATCAAATGATTCAGAAATGCAAAATCTGACTTGAATTCGTTCGTAGATTACAAAAAAAAATACAACAGTGATCAAAAACCTACCTGGGCTAGTTGACAGGTACTTGACAGGTACAAACCTACTTGACATTTGTGTCCTCTGGCCGCTATATTGGACACAATTTTGAATGAGATGCACTATTTCTTACAGAATTGATTGTGAAAAAAAAAAAAATAAAAAAAAATGGATTTCCCACACCCAAGAGAAGAAAATCGAAATTAGGTGTTTTTAGTATTTATAGTCACTTTTAGTCATACTAATGACGAAATCATCAAACGGGGCAGTGATTCGTGTAGGGGGAACTTTAGTAGAGCTAATGTAAAGAGTAATATGACTAAGTGTATGTCAGAGTTGATTTATAGCCGATTTAGTGATTTATTATTGGATAGAACGCGCAAAAGTACGCCCATGCTTCGGAAGCGTATAAAACGCATTCTAATAAATGTTATCGGACACTTGGAATATACGTGTCGACATAGCTCATGGACCGGGGAATCGAGTGTTTCAATCCTCAAGTTGCTAACGCTAACACTTTTAGTTTACAAGCAAAAGGCCGTGACGTCTGAAATTTGATTTAAGAAATGACTTATTAGATCATAAGGTCGAAAATCCTACCAAAAATTGCAGGAAATTCACCTTTATAGGTAGAACACTTTATAAAACTAGTTGACAAAACATTCATTACAATTTCACCCATTTATAGGCCTTAGAATTGCACTAACTTCACTCTTTTCAACTGATATTGATTTAAGATTACCATTTTTTGCCATGAACTGTGGCTCTTGGGCGTTGTCTAGTGCCAAAGATAGGTTCGAAATTGCGCCTTTTACGTTTCTCTAAGAAAAAGAGAAAAACTAAGAGAAAAAGTATCTATGTATCCATAAGATACTTTTAAAAGTATCTTGTATATCTGTATCTCGATACTTTTTCACCCAAGTATTTGTATCTGTATATCTCGATACTTTTTTCACCCAAGTATCTGTATCTCGATACTTGAAAAGGTATCTTATACAACACCGATAGCTAGTAGGTACTACACAACTGAGTTTTATTTTCGTAGTTACCAAATATACACTTATGTGACTATTTGTTTAACAATTATTTGAATGCCACCCTTTTCAAATATTTGGCTTCAAAGTTCGAAAAGAAATGGATAAGTTTGTGATTATTTTTTAGTTAGAAGGCAATACAAATTCAACAAGTTTCAAACTTATATCAATGTATCCGGTTTAATACACTTCCCAGTGAACACTAGGACGTACCTGGGACGTCCCCAGGACAGACTACTTACTTAGGTAGGACATCCCCAGTCCGTCCTAAACTCGGCCTAAAATGATCCCCAGAGTGTCCCCAGAGTGTCCTAATTACACAAGTTTTTCGATCCCAGGTACGTCCTAAATTAGGCGGACCTTCCTAAAAAAGGACGACACCGCCTAATTTAGGATATCCATTGTCCTAGTTTAGGACGTCATTTCCTAATTTAGGTCGATACTTTTCCTAAATTAAGATGAAACTGCCTAATTTAAGATATACATTGTCCTACTTTAGGACATCATTTTCTTATTTAGGTAGATGCTTTTCCTAAATTAGGATGAAAATGACAAATTTAATAAATAATTTTGTCATTATTATTATAATAGAATGGTATTTCCTATGGAAGATAATTTTCCCCTATTGGGATGCAATTGCCATATTTAATAGACAGGTTCTATTTGCACAGACACCAATTCGCACGATTCGCATTATTCATATTCAATAATTCAGTTATCAATGTTTGCATCCAAAAAATATGGCTCCGACTCCAAGGTGACAACTTAGGTTCCAGTACAAAATAAAAGAAATACACATTTTTCCTATCATCCAATAGGACATGTCTCTTTTTGTTATAATATCTTAATACTTGGCAGATTTTGGAAATAATATAACTTACTTAAAAACAAACGATAAAGAGATATGCTGAAATTAAACATCTATATTGTGAAGTCGAAGGGCTGAGTACTCTGTTGACAGTTGTAGAAACTTTTAAAAATATTTCAATAGCAGCCATTTTTAGGACAATTCTTCCTAAAAAAGGCAATTGCCTAATTTAGGAAGAATTGTCCTAAAATAGGATTTCAGTAGCAGCCATTTTTAGGACAATTCTTCCTAAAAAAGGCAATTGCCTAATTTAGGAAGAATGTTCCTAAAAAAGGATCTTCTTCCTTTATTAGGATATCCCAGGGAGGTACCCAGGACATCCTAGTAGGATGTCCTACTTTAGGCTAGGATATCCTAAAAATAGTCTGTCCCTGGGACGGCCTGTGTTCACTGGGTTATACAATCTTACACAAAAATAACTTATTTGAAAAATTGATGCAATTTCTACAAATAAAACCATAGAACAAAAATTAAAAGAAAAATATCTATATTGGTGCCAAAAAATTACTCACCTTCATTAGTTTATTCATGATTATGTGTCTTCAACAATATATAGGTACCTTATTCAAATGGTTTTACAGGTCCTAGCATTTCCTGTTTACAAAAATAACAGTGAGAAATATGTCAAATAACTTTACTGCAAAATGAACAGAGTGAAAGAAGAAACTCTTGTTCGTGTATTATTATTTTGTGTATCACTTCATTTATTTTTAATGTGATAGGTAGGTACAATTATCAAAGATAAAAAAATGAATAAACTTACTTTACCTGATTTTATTTTACAAAAACAACATTGTCCACATTATTTTTTTAAAATAATTTTTGAAGAATATTATTGGGAATAAATTGAAGACTGTAGACACCCCAACGTAACATACTAATTATATTTCAATGTATTATATTTATTTTCTTCATAAACCTACAATATAGATTTTTTTATTATCTCGAAATCACTTATTTGTAGAAAACGCCTCAAATATTCAAAGAGCCAAAAATACTGGAAATAATCAATTTTCCAGTAAAGTTTTTGAACAATTTTGAGTAATGCATTATTGATATTATATTGGCTTAATAAAGTTGGGACTATAATCAGTGTCTTTTACCTATTGATCGCGAAAGAAATCTGAACTTAGTGAGAGTTTAAATCACGCGGTACACAATGCCGATAAAGAAGTCGATCACAGCCTTTTCGAAGTGACGTCGAGAAGGCTGTGATCGTAGCCGCGTTGCCATCCGCCATAATGACAGAAATGTCAGTTCAAAGTTGCTACTGCTCAGAACGGCGAATGTTCAAAGTAGCGCAAAGTAGCGTTTATGAAAAGTAGCGGATTTGAGCATTCGCGGTTCTGGCAGTCGCAGTTTTGAGGCGTAGCCATTATAACTCCACGAAGTGGGTGTTATAATCCTAGGTCTGAGCGATCGGATCGAAACTACGATCACCACACTTTACAGGGATCGGAAACTGTCTAACTAGCTGGCCATGTGCTTGGTCACCTTGAACACAACAATCATAGAACAGGCGGCTGTGATGTCAATCTCGTTACACATGTCTTTATCTCCCGCCAGAACATAATTCAAATATTCGACAATGCGCTATCATCTTTAGCAGCGGCAAGTTTGAGAAGCTCTTTCAAACCTGGCGGCAATTGTGTGAATCAAATGAAAACACTCCAAAATCGTACTTTTTTTAAATTTCGCGGGTCACCGGCCGGAAGTAAACGGGTGCAGGAAGTCATCAGGTGCAAATCGGCCGACCAAGCACTGGGCCGCCATCATTTAGCAATGGTCTTATGGGAGTGACGTCACTATACGCAGACAGTTTCCGATCCCCGTAGATCGATTATCGAAACGTGTCGCGTTTCGAGACATTTACGTATCCTCATAAACGTCAAAACCAGGCGTCAATTTATATTTTTACAAGTTTTTCTTAAAAAAAGGATCGAAATGTCGTATTGGTTCCATAGAAATGTGTTCAAGGCGACGGTTATAGTGAATTTCGATACTAAAATGGTTGCAGAAGATGTTGAAGCCAGAAAAATATGCAGGTAGGTAGGTAACCTAGGCAGTGTCTGATCGCCTATTTTGACCTCCAACCCTCAAAGCGTGTGTTTTAAGGTAGTGACTAAAATCCCGACAGCCGGGATTTTCAGGTTAAAAAAATAGTCCCGACTGGCCTTGTTTATTTATATACTGGTTAAGAACGGCTTTCAGTATGACCGTCCAGATGGCGCTATGGATAGCGTGCTGGACCACGGTGCAAGAGGTCGTCGGTTCGAATCCGGCCGGGAGCACATTTTTTTTTATTTGTAATTTTCACAAGTTTTAATTCTGCCTAACCATAGAGTTATTTTTTTTAAGTTGCCCAGTTCGAATTTGTCTACCCATAGAGAGTTTTATTCCTTAGGCTGCCCAGTAAAACCTACGGTCGGGACTATTTTTTTAACCTGAAAGTCCCGGCTGTCGGGATCGTAGTCACACCCGTGTTTTAATCTCTGTCATGATTTAGCGACACACATCAGTCAAGACAGCGGTTACTTCAACTACTGCCAGACCCGAACCACACATCGGAGACCGTGGAAGTTGCATTCAACAATTATTTGAGCCTTCTCCACGGGTTTGTGACGGAACCCGTTTCGGGCAATGATGCTTCCCGAATAGGAGGACCAAGCAAACTCAGAAACAATTTCACTTTCAAATGGACTCATTCTCTGTTGGGTAATACACCACAGTAAGTATTTAACACTAGTGGAACTGTAGTCCAAAATACAGAAGTCGCTGTTGACTTAATTTTATTGTCATTCCGTTCTCTTTTTATCTAGAATTTGTCAAGATACGGTGTTTGAAATGTGCAATATGTGTTGGAATGTTGCGATCTGGTTCATGAAGCATGCGTCGATGCTTGCCGGGAAAGACGAGTGAGTAAGAATCATTCAAATGTTAAAGGCCTGCGTAGGGTAACGGGAAACGGGCGGTCCTTCAAAGACATAATATTAAAGAACGCAACTTTTTCACCGTATATACCATCATGAATTTTACGGCTGTACAGGTATTGTACAGTAGTAGTTATTAAATAATTCATCATAGTAACTATTAAAGGTACACACGAGCAACACAAAATTGTTATACATAACCAGCCATCTTGTTTGTTGCAAATTTAGCGTTTTCCACTGGCCGCACTGAGTAAGGTAAGTAAGGTGGTGCTACGCTCCGTTTGAAATTTGCATTGAGTTTTGTATGGTGACGTCATTTCAGTGCAGCCCCAGTGCAGCCAGTGGAAAACGCCAAAAGATACGTAGGTACTAGTGATGCCATTGGGTACCCGGGTCAGAACCGGGTAATGGAAGACCCGGGTTACATTCACAACCCGCGGGGATTATTTTTTTTTTTTTTATGATTAAATTTTGCTTTTTAGCTGCGCCAATTGAGCAGGGGAGCATACAATCAAGCCATTCCTCCCTCCAACGGGAATCATCACGCTAATTTACACCTCCAACACCACTCTGGCCTCCACTCTGGAACTCCGCCTTCACACGCAGCCGGACGGATCGAGTAGTTTGGTTGTATGTGTTGCCGGTCCTAAGCCCGGATAAAGGAGGAAGGTTCAGAGGTGAGGCTAGCGACCTGCCTCCGGTTAAAACGTTATGCTCACAGAACCAGATACAAGCCTCGGATTTGGACTGATAACATTATGACGAATACGGAGAGGAAAAGGACATTATGACCTCTGGTGCGACCTCAAAGTGTTAAATACGATATTTTTAGTAAAATAATAGAAAAAAATCGTATTTAACACTTTGAGGTCGCACCAGAGGTCATAAAGTACTCCAGTGTGGGGCATTATTTAGTCTCTAAGGCTGTTATGGGTCGTTACTATCTGATTTTATAAAATTATTAAGTGGGAAGACAAAATTTCAAAAAAATGCTCTGACGAACCGTGGGATTCCCGTTCGCTTCCGTTTGCCTCTTAAAAGCTTGATAGGTAAACAAGTACCAATTCATAATTTAGGAATGGTAAAATGTTATAAATTTTGTTTACATTTTGTCTAGTAATAAATTTTGGTTGGTAACCACGTTACATCAAAAGTTCTCATTTACCTAATCTGCATTCAAAAGTAAATGCTTTTTTTCTTCCAGAAAGCAAATAAATATAATTTCCACACAATTATTTTGTGGCTCCCTAATGATAAGGGTATAAGATCCAAGGGTAGAGGCAATTGAAAATATTATGATTCTGACACAATTTTTTTTAGTCAATCATCAACTGTCGGTCATCGTCGGTCATAGTCAGTATGTCGGTCATCGTCTGTCATCGACTATGTCCTAATTGGAAGAGACCTAGTGCTGGAAGTGAACGATGTCTGTGTTTGCCCCAACGTAGCCATTGTCAGTGACCACCGCCTCCTGGTGGTGACTTTGCGATACCCCAGTGAGACAAGAACAGCGCCTGTCCTCAAACACACCAAACTTAAAGTGTGGAAATTGCAAGAAGAGCAGCACAGACAGGAATTCAGGAGTATGATAGAAGAGGGAATACCAGACGGCCAAATAAGGGGTGTGGAAGAGGAGTGGACAGAATTCAGAGATAAGATGGTAGCAATGGCAGAGAGAGTATGTGGCCGGGTAACGGGAAAGAAGAGAGAAAAGGAAACAACATGGTGGAACGAGAAGGTTAAAATCGTGGTTAAGGAGAAAAGAGACGCATGGCAAAGGAAAGAATTAGTGAGATCTGAGGCGAATAATCGGGCTTACTCTGAAGCAAAACAGCTGGTGAAACAAACGGTCCAGGAAGTGAAAAAGAAAACAATGGAGATCTTCGCAGCAAAGTTGGATGAGGACTACAAAGGGAATAAGAAAATGCTCTATGGGTTGATGAAAACAAGTGAAAGCAAGGAGATTCGAGAAGAAATATGATAGACGAACAGGGGGGGCTTGTAACTGACGAGGACGAAATCAAGAAACTATGGGAGACCCATTTCAAGAACCTGTTGAACAGTTGTCCAAACCCTGATGCCCAAACTCTAAACACCAATACTGATGACGCCGGCGTTGACCGTCCAGGAGAGAAAGACATTTCGGTGGAAGATTGCCGTAGCGATTGGAGAAATGAGCAACGGAAAGTCACCAGGAGTAGACGAAGTTGCAGCTGAGATGCTGAAAGCGGCGGGACCAGCAGGGACGTACTGGCTCTGGAGGGTGATAACGGCAGCATGGCGAGAAAGGAAGATTCCTAGGAATTGGGAAGAAGGAATAATTATCCCCACTTTCAAAAAGGGAGACCGAGGCCTGTGCCAGAACTACCGTGGAATCACCCTCATGAGCCAGTGCGCGAAGGTGTATGAGAAAGTGATTGGAAGAAGGCTGCGGGAACACACGGAGCCCCAACTCCGGGAGGAGCAGTATGGATTCCGAGGTGGAAGATCGACAATCGACCTGATATTTGCCTTAAGGCTGATGATGGAGGCAAAGTGGGAGGAGGGAAGGGATATGTTCATGGTATTTCTGGACCTGTAAAAGGCATACGACTCGTTACCTCAGCTGACGGAATGGCAATGCCTGGAGAAAAAGGGGCGAATCCTGAGCTGATTGAACGGGTTCAAAGCACGTACAATAACAGTCACAGCATAGTCCAGACAGCAGTCGGAAGATCCGGGTGGTTCAACATTAACACTGGTCTCCGCCAAGGCAGTGCACTCTCACCAATGTTATTTAACATCGTCATGGATGAGATGATAAGAGAAGTGAAACGGGAAGAGAATGATCAGTCAACAACTAGATAGTGTTTGCCGACGACATCATGGTGTGGGGAGAATGTGCACAGGACGCCCAAGAGAAGATCGACAGGTGGGATGAAGTAACTTGGGAATACGGGTCAGGATAAGCAGAGAAAAGAGTGAGGCCATGGTGATGAGTAGGGATAAGAAAGCCCAAAATACTAACATCCAACTAGAAGGAGAAGTACTCGAAGTTAAGCAGGAGTTCAAATATCTAGGAAGCATAGTGACCAATGAGGCCAGGATGGGAGCAGAGATATCTAGGCAGATACACCTTGCCAGTGGATTCTACCAATCAGTCAGAAAGCTTCTGTGGAACGAAGACATGCCAACCAATTGCAAGATGCTATTCTACAGACCTACTTCACACCATACTAACTTATGGTGCAGTTACCTGGACATTGACCAACAAAGAAGCAGGAAATGTCCAGGCGGCCGAGATGAAATTCCTCAGAATCATCGCTGGAGTATCGAAGATGGAAAAGCAAAGAAGCTTTTAAGGAAAGCTAAGGAAACATAAGGAAAAAGCTGGGTGTTGAGAGCCTCAACTATAAGATAGGAAGAGATAGACTGCGCTGGTATGGTCATCTTAGAAGAATGGATCCCAAGAGAATACCGAAGAGAGAATTTGAAAGAGCGAGAGAGCGGGAAAGCAGAAGGGGTAGACCGAGAGCGAAGTGGGAGGACCAGGTGAAGTGGGATGTATAGGAAAGAGGTGAGGAGTGGGGAACAGTGAATGCAGGAAGATTGTGGGTGGACAGAGAGAGGTGGAGAGACATGGTGGAGCGGTATCAGCCAAAAGAAGAAGAGGAGGAGGAAGAAGAAGAGTATGATGTGTCAGGACCGGCCACCCGACATCACTGAAACGAAGGCCCAAGATTGACGGTGGAATTCCACCCCCCGACCCGACATTGTGTTGGAAACGGGAGAGAGATATTTATAACTCACCATACAGCAAAAAGTAGCTCGCGTTACCTGACGTACACACATCCTATTTTCAGCAGGAAATTAGTCAAAAAATTGAAAGTTATTCATCTTGAACAGAGCATCACTCATTTTGATACATTTTAGAAATTTTGTTTAAAACATTTCAAAACCAAAATAGGTATATATATATTTTTTCAGATAAAATTTTTTGATTTTTTTTCAAAAATATTTTCAACAACAAAACATTTTTTTTTCTGGCTCATGTATACAGATAGTTGTAAATTAGTTCAAGTTGGCAAAATTAATCTGCCAAAAAAAATATTTTGTAGGAAATGATGCGTTTTCGACAAAATTAAATCGGTGCGGTCAATTGTAGAGTATTCATATTAGCCCCAAAAAAATTGTATTCCAACAACCTTTAATCCTAACCAATTTTAAATTTAAAAAAAAATCTCAAAAATTAGGGATGTCGGCGGGTAC
Organism: Leuctra nigra; assembly: GCA_934045905.1. NCBI lineage: Eukaryota > Metazoa > Arthropoda > Insecta > Plecoptera > Leuctridae > Leuctra > Leuctra nigra. Next base: position 59,570,850 of record OW203761.1, on the reverse strand, counting down.
TTGGGTACTCGGGCGGTTCCGGGTAATAAATAACCCATGAAAAACTCTCCGTGTAAAAATACCAGCCAAGTCTCTTCAACTGTAAAAAAATAGAAGAAATCAAAAAAATTCAGCACGGAAAAGTTGTGATATCAAAAAAAGGGTCGAGTGATTTAAAAAACCGAAATATACTTAGTGCATCGTGTATAAATAATATAGATGTATGCCAAAAATCAAATGTACCTGTTAAGGCCAGATAGTGGAGTCTGGTCCTGGAGAGTAAGATCGGGTGCAGCAGCGTTAAGAGAGCTGATGCAACCGTAAACGAGCACGGGATAGTGACGGCATTCAAGGCACCAATGGCTAGAGGCCATACATCACAGTGTATTCAATGTTACCTAATGGCAGGTACTTACTAGTGTAGAAGTATAGAAGAGCGCCAGACGATCTCTAGAACACAGCTCGTGACGAAGGTAGGCGGGGCTAGGAAAGAATTGCATTCAGAGTTCATGGGGAAGAGAATGGAAATGCTTGAGAATCGCACTTTACGCAGATTGTAGAGTATGCCTGAGACGGTCTTGAAATGTAGGTAACAATATTAAATGCACTGAAATCACAATATCAATTGTGACTTTTTGTAACATTACATGAATAAAAATCTTGAAATCTTGAAATCTATAAGAGCGTAGGCGATATTGAGTTGTAAGTGACTCAACGTGCTTGAGCTAAGTAAAATGCTGATCGGCAGGGCGATGTAGCCGATAGTACGGTAGGCTAGTAACCCGAATGACCGCTCGGACGATGTAAGCGGTCAGACGTCAGGGTTGTAACTGTGCACCTGCCACCGGTAAATCAAATACACTGTCGGAGGCAAAGTATTATTGCGCAGGGAAAGGTAAACTGGTAGCGCAATAACAGGGGTGGAAGGAGGGAGGAAAAATAGTTCCATGAACAACTAAGAGGTGAGTCATGGACAGGGACAGGAAAACTAAAACTAAATACACGCGCCTACTCGGCGCGGACAGTACCTAAATTTATAAATAATATTGGTACCTAAATGCCCTAAAAAGACGATGCGCCAAGTATATTTCGGTTTTTAAAATCATGTTTTGACTTGGCCCTTTTTTATGTTTTGACAACGTTTCCGTCCTGAATTTGTTTGATTTCTTCTATTTTTTTATAGTTGAAGAGACTTGGCTGGTATTTTTACACAGAGTGTTTTTCATGGGGATATCACTTCTATTTTTAGATGTTTCGCACACTTGTAACTCAAATCGGAGCAACAATTACTAATTCCTTAAAAAAAAAAAGCCATTATCTATTTAGATACTAAGAAAAGTTGCGTTTGGTACAAAATAATGATTAACATTTTATTCCATGAAGAATAGCTAAGCTTCGTTCCAATCAGTTTAGCCGTTTTCAAGATATGGCATCACTTCCGGTTTAGAAAATGGCGGCTGAAATCCCTGCCACCAAGAATTTATTTACAATAGCGTACGTTTCGAATAGCCTGGTCGTGACGTCACAGCTCTGGGTGCGCGCGCATCCAGTCAAAAGTACGGACATTCTTGTCACATGCCCATTTGGTTAACTGTATAAAACGAAGTTAATTCTGACATTGTGGTCATTAAACTTGGCCCTAAAGAAGTGCTATTTTGCATTAACTCATTATACTTGACCTTAGAGCAGTACTAGAGACAATTCCTGGCATGATTTGATATTGTAGTATGGCAGATAAAATACAAGTGACAGCTGGGAATCGGCATAGGTAAAATGGAATAAATCGTGATTAATGGATGTTTATCAATGTAATTGTGTAATAAATAATGTTTAATATCATCATTCAGTATATCTTTGAGTTTTATTGTATGTTATTATTACAAAAAAGTACGCAATTCAAAATACGCCCACTGACGTTTACGTGACAAATCGGCCTGTCATTTTTAACATGATTTCGGTAAATCCTCGGTTCACACACGACCTAACTCACTTTCCTCACTTTAAAATATGTTTCTTTGGGTTAAATACAACATTTGCATACATGATTTCTAAAATAATGAGAAATTCACTGTTGCAAGTGCCGGTAGCACAGCACTTGTTGCACAAATAGGCGCAGTTTTCTTTAACTGATTCAGTTAAATCCATGGCTCCTAAACGGCCTAACACAACGTTTCTCACTTCACAATATGTTTGTATGGGCTCGGGAATCTCGAACTTATCAAACCCAACGCACATTTGTCTAAATAATGACGAAAATCACTGCGGCAATGGCCATAAGAACACAACGTGGCGGCCATTATTTTCAGAACTCTTGTCCACAATTTCGCGGTTCACCCAGTGGCCGCTAGGAGAGTGGCGAGCGCCATTTCTAAATTTAGATTCGAAACGTACGCTATATAAGCCTTCTGAATGTGTAGTTATTGCAGTAAGAGGTGTATTAAGTCTGATTCTTCTTTTTTATGACGTCATTTCCGGTTTCGGTAATAGTACATTTCTTTTTTGACTATTGGTAATTCATATAGGTATGACCTTCCGAATCGATTGGCGCAAATTTCGTTCCGATCGGTCCAGCCGTTTTCGAGGTATGACGTCACTTCCGGTTTCAAAATGGCGGCACAAAAAATTCATAAGGGCAAGGTATCTACGGCCAGACAACCTGGATACGTTGTGAAAATTTCAGATCAATCGGCCCAGCCATTTAGGCTGTGGCGGAGACCGCGGAATTTATTGGAAAATGAATCATTATTTTTATTATTATAATCATAATACATGAAAAACAGTGAAAAAGTTGAGCCCTGGGTGGAAGAGGTGTACAAATTTGTGTGTTCTTATGATTGAATTCAATACTAAAAGTGGAAAGAAATTTAAAGTAGGTACATTTTCCTCTTTCTATTAGAGCCAGAATCTATGAATCGGGCTACTTTTAGTACCTAATGGCTATATTATAGTTTTGTCAATGGCGATAGATAGTAGAAAGATTTCATGCTGTAATAGATAAGTAATAATTTAAGGGTGGAAGAATTAAATAACAATTGGAAGTGGTCTCATACATATTTTAATAGCACTGTTAATATTGTGATATTAGAAGGGTGTCTTTTCATAATTTGATCTTGACTGAAGGAAATCATGAAACGCTGTCAAATAATTACTAACAATATTTGGAACACTATTATATATTTTTGAAGTGTCAAGTGTATAAAGTTAAAGTTTTTAATAGAAATTCAATGTGACTATGTACTTTGTGAAATGTTTTGTTATAAAATGTGGATTAATAGAAATGTATTTCATGATGAGAAGGTTTAACGCATCAGACTTAATTATGTTGGCCACGAAACAATATTACGAAGATAACTTACTATTGTGTAGAAAACAAAGGCAACAAGTTTCATCGCGTACTTACAAATTCGTATAGAAAATATTTTACTGTAGGTGTGTATAATATGTAATTGAAAGAGGTTTCCCTATTATTCTAAAAATTCTAAATGACGGTTGTATATAAATGGCATATGCTTATGTATCAAAAAATGTCGTGAAAAAAAGGATGCGCCAAGTCCTTTTGTAAAGTATTTCTCGGTATTTATACTTTTATTTAAAAAATACGATTAAATATTTTGAAATGTCATTGACTTGGATCCTTTTTTGATATCACTCCTTTTCGGTGTTGAATTTTTTTAAAGTAAAGAGACTTGGCTGCCTTTTTTACACGGAGTGTTTTATTCTGGGATATCACTTCTTTTGTTAGTTTATTCATACAGCTTGTAGCACATGTCCGAGCAGGGACTAATTCCTTTAAAAAAAATACGCCTCAACCGATTAATCGGTGGTTACTAAGAAAAGTTGCGTTTGGTATAAGATGAAAATGATCATCCAAGAAGAATAGCTTAAGTTCGTTACAATCGATCCAACCGTTTTCGATATATGACGTCACTTCCGGTTTTGAAATAGCGGCCGAAAATAATGTCGTCTTGAAGTCATAATTATAAGTCCTACATAATTGCACAATTTGGTTGCAATCGGTACTGACGTTTTCGATATATGACGTCACTTCCGGTTTTAACAATGGCGGCTGGAAAAAATGTCGTTTTTAATTCATATTAGTCCTACATATTTCCAAAATTTGGTTGCAATCGGCACAGCGGTTTTTGATATATGAAGTCACTTCCGGTTTTAACAATGGCGGCCGAAATTAATGGCGTCTTTAATTCAAAATATTAAGTCCTACATATTTCCAAAATTTGGTTGCAATCGGTACAGCCGTTTTTGATATATGACGTCACTTCCGGTTTTAGCAATGGCGGCCGAAAAAAATGTCGACTTTAATTCATAATTTTTAGTCCTACATATTTCCAAAATTTGTTTGCAATCAGTACAGCCGTATTCGATAAATGACGTGACTTCCGGTTTTAACAATTGCGGCCGAAAATAATGTCGTCTTTAATTCATAATTATTAGTCCTACACATTTCCAAAATTTGGTTGCAATCGGTACAGCCGTTTTCAATATATGACGTCTTTTCCGGTTTTAAAAATGGCGGCCGAGAACACTGCAACCTTGAATTTATAATTATTTACAAAGTACGTTTACTACATCTATTTAAAAGTATAAAGTGGTGAATTTAGTGTCAATGATCATATTTATGACGTCATTTCCGGTATAGGTAATAAGAAAACAATCTGTTGATACTTCATGAACGACTATCTGAATTCATAATCCTTATATTTCCGTAAAATCGGTCATGCCGTTTGTAATATATGAAGTCACTTCCGGTTTCATTTAGTGGTTCCTGCCGCCATATCCGATACCGTTAATTTGTTTATTCATTTTTCACAATTGATTTTTCAAATCAATTGCAGAAATATGTTATATGTTACATGTGTCTATACATTGTCTATGTTACAATGTAAGTAAATTATGTATTTATTTTCAGTACAATTTGTTGAAATAAGTTAAATATTGCGTATTTATACCGTCACTTCAGGTTTAGAAAATAAGAAAATAATTATTTTATTATTGAGACTTCATATAGATGACCATCTAAATCGAATGGCGCTAATTTCGTTCTAAAATCAGACGTTTTTTAGATATGACGTCACTTCCGGTTTTAAAATGGCGGCACAAAAAATCACAAGAGGCAAGGTATCATCAGACGCCAAAAGTGCATATGTGGTAAAAATTTCAGGTTGATCGGTTCAGCCGTTTAGGCTGTGGGGGTGACGGCAACCTTTTCTGATATCATCATCATCATCATCATCAGAATCATCTGATGAAGAAGAAAGCGGTGTAATTTCACGGTTTTCACGGCCCTCTAGGTCGTAAACGGCATGACTGGTTGTTGTCGCATGATGTATATTGTTTGTCAGGTGGGCCATAGCTCAAAATTAAGACATTTCACAAAAATGAGAGATTTTCCATTGTTGAGATCCAGTAGGCCGAAAATGCTATGTTGTTGCTTACAGTAAAAGTAGTTGGTCTGCTACTCGGTTTATATAGGCATTTTACGGTATGTTGAGTGACTGTGAGTGTACGGTACGACTTGGCAGAGTGGAGAGACCGCTCCACTAGATAATTATGATGATAATGATGATTCATCTTCCAATAAATTCCGCGGTCTCCGCCACAGCCTAAACGGCTGGGTCGATTGACCCAAAATTTTCACCACATATACAACTCGTCTGCCTGATGATACCTCGTCCTTATTAATTTTTTGTGCTGCCATTTTGAAACCGGAAGTGACGTCATATCTCAAAAACGGCTTGACCGATCGGAACGAGATTTGCGCCAATTGATTCAGACTGTCCTCTATATGAAATATCAATAGTCGAAATATACATTTACTATTACCGAAGCCGGTAATGACGTCATAAAAATAAAAAATCAGACTTTAATTACATCTTACTATAATAACTACATATCCAGAAGGCTTATAATGATACAAAACATTTATATAAATTAATTCTTGGTGGCAGTGATTACAGTCGCCATTTTGTTAACTGGAAGTGATGCTATATCTCGAAAACGGCTGGACCGACTGGAACGAAGCTTTCCTCTATTCCTCATGGAATATCATTTTAAGCATTATTTAGTACTACCAAACGCATGTTTTCTTAGTAACCAAATCGGAAATGGATTATTTTTTTTAAAGGAATTAGTCATTGTTGCTCCGATTTGTGTTACAAGTGTGAAAATCATCTAAAAAAAGGAGTGATATCCCCATAAAAAACACTCTGAGTAAAAAATACCAGCCAAGTCTCTTCAACTATAAAAAAATATAGGAAATCTAAAAAATTCAGCACTGAAAAGTAGTGATATAAAAAAATGGGCCAAGTCAAAACATGATTTTAAAAACCGAAATATACTTGGCGCATCGTTTTTTTAGGACATTAAGGTATATTATTTATATTTATTTACATTTGATTTTTGGCATACACGTCTATATTATTTATACACGATGCGCCAAGTATATTTCGGTTTTTAAAATCATATTTTGACTTGGCCCATTTTTTGATATCACTACTTTCAGTGCTGAATTTTTAAGATTTTCTATATTTTTTTATAGTTGAAGAGACTTGGCTGGTATTTTTACTCGGAGTGTTTTTATGGGGATCCTGTTTTCTCGAATTCTTTTCAATGACAAGCACACAGTTGGCCCAGAGAGAGGGTCATTCACTACTCTCACGTAGCTAAGTGCCGCGTGTTGGGGGTGGGGGGCAATTACTTGATTCCGACCCAAGTATTTATGACGGGTACCCGATTCCTGATTTTTGGACCCGCCGACATCCCTATCAAAAAGTATACATTTCTATGGAATTGCCTCTTTGCAACAAATCAAGATGGCCAGTTCTGTTTAACAATTTCGTGTTGCTCTTAGTTAATATTATGATGAATTATATAATAATTACTACAATACAGCCGTAAAATTCTTGATGGTATACACTGTGAAAATAGCACTTGACGCTATTTTCACCACTTGGTGAAAATGGCTACTCCGTTATTAAATTTGTCTTCACACTAACAGAATTTTAACGAATTTTATTAGCAACACTTTCAAGCCTAATAGACCAAGTAGTGCCTCCCAATGTAGTATGTTACGACCTTTTTTTACAATCTCAAAGTGTTAAATACGGCAATTGTACTATTTATCATAAAATAATCTTATTTAGGTAGGTAACACACTGAAGTCATCCAAATGTCATAAAGTACTCCAATTTGTGTGACGTTATTTAGTCCAGTAAGCTTGAAAGGCTTATTGATTTATTAAAATTCTTGTGAAGTGAAGACAAATTGGTAAATTTACGATAAGCGTCTTCACTCTAGAATTGCTTAGTTCATGATGAATATCGAACTGAATATGCTTATTTATTGTAAATTTACCAACAAATTTCAATAAAATGCTTTGAGAAAGTGCATATCCGTCCCCTTAAGCAGCCTCTAGCTGACATGTAAGTGACTTGCAGCATCAGTATGGACGAAGCGAAGGAAGTCCACACGAGTCTGAGACGAGCGGCCGGGATATTTACGCTCGTTCAGTCGGGCTTCGTTCCGCAGTTGAAGGAACGACACAAGGAAGGCGGTGACTTGGATCCTAGAGTTATGACGGCGTACATCAAACAGTGCACAGCTGAGGCCCAAGAAGGTGAGTTTGTATAAGACTTAAATACCTACAGGCACACACTTGGCACAACTAAAATCGAACGAAACAGATTGGCTGCTGGTCATGTTCATTGACAATCAATCCTTGTTATTATCAGGGTTGTTCTCAAAAAATTTGTACTTTTCAGTTCCAAAAAAGACAAAAAAAATCTAATATTTTGAAGTAAAAATTGCTTGAATTTATTGCAACCTTTTAACTCTTCATTCTGAATACCTACAGCCTCATGCTCAAAAGAAGTTGCGTCCGCAAGTAGATATTTGCGGGTGTCAGTCCTCAACACCACAAGACCGTGAGCTAATAATCTTATGGACCGAATCCAGTAGACTCTGGTCACTTGCGTCGATAAATCCGGAAATTCTTTTGAGCATGAGGCTGCTAGTGGTCAATTTTTCATATTTTAAGTGAAAATTGCACGAATCTTCGGTACCTAGTGATATTGGACTATGGGTCATTCCAGGGGATCTCACTCACCTCTTGACCTCGACCAACCCAGATTTTGATGAAACTTGGTACACTTGTTTAGAATAGTGATGTAAGTAATCCAATATTTTTTTTTTTTTTAATCAAAGGGTTCAAAAGTTATAGAGGGTTGAAATTTGGGGCTTTTTCACCCCCGCGCGGCTGGTCGCTATCATTTTAATTAATTGTTTGGGTTGCATGAGAGCTACAGAGCTCCAAAAAAATGCATTTGAAAGGTAGGAACATGATCTACATGAATATGTATTTTAACTTGACACTTTGTTGACTGGTATTTAATTATGATTTTTCCCATCTACATTTTCAAAAACGACCCTAGGGGAAAAACTTATTTTTTTGGGGGGTTGATTTTTTTTTTAAATTACAAAACATATGCATGACTATGTGTGCCAAATTTCAGGACTGGCCCTCCAGAACTTTTTTTTATATATGTATTTTTAGTGAGAATCATCAGTTTTGAAGCATCAATCACCTGCAATATGACAAACTTATAGGATACTTTCTTCCTGTAAAATTAATTAAAATGGTTCTAGGTGACTTCTAGTTCTTTACCTTACTGCAGCAAATGATTTCTAAGCCCTGTAGTAGCATTGCTTGTGTTTGCAGCTGACAATACGTATGTTCGGCCGGTTGCAGTAGTTGGGTCAGCCAATGATAAAACTTCATCGAGATGCACTTGTAGCTGGTCTGGTTTAGTGGGGTAGAAGTAAGAAGGTGCTGGTACATGGGGGTGGAGGAAACTAGCTTTCAGTTCACTTGTGCTTGATAGTTTTTGCAAAACACATGCAAGCCACCAGTCTCCGTCACAAAACTATGTTCATCGTCAAAGGCAAATGTGTGGGTTTGAATGTCAATCACGCAATCTTCATCACTATCCTCACTGGCATTTACTTGATCTTCTTCCTCAGCAACATATACAGTGTTTGATTCATCAGACAGAGAAAATGGTTTTACATTCAAAGATGCTAGTGGAAGAAATGCATGGAAACCTCAAGGAGATAAACCGTTCTTTCAGTACAGCACAAGAAAATCTTTGTCAACTTATGTCATCATCAAAAAGTCTTTCAACTCTTCAGCAGAATGGCATTTCTTTGCTACGTCGCATGGAAAGTGGCCTTGTGACGGAACAATAAAATGTAATTTGGCAAGGGCAAGCTTACAGAAGCCATGTGATGATCAGATAATGACTCCGATTGACTTATACCAGTGGGCAGCATAAAATATATGGACCGTTACATTTGCATTTGTATCGGATGAAGAAATACAAGAAAATGCTGCTGTACTGAAAGAACGGTTTAACTCCTTAAAATAACTATCACTGGAACACAATGTTTCCATGCATTTCTTCCGTAGTCACTGGCATCTTTGAATGTGAAACCATTTTCTCTGTCTGATGAATCAAACACTATATGTTGCTGAGGAAGAAGATCAAGTAAATGCCAGAAGATTGATGAAGATTGCGTGATTGACATTTAAACCCACACATTTGCCTTTGACGATGAACATAGTTTTGTGACGGAGACTGGTGGCTTGCATGTGTTTTGCAAAAACTATCTAGCACAAGTGAACTGAAAGTTAGTTTCCTCCACCCCCATGTACCAGCACCTTCTTACTTCTACCCCACTAAACCAGACCAGCTACAAGTGCATCTCGATGAAGTTTTATCATTGGCTGACCCAACTACTGCAACCGGCCGAACATACGTATTGTCAGCTGCAAACACAAGCAATGCAACTACAGGGCTTAGAAATCATTTGCTGCAGTAAGGTAAAGAACTAGAAGTCACCTAGAACCATTTTAATTAATTTTACAGGAAGAAAGTATCCTATAAGTTTGTCATATTGCAGGTGAACGATGCTTCAAAACTGATGATTCTCACTAAAAATACATATATAAAAAAAGTTCTGGAGGGCCAGTCCTGAAATTTGGCACACATAGTCATGCATATGTTTTGTAATTTTAAAAAAAAAATCAACCCCCCAAAAAAATAAGTTTTTCCCCTAGGGTCGTTTTTGTAAATGTAGATGGGAAAAATCATAATTAAATACCAGTCAACAAAGTGTCAAGTTAAAATGCATATTCATGTAGATCATGTTCTTACCTTTCAAATGCATTTTTTTGGAGCTCTGTAGCTCTCATACAACCCTCACAATTGATTAAAATGATAGCAACCAGCCGCGCGGGGGTGAAAAAGCCCCAAATTTCAACCCTCTATAACTTTTGAACCCTTTGAGTAAAAAAAAAATAAAAAATTGAATTCCTTACATCACTAATCTAAACAAGTGTACCAAGTTTCATCAAAATCTGGGTCGGTCGAGGTCAAAATGTATTTTATTTGAGTGAAATCCCCTGGAATGACCCCTATTGGACTAAAAGTATGTTAATGATGTTTAATAATACTTTTTATTATTTCTTCAGTGCTCAATTACATAATACGATATAGAAAAAAATTCACATTTAAAAATTTTATGAAATCAATCACTTTAATTTGCTTTTTATCTTCTGTCACGGAATGGACATTTTTCCAAAATTCAAATTAATTGATCAAAATAAGTCATATTGATATGATCAGAGGAAATCATATTAAATATGAAATTCTTATACTATCTGATATTTACTAGGAAAACGCTCAGTGTTACGCGTTATTGAGCGAGCACAGAACATGCAACATCCCCATATTAACGATGCACGACACGACACAAGAAGATTTTCTCTGCAATTTTTCAATCTCCATACTCTGGATGAATAACAGATCCATTGTGTCGTGAAGTCTTACCTACATACCTTCTCCAGAAATCTCTTGTGACATCCCAAACTAAACTCGTAAAATTACAAATAATACTTGACTGATTGGGCTTACAATATGTAAAATTTAATATTAAGTTGGTCTTAATCACCATGCAAAATTTGAACTTAATGTGAACATTTTTATTGTCGACCAATCAGAAGACATTATTGAGCGAGCGAAGCGAGCGTCTCCATTTGGCTCTTTTGGCACGGACCTCTGTTTTTTTTTTTGTTTGTTTTTTTTTTTTCTGTTACTGACGATATACAGGTCAGAGTTTTTCTTCGATCGAGCTGAAATTTTGCACACATGTACGTAACATTTCTGATTGTTGCAGACCCTAATTTTTTTGAAATCCATTGATTGGTTCAAATTTAAAAAAAATTAACTTTCGATTGGTTGTTTTGATCAAATTGAAATTTTGACAAGTCATTACCCCCAACATTGTACCCAATCAAACAAAGTTTCAGCCAAATCCTCCCATTGGTTAAAATTTAAAACCATCTTTCCTGTGTTTTTAGAAATTTAAACTATAACCGATTGAACGATCAACTTATAACTTCGCATGATGGTTGGGTCCAACATTATCTGCATTTTTGACAATTTTCATACTAATCTGTGTTTAAATCCAAACGTTATTGACATTTTACGGACTATTAGCGTGTTGGCTGTCAAATTCACGGCGACTTCGACTCTTCAGTTCAAGGCAAGGTAGTTAGAGCAGAAACTTTCAAACGCAAATGAAACTGATAATGACCGTTCAACAGTCGATCTGATATTGTGTAGACACACTTATATCATATGAGTGGTCTCAGGTATATTTTTTGAAGGAGATCCTGTGATTTTTGAAAATTAACACGGAACAGTTCAATCATAAAGGTTCAATTGATCAACTTAAAGCTTTGCATGGTTATTTGGACCAATATTTTAGGAATGTTTTGAGATTTCTATACAAATCTGTGGCGAAATTTTAGAATTATTGGCTTTTAATGACATTTTCGATAGACAGAATTTCGGTTCGAGGTGTTGCGCGTATCCGTGCTCGCTCATCAACGCGTTACTCAGATTCATTGGTTAAAATTTAAATAAATATCTCCTGATAGGCTGAAAAATGAAAACGGTCTTCGATAATTCTGATCAAACTCATATTTTGCATGATCATTAAGACCAATATTGTCTCTTATTTTACAAAATTTCATCCCAATCAGTTAAGAACGTATGAAGTTATTTAAATTTTTAATATCTGTCAGTAATGAAGTATCGAAATGAATGTTTTCCAGTGCCAATTGAAAATTGATTCTGATTTGCTTTATGAACCAGGTGCTTAGATGCTATTTTAAAGTTTCGATGAAAAGCATACACTTTTAAGTTGATATCATAATCAATTCCATATGGATGTATATGTTTTCTGTGCGTTGTGTACGCATTTCCGGTTCGAGAATTTGCACGTACCCGTGCTCGCTCATCAACGCGTTACACTGAGCGTTTTCCTAGTTTAAACTAAAACCAATTAGAGGATTTGGTCTTCGTACTGCATCCGATTTTATGCGCTAGCTCAAAAATGCTTTCATTTTACTGTACATTGTGGATAGCTTGGCTGCTCTACAGGCCTTGCCTTGGAACAGAAGCTTAAAGAAGGCAGGGATGACAATTTAGTATACATTTTTCAAGATTATGGAATAAAATGACCTTAAAATGACAAAACTTTTGAAAATAACTACAGTTTAGACTGAAAATTGGCAAAAATACCTCAAATGTTGGTACCAATGACCACGCGAAGTTTTAAGTTGATGGGTCAATCTGTTCTAGTTTAAATGTCAAAAATCACATGAATAATGGTTTTAAATTTGAACCAATAGGAGGATTTGGCTGAAAGTTTTTACGATTGGGTACAATGTTGGTTGCAATGTTTTTGCTAAATTTCAAATTGATTGAAGCAACCAATCGAAAGATAATTTTTTTTAAATTTGAACCAATCACGGGAGCCCGTTCAAAAACGATCCCAGGGACCACATAGAGTACGATAGTATGTGTACAAAATTTCAGATCGATTGCTTGAGCGGTTTGACCTGGGCTGTGACCACAAAAAAAAATACAAAAAACAAACAAACAAACAAACAAACACACAGAGAAAGTGCCATAAGAGTACCGTGGTGACGCTCGCTCAATGATATTTAAGGCAATTCAAGTGGTACCACAAGACTAAATTTATAAAACACGAAAATGCTCATTCTGTAAGTGATTTTACAACCCACTTGACCTTTTTTGACTCCAATATTTTGGTCCCGAAATTTTTTTGACAAAATATTGCTGTTTCATAAAAAAATTCGCACAGACTGCAATTTTCACTCAACAGACTTGCAAGTGGGCACGTTGTCTTCGTTATGAAAATGCAAAGAAGGCACTGACGTTCTTTTTGTTAATAACTTGATATCTAACCTGGCAACAAGCACCAAGAAATAGGCGAAATTTCCGGTACATACCAACTTTATTTTAGAAAAATTGCAATTAAAATACCAAAAAAGGGCTTCAGTACTTCATAGTATATGTATGATGATTGAGCGAGCCAAGCGAGCGTCTCCTTTTGGCGCTTTTGGCACAGACCTTTGTTTTTTTTTAATTTTTTTTTTTTAATTTTTTTTCTGATATTAACCGATACACAGTTGCACTGTTTCAGCGATCGATCTGAAATTTTGCACACAAGTAAAACCAACCTTCTCTGTTTGCAGACCCTAATTTTTTTGAAATCCATTCATTGGTTAAAATTTAAATAAATATCTCCTGATAGGCTGAAAAATGAAAACGGTCTTCGATAATTCTGATCAAACTCATATTTCGCATGATCATTAAGGCCAACATTGTCTCTTATTTTACACAATTTCATCCCAACCATTTGAGAAAGTATGGACTTATTGACATTTTTAATATCTGTCAGTAATGAAGTATCGAAATGATTGTTTTCCAGTGCCAATTGAATCTGATTTGCTATATTTACCAGGGTGCTTAGATGCTATTTTCAAGTTTCAATGAAAAGCATATACTTTTTTATTGATTGGGTGATCATATTATTTCAATTAATTATGGATGTAGGTAGGTATATGTTTTCTTTGCGTTGTGTACGCATTTCCGGTTCGAGAATTTGCATGTACCGGTGCTCACTCATCAACGCGTTACACTGAGCGTTTTCCTAGTTATTCATGCGAAGTTTCAGCTCGCTATGTTCAACGGTTATTTAGTTCCGATTTTTTCTTTAAATCGTCTTTGACCAGTTTGGATCGTCCCGGATATTTTTTTGACTTTCAAAAATGCGTTGATTTCGCTAAATATCGATCTCAGCTGACATCTTCATACAATATTTGCCCTGAAATAAAAATCTCATACCCCCACTAGAATCCCCTAAAGTGTCATGGAATGGACAATATTTGTCCAATATTTGTAAGTTACAGTTCTTAAAGGAGGGCAACGGTCAGAAACTAAAATTTTACCATTATTACACATCAAACTATTAATATCCGTAATTATGAGAAGGTACCAATCTGGTTGTGATAGTGAAAGCAGCAAATCGTAAAATGTGATTTTAATCGAAAGTATCAAAATAATTTTAGTCCCATAAGGAATAAGCTGGACGCAAAATGTCTATTGGGAACGTTGGAGAACCAAAATAGAGAGATATAAAAGAAGCTCTGCTTCATATAAATAGCAGTGTTTTCTTCATTTTATCTCTTCCAAAATTTGCTGTGAATTGAACCGTTTAGCTGCAAATAAATATAAAAACAAATCACTAGGTACTGTTTTATACACCAAGAAGGTTCCATATTTTTAGTACAGAAGGTACATTCCTGCAGATCTCCCGCCCACTCTATGCAACTGGACCCAGTTTGTTTAGACTACGTGCCTTGGACACTTGAAATTGTAATAAAGTAGCCATAAACTAAACAATGTCATGCATCATCATAACACAACACATTAAATATCTTTTACAGTCTGCTCAAAGAATGTTGATACCATAAGACAAATCCTATGAACTAATATGCAATACAGACAATAATTATTATTAATTATTACAATACCGTTAGCACATTTGCACTTATTAATTATCTATTAACAACATGACAAGTTGAAATGATGGTAATTTTTCATATAATGACTGTTGTAGCCCTTTAATGCATCTAAAGATTAATTTATGTAATTTATTGTAATTTATGTTAGAAATATCGCTTGCTGAAAATGCTGAAAATTAACCCCAAAATAAATAATTTGACAGCTGGCAAAGCATAACTGAACAAAATCTGAAGCCCACATAAACTTAACTCATGCAAGACAGGAGATATATGCCATGACTTTATAAGGACCGTCATGGAAAAGACAAAGTCATGGAATGGACAATCTTTCTTCCAAAAATAATATTGCAGTATACAACAACACTTAAGCATGTACCTGAACTAAATTCTGAAATATATTTACAGTTGAAGGTGGAATATATTTAAGGGTCACAATTTCGTCAAGAAAATGTAACCAAGCTGAACTTTTAACCCTCCAAGTGCCACTGTCGATTTTTTCAACACTTCGAAAATTTGGGGCCCTGAATTTTATTTAAGGGCGCACAGAGTGTTTTGTTGGTGGATTTGTGTATTTGATCAATAGTGGATCAATAGGTTTTCTGGATCAGTCGATAAAATTACTTTAGAAGGCCGTGAAACAGGATTCAAAAAGATGGCTGTGAGTTTTAGTCTATTGTTACCATGTGTGCAATTGGGCATGCGCATCTACTGAAATCGATGTAACTTTTATTCTATTGCAGATAATTGTTTGATTATTTTTTTTTTTTTTGGTATTTCTCAGCATTGTAAATAATATGTATTTGGATAAAAACGATTGATCTTTCTTTAATGATTATTTTGTGCAAATAATTTTGCAAAATCTTATTTTATTTGAAATACAATTTTATATGATAAATTATATTTTTAATCAATTGATAATTTGAAAAAATAAAAGTGTCATGCACTCATATGATTCTTTAGAGTCTTCTGAAACTTTTAAAACCGATCCCAATATTGTGAACTATTATTTTATCTTAAAATTAATTTTCCAAATTTTTTAGTCTCAGCACTTGGAGGGTTAAAAAGATATCCATCACTATGTTAGTATACTTTCCTGCTATTCCCATAAGAGCAATGTACGAAAACAAAAACTTGTAAAAAAACTGCCAAGCACCTTCCCACTTAAAACAATTGAGATCTAAAAGAAGGGCCAAGCAACAATATATTGTTTAAACATTTTCGCACTTAAAATTCGTGAAATCATTTCGCCCAGTTACTGCCGCCAAGCACAACACTATAGGTAAACCTAACGTTGTGTCCAAATTTGAAGAATAAAATCTAAGTGCACCATCATTGTAAACTTTAAAAAAATTATAAAAATTAAAAACGACTTAAAAAATAAATTTAAAATCGAAATTAAAAAAATCAAAAATAAAGCTGTGCGCATTGTGTCAAGAAGAAGGCAACATAAGAATAAGATGACGACAAAGGAGACGACGAAAGAAAGAATATGACGATAAAGGAGCCGAAGAAAGACAGAAAGTAGGAAGAAGATAGAAGAATCTACGGTCGGTGCAAATTCAATGCGCCAAGCTTTATTTTGATTTTTTTAATTTCGATTTTAAATTTATTTTTTTCAGTCGTTTTTAATTTTTATAATTTTTTTAAAGTTTACAATGATGGTGCACTTAGATTTTATTCTTCAAATTTGGACACAACGTTAGGTTTATAGTGTTGTGCTTGGCGGCAGTAACTGGGCAAAATGATTTCACGAATTTTAAGTGCGAAAATGTTTAAACAATATATTGTTGCTTGGCCCTTCTTTTAGATCTCAATTGTTTTAAGTGGGAAGGTGCTTGGCAGTTTTTTTTACAAGTTTTTGTTTTTGTACAGCATGTCATATGGGGTAAAAGTTTATAGCAGCTTTCATTGATCATTAAGTGTTACCTATCATTACATTGTTAACGCCAACAACGTCACTTCTTGTCTAAAGTTTTCTGTTTTTCTTCCAATAGTTCCAAAGTTAGTATAACGAAAGGGTCAATCTCTTTTGGTTGAATTTGAGTTATCTCAACTTTTAAATTGTTAAAAGTTCACTTCTTTGAGTCATGTGAATAACGAAAATTTTTAAATTCTTCCTAGTTCACTTTTATATGTCACAAAAGCGTAAAAGCTTCCAGATGCTTACAACAAATTTAAATAAAATCCGGATGGTTTTGGAATGCAAAATGCTGTGTTTCGTAAACAGAGAACCTTTCAATAGCAAAGACGAAAGCCGTCTGATTTATTGCCGCCGAGTACATACAACGCAATGTCAGATCAAATCAAAGCAACAAGGTCATCATCAGTCGGTCGGTCGAAGAGTCTACTATTTGTCAGAAGACGAGTACCTAGGTATTTGGATGGTCATATCAAAACTCTCGATCGAACCGTTTTATTTGTAGCGTTGAAAATCTAACAATTTAGTTGTTATCAACAACTTCTGTTACGATACAATTGTTTCGATTTGTTTTCAAGTGTTGTGTAAAGCAATATGTTATCTTTATTCTGCCAAAATTAAAAACTATCGATCGTTTCATTTGTACCAGCTATAAGGTAACATTTCGTCTGTAAAATGCCAACAATAACATTTTGTCAATCAAACGGTTTCGGTATTCTTCCAATAGCGTTTGTTACGAATCTATAAATAGATTGAAAAGTCAAGTGTGCAGTGGAAATTCGGACACAAATTTCTTTCTTGATTGGATATTTTTAATTTTTTAGCATCGCTTGTCCGAAGTATTGAATTTTGTTGCGTCACATGAGGGCTAATTGTAACTAACGCTATAGTTCCCAAGTAAGTTTGGTATTTGATATTTCATTTTGACAATTTAAAAGTTTTGAACGCCTAATTGAGCCTTTTTCTAGTTTAGTAACTGCGAGCCCCCAAAATTCTGTTTTGACCACGAATTGTTTTATTATTGCAACTTTTAACGTGTATTGTCAAATAATTATTATAATCCATATAAGTAAAATATTAAAAGTGTACCTAAAGTAAGCGTTGAATGCATATCGGATTATCATTTTGAACACTTAACCTTGAACGCCAAAATGAAGGAAGTAAATAAAAAAAATAAAAAAAATTAGCCCTTCGTGGAATCGAACTCACGACCACCAGGAATACAATCGTAGCTAGCACTTGCCTACAGTGAATGCGCTAGTGAGACGAACAATGTCTGCAGCAGCTGTGTTCTACCTCAAAGAGGAAGAGCGGAACATAAATATTGATAATTTCACTACTTCCGGTGAGAAATGTTTGGTTTTTCTTGAAGTGGAGTGTCTAGCAATGTATTGTCTTTAATGTTGCCAATTTTCATAACTCTAGATGGACCCGTTTGACTTTTATAAAATTTTAAATTTAAAATTGTAATAACTTCACATCCGGTTAAAATTTTTCATCGATTTTTGCAAAAGAGAGCATGAGGAGTTAATGTCTATAATTCTGCCAAATTTCAACTCTCTAGACTGAAAGACGCGACCTGTAGACGAGAGCAATCGTAGAGACGTGGGCAGTAACCCCCTAACTAACTAACTAGCTGAAAGTGTGATTTTAACATGATTCAGGCCCAATTTTCACCCTGAAGGGATGATCGCAGCCCTTTGAAATTTGGTAGGTGTTGTCAGGTGGCTAAATATACCCGATAACCATGGGTTTTAACTTCCATTTCAAACTGCGTCTATGCGAGCCGATACCCCGAAATCACCACTTAAGCCGTTGCTGTATAAGTCTGTGGAAGTAAGCTCGCCGTTTATAAAAAGTAGACCTCGTAAAAGACGGTGCTTGGCAGCGTCGAGCTATCGCCCGACTAGATACAAATATATTGTTCAAATATAAAACATTGACTGACAAAATTAATTATAGCAACGAGGAGGAGACGCCAGGCGTGGCCAGCCGGTCTCCAGTAGTCCTGCGGCCCTAGTGTTGGTGGGAACACCCACCCCCTGACCCATTAAATTGGAACCAGCGGATAGATGATTATTATTATTCATAATCTAGTGAAGCGGTCGCACAGCCACAGTATAGCCAAGTCGTACTGTACACTCACAGTCACTCAACATACCGTTACTGCCTAATGATCTGAGGAGCAGACCAACTTCTTTTACTGTAAGCAATAACATGGCATTTTTGACTTACTGGATCTTAAAATTGGGAAAATCTCACATTGTTGCAAAATATCTTAATTTCGAGCTATGGCCCACCCCACCCCATATACAAAATTTGGGAACAACTGGTTATGCCATTTGCGAGCTAGAGGGCCGTGAAAACAGTGAAATCAGGAAGTGACGTCATATCAAAAACGGATAGACCGATCGGGACGAAACGAGCGCCAAACGATTCGGACGGTCCTCTATGTAAAATATCAATAGTCGAAATAGAAATTTAGGTACTATTACCGAAAACGGAATTTACGTCATAAAAATGCCAAACTGACTAAAATCATCTCTTATAACAATGACTACATATTCAGAAGGCTTATAGTGTTACATAACATTTATACTAGATACAAATTTTAGGTGGCAGTGGCAGTTATTTTTTTTTTTTAGTTGAAGAGACTTGGCTTGTATTTTTACACGGAGTGTTTTTTATGGGGATAAACATTACTCAAATGCTATTTTTCATTTCTTCGATTGACGCTCCATGTGTTGATTGTGGTTTTGGCCCTAAAACGGGCCGTTGTCCACGACGTTTCGGGGGAGATTGTTCCGCCATCCTGAGGTGTCGGAACGTCGTGGACAACGGCCCTTTTTAGGGCCAAAACCACAATCAACACATGGAGCGTCAACCGAAGAAACGACAAATAGTAACTGCAACGGCTCCGAGACACTCAGTCAATATATTACTCTAATGATTTCAACATTCATTATATCCACAAAACTTACAAATTTCCAAATTGGAAGTAGGTAATCACATCTCACATTTGAGTATTGACTTGTATTGAGGTGAATGTTATTGAATGTTGCAGTGACCGTGGCGCGAGCTGTGGAGTTGAAACACAACCCCAGTCTGGTGTCCGCACTCGCCAACGAGACTTCCAAGCTGTTTGGAGACGCAGAATCCGCTCTCTCAACCCTCGAGGTCGCAAATCAGTGGCGGAAATATCTGCAGCTCAAGTCCATGTTCTATCTCTCATACGTGAGTCCTTCAGTGCCAAGGTCAAACTGTTCAACCGATCATTGTATACGAATAGAGGGCGGTATTAAAATGCTGTAATTTTGCAACTATTTGAAGTATAAAGAATTGCATTCCTTAGACTCTAAGTTAAGTAATGCAACAAACCACATCTCACTAAGTTTATTGATTGGTGTGCAATTAAAATAGTTCTGTAACTGTTTTAAGGGGCTTTGTATTTGGCAGCACGCGATTTCCGCCTAAGTAACTCGAGGCTTCACTCCGCCCTGAGAATGTCCCCTCCATGTAATAGAACCTCCTTGGGTCTTGTGTTTAGTTTTTGAACAGGATCCTCTGATTTTTTAAATTTAAACTGGAACCCTTTGGCGATCAAATTCAAATTTTCTCCCTGCACTGAAGAAAACAGTAAAATTATAAAGCAAATCATGTGGCAATGCTATTTGAATATTTGCACATAATTCGAGAAAAAGCAATAAGTCTACAAATAATTGTGAAACATGTGAAAATCTGTTCCACCAATTTATGTTTTGATTGAGTTATTTATTCAAGTATTTTTTAAAGTGAAATGGTGATTCAAACTTTACATCACAAGGATGTTGATAGATTATTCTTAAATTACTTTTCAGCCTTATCTTTGGATGCAAATTTAATTTCTCTGTATTTGTGACATCAATGCAAGTAGGGTTGTGCGAACCTCATATTTTTGAACCGAACCGAACCTCGAACCGAACCTCTGGCCCTTTTATGTGCAGTGGTTTTATCACTTATTACTTAGTCAGGATACACAAAAAAAAATCAAACATTGTTTGGCATAGTTTGCACTAGGGGATTTTGCATTTTATAGTTCCTTCCTTTGTAATACCAACACTTTTGCAAAATTGTCACCTGGTGCAACTCTGCTCTCAATTAACTAATTTTTACTCAGCATTTTATTTTTGATAAAATTGATTCTTAATCATTGAATAAAATGAAAAGTAAAGAAAGTAAAAGAAAATTAAAATTATCAATTCTGTAACAAAGGTTTGGTTAGGACAGTGGTACTCAACCTGCGGCCCGCGGGACTAATTTTTGTGGCCCGCCAGTTGATGTTTAAATAGGTATCTACTAATTCACAAATGGATCCACTGAAAAAATTATATTAGAAAATAATCTCATTTCATTTGAGATAAATTTTGAAAGTTGTCATGTTAGGATCCACACATCAGGCTGAAAATGCGACTTAAATGAAACTTCATACTTGTTGAAACGAAATTGAAGCCATTTACTAATTCCGAAAATTGTGAAAAGTATTTGGTTTGGCATGTGAAATACCCAGGGCCGGTTGTTCATGGTTTCCGCGATAAACGCGAAATGTTTAGAAACATGATGTTTCTGTCATATCTTTACGTTTCATACACTCCTGATTCCTAATATATGTATCTTTTTCTCGCGAATTTTCGCGAAATTTGTGTTTTGACGCGAAATTAACGAATTCTCGCGATTTCACGCGATTTTGTCCCAAACCTACCAGTTTTGCAACATTTTCCGATTCCAAGTATATATTCTACGAAAATTTCCTCGATCTGTGTCTAAAGTACCACGAAATAGAAAGAATCACACCGTTTTTTCGTAAATCAGCTGTCAGTGCCAGCCAAAGAGACGTGTATGGGGGTGCCAGCTGGTTGGCTGCTGAGCATGGAATGACGCATCTACATGACCTTGCATAGGGGTGTGCATGCGCACGCGTCGAGTCTCGCTAGTGAGAAGTCGCTCGCGCGTCATATTTCACACTTTATTATCTGTTTATTACAAAAATCTAATTTTTTCCCCATTTCACCACCAATCGCGAAAATCAACATAATTATCACCACCAATTCACGACTTTGGGAATGTGGAAAACGAATTTTGGCTTTTTTTATCACCACAAACAACTGGCTCTGGAAATTCCTATTGTTCGATTTGTTTCCTAATAAACATAAGACACTGAATGAACAGGCACGAAGGAAGCAAACGTCAATTCGTGCATTTTAGCCCAAGAATCACTTTTAAATTGTTAAATTCTAGAAAAATCGCCCTGCGGGGCTACATTTGAGGGGCTTCGCCCCCCCCCCCCCCCCCCCCCTCCCACTGCCATGATAAAAGTAGTTCCTACGCGCCTGGAATGAATCTATCTAATCACGTGAGTTTTATTGTACTTTTTCAAAAATGCGGCCCGCCAACAAAAGCAAATTCGTATTATTGGCCCGCAAGTCAAAAAGGTTGAGTACCACGGGGTAAGGATATTACATTTTAATGGGGTTGGGACTTGACATCGATTTTTCGATTTGACATCGATGTCGAATGATATTTTGAGTTTCGATTCGACATCGATTTGAATTGTTTAATCAAATAATCGTTTGATATCGTTTAAAAAAATCCGTGAATTTGCGCGCAGTATTGAAGAGCTGGCAACAGTGCCGCGTGCCCCTCAAAATCAGCTGAGTGGCCTGCTTCCGCCCTTCCTGCATACCGCATGTGCAGTTGAGGGTGGGTTGGTCAGTTCTATTGTCTCTTGCCATTTCAGCGCATATTGTTTTTATTCTCTCGTCAAAGAATGTTTTTACGCAAAAAAATAATAATCCCGCCGTGGAGACGAAGTGAATTGTGCAAAGTGTTTGGATTTGAAGTGAACATTACGGGCAACATTGCTCAAGGATGTTGAATGCAGACAATGTTATGCTTCACGGGATATATTCCGGCAACAAGTCTAATAAAGCCATGCATTTGCAACTGGATTTGCAACGAATTTTTTTCATTAATTGTTCCGTTTTACATAAATAAATGGTGTAGTTTATTTTAAATGAAAACATTACTTTACTACTTCAATCATTTCCTCGTCATTTGTTGCCTTGAGGGGGTGTGTGAGAGGGACATGTCTCGCGCTAGGAACGTGGCCTTGGGTAGACGCAACTGCAGTGTTGCCAAATTTCGCCGTAATTATTTCGATGTGGTTTATTATTACGATGTCAAAATTATTTCGATTTGATGTCGAAATTTTCACTTTGACATTGATTTAGCAATTCAAATCGAATCCCAACCCTACATTTTAAGGTACGGTTCACGAACATCTAAAGCAGGTTCGGTTTGGGTTTCGAACCGGTTCGCCCAACCATAAATGCAAGTTATCCCAATCTCGCCTGTCTTCGTCATTCTTATTGACTTATTATCACAACTTGCACACAGACAATGAAATACCTGCACAAGGATGTCTTAAAGAAGACCTTATTATCTGAACTGTGTGTTTAAGGCGCACAATTACTGCGGAGAAAATCTTCTAACTCAAGACAAATGTGGGGAAGCCATCAGGTCGCTGCAAGAAAGCAATACTTGTAAGTGCTAATGCCTTCTTGGAAGTGTACAAATGTTTCTTCACTCCATGCATAATCCACAGTGTTGAGTAGTTTGGTAGCATGCTACCTACTTTCTTTCAGTAAAAGTAACTGTAACATGCTACTTTAAAAATGAAGTAATTGTAATTGTATTCAGTAACTTTCTTTATTGAAAATAGTAGGAAACTGTAACTTTTATCCCGTTACAATTTTGAATAACTTTGCTGAAATGTAACATGATACATTTAATTCATCTCTGAATAATGAAAAATGTCCAATTCAGTAAAAATAGAGGTAAAAATTAGCTCTAGAAGGCATACAAACACAACAAATGTCTAAAATACCTCTGGCATCGACTTTTTTCTTGTCCTGTCAGCCCTGTTCACTATCTTCAGTTATCAATCACAACGTAATACAATCCCTTCAATTGCAAACAAAATTGTACGAAAATGCTAGTAAAGTTAAAGTAACTGTGAAAGTAAGTGCTGTCAATATGAAAGTAACAGTAACTTAACACTGATACTTGTCGTTTAAAAAGTAACTGTATCGGTGTTTCTTTTCAAAACCCAGTAACTGTAGCTGTAACACTGTTAGAATTTTGAGCACGTAACTGTAACTGTAACACTGCTACATTGTTAAAGGAACTTTGACAACACTGATAATCCATTATAGTTCAAATACAAATTGAAGCTTCCTTTATGTTTGCAAATTTTAAACTGGAATCTGAATTTTAGATTCAGTGAAGCAAGTGAAGCTTTGGTTTTAATTACTTTTATTCATTTAACATACTTTTTCATCAAGGTTTATCAATTTAAACTATTTCAGAAATGATTTACCTTCTTACTAATAGGCCATTTAAGAAAGTCAAAGCGCATGCGATAAAGCCTGACAGGTCCACAGCCGCCTAGTGTGTAGTGACTACCCAGCAAACACAGAGTGTCAGTTTTGTGCCGGGCCGATGTCTACCAACGGCGCCGGTCCCGTGTCGCACGTTGACACTGGCCCGGCAAAATTGTGTCCGCCGGGCCGCCATCTATTTGTTATCGGATAGCGAACACCAAGAAGTCACATATCCGCGTCCATTCCGTCACGAATATGACACTCACTAAAAGACTAGATGCGCGTACTACACTGGCCCAGCATCAAAACGATACTTTTCGAACACTATTCTGACACATTGCGGACAGAATTCTGATATCTTTCGGACGCCATTCTGATACATATCGGACGCCATTCTGTTACATTTTGGACACCATTCCGTTACATATCGGATACAATGCGGATACCAATCCTGCATTGAATCCCGCCCCCTTCCCTCACCCCCTTCCTACTAAATATTCATAATTTGATTATTTATTGGTACCTAATTAATTAATTGATAATTTTTTTAAATTATTATTTCAGGGAAACGAAGGGAGGAAATAATTCAGTTTGGTTTAAACGAATAATTTATTTATTGGTTTTAGAATTGACACAAATATACAAAAATTACGAACGTAAATTCAAGTCTGATGCGTTTCGCAGCCAAGGCACCAGCCGTAGACATCATCTTTCTTCATACAGTTGTGTAGGATCTTATTTCGCAGAGCAGAAACTAAAACACAAACAATTTTCATACAATAAATAAAAATTGAAAACTTGTCTTGATGATGAACGAACACTTACCAACAATCAAGATAATCACAACTTAAAATACTTTCTTTCCCCCAATGCCCCCCGTGTTGATAGTTTTTAAATTAATCATCGTACATAAAACATTCATTCATTGTTCATAAAAATAAGTGAACGTAAAATTTGTGACATTTTACTTCTAATTTACCTAGGTAATTGTTGACCGATGTTGATTTTCAAAAATAAAAAACGAATACATTAGTTGTCCTTAAATCTAGGTGATCTTGCACATCAATTTCTCAATTATTGATAATTTTGATACATCGATTTTTAAGCACAGGCCTTTCTATTGTCTATGGTCATAAGGCAACCTTGGAGGGAAGCAAACAACTCCCCCTACCCTTCCCGCTCCCATCCTCTATAGACAAGCAATGACACGATGACTTGGGGGTTGGAGGGGGGGGGGGGGGGGGTTGAAATATGCTTGAAATATATGTTGAAATTTGTTAATATGCTTACTAGTACTTTATTTTTAAGAGACGTAGAATTTTTGTCCAGTTTTTAATTTTGAAGATGTGACACATACCTAATTTGAATGTTATTAAATTAAAATGGTATTAAAATTGGGTAGAACAAAATTGAATTAATATATTAATACCTTTAAATATGGAGATCTGTACAACTAAAATTATTTGTATGTTTCGGTTATGTAATTATACTACCCTCTTTTACAGAATCTGCTGCAAACAACTTAAATTATTTGGAAAGAGACAGAACTGCGAGTGGAGGGACGCGTAATGCGGGACGTTTTAACATGCTGTTAGTTCATTTAGAGACACAGTTACACTATTGCATTACATGTTAAGAAATTGGTACTTACCCTGCAATTAACAATTGTCTTCTGGTGGGTAGCAGTTGATTAGCAGTTGTATCTTTGCTTCTTGTAGTGTAGCGTCAAAAATCAAACTTGTAGTTAAGATAAAAACCGTTGGACTGCTTGAACTCCCTCACCCTCACTCACCCCATCACGAAACCAAGCTCCCGAAGGCCGAACTGAAAAGACACGAACGAGTCTTCGCCTCTATCATTCGTTTTATTTTGAAATAACTAACACAAAACAATTAATTTAAATTTCATTGTGCGATTTTCTAAAATAACTGTTGATGTTAAGTAAACTATATGAAATAATCTTTATATTTATATAGCTTCACCTTGATAATTGATGTGCTGAATAGTGAAATTAAAAGATAATTGATTCTTGATGTCCTTTTTGTGTCGGTTTTGCACTGGGCCAGCATCGTGCGGATACAACAAATTTTAAACTGATTTAAAACAAATATGAAAGGGAAAAACTTCAATCAAAAGTTATAAAATGAATTAGAAATACAAAATCTACTCTATTTTGCAAAATCAGACTGTTTCGTTGCAATATGAGGCATATTTCTTGATTTTTGTTTCACTATTAAATTCTTCTAAATGATGCATGAAAATGCTATAGGCCGCCATGGTTTGTGTTGGCAAATTGAGAGTGTCATATTTGTGTCCAACGAGTGTCGGGCCGGCATCAGTCTGATGGCGATGCGACGGTACGTGAAAAACATGTTCGAAGCGCGCGCACTCCCGTCGACATCGGCCCGGCACAATGAAGACACCGTGCGGACATATCCGCAGAGTGTCCGCCAGTAGACACCGGCCTGACACCGACATGGTGACACCTCGCGGACATATCTTAATAGTGTCTGGCAAAAGACAACGGCCCGACACCGACATTGTGTCACACGCGGATATATCGGAATAGTGTCAGCCAGTGCGGCACTGGCCCGATAGCAGAACACTGTCCGAGTGCTGATATATCCGCTTGTCAGTAGTGGGCCGGCATCAAATCGGTATCTACATGCGACGCTCCATCACCGTTGCCGACACTCCGTCGTCGTTATGATACAGGTCCGGCATAGAACTGACAGTCGTGTGTTTGCTGGGTAGTGTCTGTTTGGTGTCTGTCATATATTTATGTGTTGTGTTCGAGAAGGCTGTGGGTGGGATGACGTCACGCCGAGTCCTTTGAAGTGCGCACTGCGCATGCGTTTAAGCCTGATAACATTAGTACCACACCTCACCAACAGATGTATCTTTACTTTCTTAAATGGCCTATTTACTACAAGAATTATTATTAACATACAGTTCAAATCTAAAGGCTGGAGCAACCCACGTTTACTGTAAGCATCAAAGTGGCATTTTCGGCCTACTGGATCTTAAAATTTGATAATCTCACACTATTGCAAAATATCTTAATTTCGAGCTGTAGCCCACCACACCATAAATACACCATTTTGGTGAACAATAGATTATGCCGTTTGCGAGCTAGAGGGCCGTGAAATTGAACTGCTTCCATCTGATGATGATTCTTCATCTTCCAATAAATTCCGCGGTCTCCGCCACTCTCCGCCTGGTCCGATTAATCTAAAATTTTCACCACATAGGTATCCAACTGGTCTGGCTGATGATACCTTGTCCTTACGAATTTTTTGTGCCGCCATTTTGAAACCGGAAGTGACGTCATAAGACCGATCGGACGAAATTTGCGCCAATCGATTCAGACGGTCCTCCATATGAATCATTACCACAACAAATTATGACAATTAATGACAATTACCACAAATAAGTGATACATGATGGAGCCACTTCTGGCAAGATGGCTACTATCAGGTCCACATATTAATTTGTTTTTTATTTTTACTTTTCGTGTCATAAAGCAGTGAAAAAACAAAAAACAAATGAAATTGATATTTAGCTATAAATTTACTTTCTTGGCCATAACAAACAACTATATCAAATATTTGTATTTATATTTATGCAAATGGGCCCTTGATAGCCGCCATTTATCTAGTACCACAAAATCCACCAGAGGTCAGTTGTGTTCCTTATTTTCTCGAATAGTAAAATTAAAGTTTTATAATTACTGAAACTGGAAATGACATCATAGTTTAGCGAAATCTGCCTAAATTACTTCCCCTTTATATAAAAACTTATAACTACATATTCAGAAGGCTTATAATGAAATATTAGTATTTATATACATATTAATTCAATGTGTTATAATGAAATATTAGTATTTATATACATATTAATACAAACGGCTGGACTGATTGGAACGATGCTTCCGCAATTCTTCACGGAATATCACTTTATGTTTATATTTAGCTCCAAACACAATTGTTCTTAGTAACTAATTCGCAAATGGCATATTTTTTTAAAGGAATTAGTCATTGTTGCTCCAATATGTTTTACAAGTTGTGTAAATAAACTAAAAAAATAAGTGATATCCCCATAAAAAAACTTTCCGTGTAAAAATACCAGCCAAGTCTCTTCAACTACAAAAAAATAGAAGAAATCTAAAAATTTAGCACTGAAAATTGTGATATCAAAAAATGGGCCAAGTCAAAACTTAATTTTAAAGTCCAAAATATACTTGGCGCATCGTATTATAAATAGTAAGAAGCATATGCCAAAAATTAAATGTACCTAAACATATATAATATGCCCCCCCCCCCCCATTTATTTGACCATTTAGGGCATTTATAATTCCCTTAAAAACGATGTGGCAAGTATATTTTGGTTTTTAAAATTAGGGTTTGACTTGGCCCATTTTTCAGTGCTATATTTATTTTTAGATTTCTTATATTTTTTATATTTGAAGAGACTTGGCTGGTATTTTTACACGGAGTGTTTTTTATGGGGTTAAATATTACTTTAACTGAGAGATTCTATTTTTCAATCTTATATTAAATAATCAAATAATATGATAAATGATTTGGATTCGACATTTAATGGAATGTAGTCAAGGAAACTTGATGGTTCATACTCTATCTCTCTCTGCTCCATATAAAAACATGTTTATGTTATGGGTCAGAGAGAGGCAGAGTATGAACCATCTACTTTCCCTGACTGTACACCCTTATAGTTTCTCTAACAAATTAATCACGTGACCAACAGCTAAGACACGCCAAGTGCAATCTGATTGGCTCGCTGAATGAAGTGAAGATCGACACTCTCATTGGCTTAGAGGAGAAATAAAATATAAAATAAAATACGTACTATCTTTTGTATTATCGTTTATTTAACATAGTGATTTAGGTATTATTTCACAAGATCCCAGTGAACACTAGGACGTACCTGGGACGTCCCCAGGATAGACTACTTACTTAGGTAGGACATCCCCAGTCCGTCCTAAACTCGGCCTAAAATGGTCCCCAGAGTGTCCTAATTACACAAGTTTTTCGATCCCAGGTACGTCCTAAATTAGGCGGACCTTCCTAAAAAAGGACGACACTGCCTAATTTAGGATATCCATTGTCCTAGTTTAGGACGTCATTTCCTAATTTAGGTCGATACTTTTCCTAAATTAAGATGAAACTGCCTAATTTAAGATATACATTGTCCTACTTTAGGACGTCATTTTCTTATTTAGGTAGATGCTTTTCCTAAATTAGGATGAAAATTACAAATTTAATATATAATTTTTCATTATTATTATAAAAGAATGGTATTTCCTATGGAAGATAATTTTCCCCTATTGGGATGCAATTGCCATATTTAATAGACAGGTTCTATTTGCACAGACACCAATTCGCACGATTCGCATTATTCATATTCATCAATTCAGTTATCAATGTTTGCATCCAAAAAATATGGCTCCGACTCCAAGGTGACAACTTATGTTCCAGTACATAATAAAAGAAATACACATTTTTCCTATCATCCAATAGGACATGTCTCTTTTTGTTATAATATCTTATAATACTTGGCAGATTTTGGAAATAATATAACTTACTTAAAAACAAACGATAAAGAGATATGCTGAAATTAAAAATCTATATTGTGAAGTCGAAGGGCAGAGTACTCTGTTGACAGTTGTAGAAACTTTTAAAAATATTTCAATAGCAGCCATTTTTAGGACAATTCTTCCTAAAAAAGGCAATTGCCTAATTTAGGAAGAATTGTCCTAAAATAGGATTTCAGTAGCAGCCATTTTTAGGACAATTCTTCCTAAAAAAGGCAATTGCCTAATTTAGGAAGAATGTTCCTAAAAAAGGATCTTCTTCCTTTATTAGGATATCCCAGGGAGGTACCCAGGACATCCTAGTAGGATGCCCTACTTTAGGCTAGGATATCCTAAAAATAGTCTGTCCCTGGGACGACCTGTGTTCACTGGGATAATGTTTGTTTGTTGAGGCTTCCTGAAGGCAGCTGAACTGTGCAAGGAATACAGCAAGACCAAGGGACCGGCCCCCAAGGCTCGTCCAGAATCTCACATCTTCTTCAAACGGCTCGCCCCGATCGTCAAGATCACTCTGGACAAGGTGGAGCGAGAGAACGGCTTTATGTGAGTTGCTTCCTGTCTCATTCGATAGGGTGAAATCACGTGTCCCGATCGTCAAGATCACTCTGGACAAGGTGGAGCGAGAGAACGGCCTCATGTGAGTTGCTTCCTGTCTCATTCGATAGGGTGAAATCACGTGTCCTGATCGTCAAGATCACTCTAGACAAGGTGGAGCGAGAGAACGGCTTCATGTGAGTTGCTTCCTGTCTCATTCGATAGGGTGAAATCACGTGTCCCGATCGTCAAGATCACTCTGGACAAGGTGGAGCGAGAGAACGGCTTCATGTGAGTTGCTTCCTGTCTCATTCGATAGGGTGAAATCACGTGTCCCGATCGTCAAGATCACTCTAGACTAGGTGGAGCGAGAGAACGGCTTCATGTGAGTTGCTTCCTGTCTCATTCGATAGGGTGAAATCACGTGTCCCGATCGTCAAGATCACTCTAGACTAGGTGGAGCGAGAGAACGGCTTCATGTGAGTTGCTTCCTGTCTCATTCGATAGGCAGGGCTCCCAACAGGTCACTATTTTCACAAAAGTCATTTTTATTGAGCTAGGTCAATAAAAGTAATTTTTTTCATGATTTATAGCCATTTAGTCATTAAAAGTAATTTTTTTGAAAATGTATTACAGTCCATCCACTTATTTTAATGGAAGTAAAAATTGACTTAAAATTGTGTACAAATCGCATAGAAAGGCACCAAATTTGTTCCTGAAATTCTAAATTTTCCCGGGGCTGTACGCCCCCGACCCTAACTATTTTGGGAGGCCTCCCCCCAAACCCTCATGAATTGTGTTCGTAGGCAAAGTTTTCCCACGACAATCGCTGAGTGTCTGCCCACTTATTACTTTGTACGCTCTGAGTACCGCGTTGATGAGCGAGCACTGATACGCGCAACACCTTGAAAAGAAATTCTGTTTATCAAAAATGTACTTAAAAGCCAATAATAATGTCTTGAATTTTGTCACAGACTTGTATGAAAATCTCCAACAATTCCTAAAATAGAATATGAACTGTAGAAATAAATTATTGGTCCCAATAACCATGCAAAGTTTTAAGTTGATCGATTGTACCTTTATGATTGTACGATTCCTTGTTAATTTTCAAAAAACACACGATCTCGTTAAAAAATATACCAGGGACCACTCATATGCCTAAGTGTGTAAACACAATATTTGATCGATCTGTTACACACTCATATCAGTTTCATAAACGTTTGAAAGTTTCTGCTCTAACTACCTTGGACTGACGATTCAATGTTGCCGTGATTTATAAAATTCGAGAAATTTGACAGCCACCATGCAAAATGTCTGTTAAATGTCAATCCCCATAAAAACACTTTGTGTAAAAATAACAGCAAAGTCTCTTCAACTAAAAAAAAAAATATATAAAAATCTAAAAATTCTGCACTGAAAAGTAGTGATATCAAAAAATTTGCCAAGTCAAAACTTTATTTGAAAATCAAAAAATACTTGGCGCATCGTGTATATAAATAGCTTGGAAGTATAGGCCAATTATAAAATATACATAAAATATCCATATACATAGTACACCTATAATGTCCTAAAAAAACAATGCGCCAAGTATTTTTTGATTTTCAAATAAAGTTTTGACTTGGCTAATTTTTTGATATCACTACTTTTCAGTGCAGAATTTTTAGATTTTTATATATTTTTTTTTTTAGTTGAAGAGACTTGGCTGTTATTTTTACACAAAGTGTTTTTATGGGGATATCACTCCTTTTTTTAGTTTATTCTTAAAACTTGGGACAATCAAATTAACAATTACTAAATCCTAAAAAAATCATCCTTTACAATTTGGTTATTTTCATCAGGAATAGCAAAGGTTTCAGGCTGGCTCTATTGGCACGGCAGCCGTGCCCGCAAGGGGTTCATATTCTATTTACACCAGAGTAGCCGTGTGCGCATGAAGGTGTATTCTATTGGCACCAGAGTACACCAGAGCACGGTCGCCGTGTGCGCAAGAAGGCGTATGCTATTGACACCAGAATTAACCAGAGTTCACTCCAAGATGGCCGTCCTCTGAACAGCTGTTTTCCGGAGCCTATTTAGACTTTTTAAACTAATGCAGAAGGATCGTGACGTTTTGAAAAGTGTAGGAACTAGGGCTGTGCGAGTTTGATATTTTAAGGTCGAGTCGAGTTTGAGTCGAGTCAGTGAGATGAATCGAGTTTTTCGAGTCGAGTTCGAGTCATGTTCAGCAAATGTTCACCTATGTACTATTAGGTCATAAAATTATTATTCAACCATCACAAAATGAATAGAAATATTTACATTAATCATACATCATCTATACATTGTAGGGCTGCTAATTCATGTAATTTCTTATTATAAGATATGATGTGTATAGTATAGGTAAATAATTTTGATTCTCATACTACTGGGGTTTGAAGTGCTGCTACTAGAAATGTGTAGCTTGGAATGACAAGTAAAGATCTAAGCTTTAACAGCTACTGTATTTTGGGGGAAAAAATCCATGCAATCTGCAACTAGAAATACTACTAGGTACTAGGCACTACATAGAATGTAAAGCCAAAGTCCTAGAACATCCTTAGGCCAAGAATTCAGGGTTTTTGCATTCCCAGAAGTATTGTCAGAAGCACTTAGACCTGCAGTAGAGTTATGTCACTTTATCAGCAGGAATATCATATTTCCCAAATCTCAACAATTTCATCCAACAATGCTTTTTTATTATTTCATTGTGAAACATTTTAACAGAAATTCATGTGTTCTTGTGAGTTGAGGAGTGGATTATTGATGGAAGAAGTATGTAGGGGTCTGTTAAGGATGAAGTCAGGATAGATATTGTCTTCAAAAAAAAAAAAAAAAAAAAAAAAATTTGAAAACTCGAAAAAGTCGAGTTTAACCCTTTTTGACTCGATTCACCCCCTGAACTCGACTCGAACTCGAAATTTCGAGTACTCGCACACCCCGAGTAGGAACTGAACAATAATCAATACAATTAGGCCAGGGTCATACGTCACGACCTCAAACTTCGATCTAAACGCATCTGTGCAGCTAAATGACTTCACTTACGCGCACGGTTTTACGTCTGGTGTAAATAGAATAGGAATTCATAGGAACACGGCAGCCGTTTGCGCAAGGGGTTCAAATTCTATTGCCACCAGAGTACACCAGAGTTCACTCCAAGATGGCCGTCCTCTGAACAGCTGTTTTCCAGAGCCTATTTAGACTTTTTATACTAATGCAGAAGGATCGTGACGTTTTGAAAAGTATTGGAACTGATCAATAATAATTACAATTAGGTCAGGGTCATACGTAACGACCCCAAACTTCGATCTAAACGCATCTGAGCAGCTAAAAGGCTTCACTTACGCGCACGGTTTTACGTCTGGTGAAAATAGAATAGGAATCCATAGGAACACGGCAGCCATTTGCGCAAGGGGTTCAAATTCTATTGCCACCAGAGTACACCAGAGTTCACTCCAAGATGGCCGTCCTCTGAACAGCTGTTTTCCAGAGCCTATTTAGACTTTTTATACTAATGCAGAAGGATCGTGACGTTTTGACAAGTATTGGAACTGATCAATAATAATTACAATTAGGTCAGGGTCATACGTAACGACCCCAAACTTCGATCTAAACGCATCTGAGCAGCTAAAAGGCTTCACTTACGCGCATGGTTTTATGTCTGGTGTAAATAGAATAGGAATCTATAGGTACACGTCAGCCGTTTGCGCAAGGGGTTCAAATTCTATTGCCCCCAGAGTACACCAGAGTTCACTCCAAGATGACCGTCCTCTGAACAGCTGTTTTCCGGAGCCTATTTAGACTTTTTATACTAATGCAGAAGGATCGTGACGGTACAATATGTTCTGACATTTTACTATACTGAGAATCGTGGAGTTATAAAGAGGACTGGGAACATTTATTA
This sequence comes from Leuctra nigra, assembly GCA_934045905.1. Taxonomy (NCBI): domain Eukaryota; kingdom Metazoa; phylum Arthropoda; class Insecta; order Plecoptera; family Leuctridae; genus Leuctra; species Leuctra nigra. The sequence goes on along the minus strand of OW203761.1, from coordinate 59,536,497 downwards.
TCTAATAAAATTTCAGCTATGGGTATGATAGCTCCAGTAAAATATCTTTGACGTCTAGATGCACTGATACGTGTCAGCCATTACACACTGGCAACTAGAAGTACAACTTCACATTGCGCGCGCATGAGTTAACTGGGCAGACGAAGGAAAAAAACTCTCTATGGGTAGACAAATTCCAACGTGCGAAAATTAAAGCTGGGCAACCTAAAAAAATAACTCTATGGTTAGGCAGAATTCAAACTTGTGAAAATGTCAAAATAAAAAATTTCGTCCCCGATTAGATTTGAACCGGTGTACCCTTGCATCGCAGGCAAACGCCTTACTGCCTGAGCTACGAAGCTGCTCATGCTGAGGTGCGTTAAAAACTGCTCCATAAAATTACACACAGGCGTTGCTTACGCGCATCTTACTGCGCAATGTGCCGGTTGTCCCTTTAGCTGCCAATCATTACACATATGTACATGATTCCACTTTGAACATGATTCCACTTCCCCCTATAGCATAGGAGGAAGTGGATATACTACGTCACGACCCGAGTGCGGATAGGACCGGTCCCAGTAGCCCCAATAGCCGGCTATTGATGCAAATTAAAAGACCTTGTGTTTTATGTCTACTTAAGTTGCAATATGGTTTCACTAGTATTTGTACTACGTAGCTGACCTAATTGCAATCAATTATTGATCAGTTCCTATACTTTTTAAACAGTCACGATTCTTCTACATTAATTACAGTCTAAATGGGCTCCGGAAAACAGCTGTTAAGAGGACGGCCATCTTGGAGTGAACTCTGGTGAACTCTGGTGGCAATAGGATTTGAACTCCTTGCGCAAACGGCTGCCGTGTTCCTATGGATTCCTATTCTATTTACACCAGAAGTAAAACCGTGCGCGTAAGTGAAGTCATTTAGCTGCACAGATGCGTTTAGATCGAAGTTTGAGGTCGTGACGTACAACCCTGACCTACATGTAATGATTATTGTTCACCTCCTACACTTTTCAAAACGTCACGATCCTTCTGCATTAGTATAAAAAGTCTAAATAGGCTCCGGAAAACAGCTGTTCAGAGGACGGCCATCTTGGAGTGAACTCTGGTGTACTCTGGTGGCAATCGAATTTGAACCCCTTGCGCAAACAGCCGCCGTGACTAGACCTTGAACGCTAGAAGGCAATGTTTTACGAAGTAAAAACTAGTATTATAATTGTATGACGCATTTAATCTTATATTAAACAATAAAATACATGTCAAATGACCAGTAGATTGTAAATAAAGTTAATTACAGAAGTAAAAAAGATAATCCCTGACGGGGAATCGAACCCCGATCGCCTGCGCCCTAAGCCAATGGGTAAACCAACCGGCTAATGTTGCCACTGAGGAATTGTTGCGTTAGATGTCTACTTAAGTTGCTATATGGTGTCACTCTAGAATTTGAACTAGCTATCTAATGTGTTCGCAGCTCACTTGCACGGTCTACTACCGTGTCGTGTTCATAATACAAGGCTGTTTCCACACACGGTTTTACTCTGGTGTAAATAGCATACGCCTTCTTGCGCGCACGGCGAACTCTGGTGTAAATAGCATACGTCTTCTTGGGCACACGGCGAACTTCTGGTGTAAATAGAATTTGAACCCCTTGCGGGCACGGCCGCCGTGTGAATAGACACGCCGAAGGTTTTATTCCAATCGGTCAACCAAGTTCCGAGATATGGCCACATATCCGTTGTCAAAATGGCTGCTGAACTTTCCGCGCTGCTACATAGAATTTATAACTACTAGGAAAACGCTCTGTGTAACGCGTTGATGAGTGAGCACGGATGCGAGGATTTGGCTGAAATTTTGTAACATTGGGGACAATGTTGGTCGTAATGACTTGTCAAAATTTCAAAATGATCGAATTAACCAATCGAAAGATAATTTTTTTAAAATTTGAACCAATCAGGGAATTTCAACGCTCGGAAATGGTCAGTAGGTACATGTGTGCAAAATTTCAGCTTGATCGGAAAAAAACTGTGACTTGTATATCGTCAGTAACAGAAAAAAAACAAAAAAAACAGAGGTCCATGACAAAATAGCCAAAAGGAGACGCTCGCTCAACAATTACCACTGGCTGAGATTTGATTTTAGATGAACAAACCATAATATATCGTCAAATATATTTTTTCAGGAGTGATTTTGCAAGCTTTGCTTCTGCAAAATATCTAGTTTTTAATGAATTTTGGCTATAAGGCTTCGGTGTATGAAGGGACAGATGCAACACACCATTTGCCAATCTTGCTTTTAGAATTGTCATTTGGAAGCTTTATATAGTCTGGCCCCCTCAATTATAATTTCAAGCGATCATTTATTATTAATGTCAAATTAAATAGGTAATTTCTTTAATCTATTTTCTTTTCAACTTAGGTCATTATTTAGTAATTTTTTTCTACCTAAAAGTCATTAAAACTCACTATTTTTGAAGGTAGAAACTTTTGGGAGCCGTGGATAGGGTGAAATCACGTGTCTTCTTCCGTATGGTCGCAATGTTCAGCGCGGTAGTTTGTTCCCACCATTGGACCCTTTGGAGCGGTTTTAAACGGCGTGTCTATTCACACGGCGGCCGTGCCCGCAAGGGGTTCAAATTCTATTTACACCAGAAGTTCGCCGTGTAGCCAAGAAGGCGTATGCTATTTACACCAGAGTTCGCCTTGCGCGCAAGAAGGCGTATGCTATTTACACCAGAGTAAAACCGTGTGTGGAAACGGCCTTGTATTATGAACACGACACGGTAGTAGACCGTGCAAGTGAGCTGCGAACACATTAGATACCTAGTTCAAATTCTAGAGTGACACCATATAGCAACTTAAGTAGACATCTAACGCAACAATTCCTCAGTGGCAACAATAGCCGGTTGGTTAGCCCATTGGCTTAGGGCGCAGACGATCGGGGTTCAATTCCCCGTCAGGGATTATCTTTTTTACTTCTGTAATTAACTTTATTTACAATCTACTGGTCATTTGACATGTATTTTATTGTTTAATATAAGATTAAATGCTTCATACAATTATAATACTAGTTTTCACTTCGTAAAACATTGCCTTCTAGCGTTCAAGGTCTAGTCACGGCGGCTGTTTGCGCAAGGGGTTCAAATTCGATTGCCACCAGAGTACACCAGAGTTCACTCCAAGATGGCCGTCCTCTGAACAGCTGTTTTCCGGAGCCTATTTAGACTTTTTATACTAATGCAGAAGGATCGTGACGTTTTGAAAAGTATTGGAACTGATCAATAATAATTACAATTAGGTCAGGGTCATACGTCACGACCTCAAACTTCGATCTAAACGCATCTGTGCAGCTAAATGACTTCACTTACGCGCACGGTTTTACTTCTGGTGTAAATAGAATAGGAATTCATAGGAACACGGCAGCCGTTTGCGCAAGGGGTTCAAATTCTATTGCCACCAGAGTACACCAGGTTCACTCCAAGATGGCCGTCCTCTGAACAGCTGTTTTCCGGAGCCTATTTAGACTTTTTATACTAATGCAGAAGGATCGTGACGTTTTGAAAAGTGTAGGAACTGATCAATAATCAATACAATTAGGCCAGGGTCATACGTCACGACCCCAAACTTCGTTCTAAACGCATCTGTGCAGCTAAATGACTTCACTTACGCGCACTGTTTTACTTCTGGTGTAAATAGAATAGGAATTCATACGAACACGGCAGCCGTTTGCGCAAGGGGTTCAAATTCTATTGCCACCAGAGTACACCAGAGTTCACTCCAAGATGGCCGTCCTCTTAACAGCTGTTTTCCGGAGCCTATTTAGACTTAAATTAATGTAGAAGAGTCGTGACTGTTTAAAAAGAATAGGAACTGATCAATAATTGATTGCAATTAGGTCAGCCACGTAGTACAAATACTAGTGAAACCATATTGCAACTTAAGTAGACATAAAACACAAGGTCTTTTAATTTGCATCAATAGCCGGCTATTGGGGCTACTTGGACCGGTCATATCCGCACTCAGGTCGTGACTTAGTATATCCACTTTCTCCTATGCTATAGGGGGAAGTGGAATCATGTTCAAAGTGGAATCATGTTCATACGTGTAATGATTGGCAGCTAAAGGGACAACCGGCACATTGCACAGTAGGATGCGCGTAAGCAACCCCTGTGTGTAATTTTATGTAGCAGTTTTTAACGCACCTCGGCATGAGCAGCTTTGTAGCTCAGGCGGTAAAGCGTTTGCCTGCGGTGCAAGGGTACACCGGTTCGAATCTGGTCGGGGACGAAATTTTTTATTTTGACATTTTCACCAGTTTGAATTCTGCCTAACCATAGAGCTATTTTTTTTAGGTTGCCCAGCTTTAATTTTCGCACGTTGGAATTTGTCTACCCATAGAGAGTTTTTTTCCTTCGTCTGCCCAGTTAACTCATGCGCGCGCAATGTGAAGTTGTACTTCTAGCTGCCAGTGTGTAATGGCTGTCACGTATCAGTGCATCTAGACGTCAAAGATATTTTACTGGAGCTATCATACCCATAGCTGAAATTTTATTAGATAATAAATGTTCCCAGTCCTCTTTATAACTCCACGATTCTCAGTATAGTAAAATGTCAGAACATATTGTACTGTCACGATCCTTCTGCATTAGTATAATAAATAGGCTCTGGAAAACAGCTGTTCAGAGGGCGGCCATCTTGGTGTGAACTCTGGTGTACTCTGGTGGCAATAGAATTTGAACCCCTTGCGCAAACGGCTGCCGTGTTCCTATGAATTCCTATTCTATTTACACCAGAAGTAAAACCGTGCGCGTAAGTGAAGTCATTTAGCTGCACAGATGCGTTTAGATCAATTTTGGGGTCGTTACGTATGACCCTGACCTAATTGTAATTATTATTGATCAGTTCCAATACTTTTCAAAACGTCACGATCCTTCTGCATTAGTATAAAAAGTCTAAATAGGCTCCGGAAAACAGCTGTTCAAAGGGCGGCCATCTTGGAGTGAACTCTGGTGTACTCTGGTGGCAATAGAATTTGAACTCCTTGCGCAAACGGCTGCCGTGTTCCTATGAATTCCTATTCTATTTACACCAGAAGTAAAACCGTGCGCATAAGTGAAGTCATTTAGCTGCACAGATGCGTTTAGATCGAAGTTTGAGGTCGTGACGTATGACCCTGACCTAATTGTAATTATTATTGATCAGTTCCTACACTTTTCAAAACGTCACGATCCTTCTGCATTAGTTTAAAAAGTCTAAATAGGCTCCGGAAAACAGCTGTTCAGAGGACGGCCATCTTGGAGTGAACTCTGGTGTACTCTGGTGGCAATAGAATTTGAACCCCTTGCGCAAACGGCTGCCGTGTTCCTATGAATTCCTATTCTATTTACACCAGAAGTAAAACCGTGCGCGTAAGTGAAGTCATTTAGCTGCACAGATGCGTTTAGATCGAAGTTTGAGGTCGTGACGTATGACCCTGACCTAATTGTAATTATTATTGATCAGTTCCAATACTTTTCAAAACGTCACGATCCTTCTGCATTAGTATAAAAAGTCTAAATAGGCTCCGGAAAACAGCTGTTCAGAGGACGGCCATCTTGGAGTGAACTCTGGTGTACTCTGGTGGCAATAGAATTTGAACCCCTTGCGCAAACGGCTGCCGTGTTCCTATGAATTCCTATTCTATTTACACCAGAAGTAAAACCGTGCGCGTAAGTGAAGTCATTTAGCTGCACAGATGCGTTTAGATCGAAGTTTGAGGTCGTGACGTATGACCCTGGCCTAATTGTATTGATTATTGTTCAGTTCCTTCACTTTTCAAAACGTCACGATCCTTCTGCATTATTTTAAAAAGTCTAAATAGGCTCCGGAAAACAGCTGTTCAGAGGACGGCCATCTTGGAGTGAACTCTGGTGGATTCTGGTGTCAATAGCATACGCCTTCTTGCGCACACGTCGACCGTGCTCTGGTGTACTCTGGTGCCAATAGAATACGCCTTCATGCGCACACGGCTACTCTGGTGTAAATAGAATATGAACCCCTTGCGGGCACGGCTGCCGTGCCAATAGAGCCAGCCGGTTTTAAATGGATATTAAAAAAATATAAATGTCCATATTTGGCAAACGATTATGAATATGGAAAAAGCAAGCAAGAAAGACATGACATGTATTGAACCTTTATCTACATTTTCATCGCTTACGGTCATAACTTTGCTCTTACTATGTGGTCAGCATTTGTAGGGAATGGTAAAGCTCCATGTGAGTGCCTGATGCTAGAAGGTGCCGTATGATGTGTATACCAGTTTTGGCCAGATTAATTTTCAAAAACCCACCATTAGTGTCCAATAGTAGGTATACCAATTGTAGAATGTTTCAAAAAATTATCTACTTTTTTATGTACAAAATGCAATTTGATTGGTGGAAAAATATTGCAGCAAAGCAAGGTGGCAGAATAAAGTAAGGAGAAGATCGCTGTTTCAGCCACTTGGTTAGTAAAATCGTTAAGAACCTTGCTAACTTTGCATTAACTTTTCACTGAATGTTGACCCGACTATTATCTTGTTTGCCGGCAGCTACCACCAGAAGGTGCCGTACGATCCGCCGGCACTGGAGCTCAAGGCAACATACGGCCTAGTGAGTCCTCAGGACTTCACGCTGCCTTCTCCAGCCACGCTCTGGACTCCAGTCGTCTACGCAGCCATCGACTCCAGCGAGCCAGCCAAATCACAGGTAAATACTCACGCATTCGGCTCAACAATATATTCCGCTTTTTCCAAACCTTTCTGGCTGTCATCTTCTCCTAAAGAGGCCTGGGTAAGCAAAGCACTGTTCATCAAAGCGTTTTTTTGAAATTTCTCTTCACACTAACAAAATTTAGAAGAAATCAGACTGTAGCGATTTGTAGCGAATACTATTATTAAATACCATTATCAATTTTAACACATTGAGGGCATATCAGAGGTCATAAAGTACTCCAGTGTGTGGCATTATTTAGGGCCAGTTTTTCAATGCCTTGCGAACTTTTAAACAGTCAATTAGGACTAGATTGCCATGGAAACATCCAATGACAATCATCGAATGACCTTTTAAAACTTAACTACTTGTTGGCCTTAAGTCTATTAGGCTGCAATGTTGTTGTTTTTTTAATTTTTTTTAGTGTGAAGAGAAAGCACTTAATTTTGGCATTTTGGGTAGCACAAAGACTTTTATAGTCTATTAAAATAAATCATTGAATATTGGTTGGCCTTGACCTCATAATAATCAGTGTTAACATCAAAAAAGTAACGAAATTACTTTTTTATTTACAATCTCTGTTCTTTTATATAACTAATACATGCTACTTTAAAAATACTATAATTACATTTTCTTATATTGAATGGAATCTTATTATAATCTTTAAGGCCGTTATGCGCAATTGTTTTACAAAGTTGATTTGTTTTAAATAATTCTATTAGATACTCTTCATTGTTATAACTTCTATTGTAAACATTATAATTTAAATTAAATTTTATTCTTTCTTTCATATAATTTGGCATAAGGCCTTCCTTAATTTTGTGTAAAAAACATAGTGTATTAAATAATGCTGTTTCTCTTACATTTAAGAAATTTAAGTCGTGCAGCATTTCGTTTACTGAAGCTATTTTTGGTCTGCCAGTTATTTTCCGCATAGCTTTATTTTGTTGTACTTGCAATTTTTGTATTTCATTTAGCCTAGCACTGTATATAATAGTAGAACAGAAATCAAAATGTGGTCTTATTATATTATTATATACTACTAATCTTGTCCAACATGTCAAACTTTTAGCAAGCCTTCTTAAATATCCTACTTTTTTAGCAACCTTTTTTATTGCATAATTCAAATTACTTTTAAAATCTAATTTATCATCTAATAATACTCCTAAATATTTAAATTCATTTACTTTTTCAATTGCTTCTCCTTCTATTTCAATATTTACATCATCTAATTTTTCCCTTATCCTATTATTTTTAGCTATTCGACACTAAAAGTACCTAGAGAGTGCGCTAGTAAATATAAGATGGACGCTCCCGCGAGTACAATCCCAGCGCGTGCGTACTTTTACATACAAGTCACTTAGATGTCAATCGTAACGAGTTCAGTAAAAAGTTATAAATACATCGCGAAATAACATAAATTGATTCTTACCTCAGTGTCAACAATCATATACAATTGGCATATTTCATTACAGCACACATTCATTCAAATTCTTGTGAATACGAGTTGTCTATTCACCAAAAGCAAGCATTTGACAGATTGCAGTTGTTTGAACGATGCGTCAAGAAAAATGTGTGTTCAGAATGCCGTGAGAAAAACAATTTGCATCTGTCAAATGGTGATTTTTGGTGAATAGACAACTCGTTTTCACAAGAATTTGAATGAATGTGTGCTGTAATGAAATATGCCGATTGTATTTGATTGTTGACACTAAGGTATTCATCAATTTCTGTTATTTCGCGATATAATTATAACTTTTACTGAACTCGTTACGATTGACATCTAAGTGACTTGCTTGAACGCGCCCTGTGCGCATGTGCACAAGTACTCGTGGTATAGATGTTAACTTTTTCCGCTAGGTGGCGTTTTGCAACTTTTAGTGTCGAATTATCATTGTTTTAGTTTTTTTACTATGTATCTTTAATTTATTCAATTTACACCACTTTTCAATCTTGCCCAATTCAAGTTTAACTTTACCTTCAATAGTTTCCAATGACTTTCCATTTACTGATATCACTACATCATCAGCATACATATTGAAAAAACATTCTTTCCCTAAACACTTCTCTAAATCATTTACATGCAAAATGAACAACAGCGGTCCTACCACTGATCCCTGAGGTACCCCTCTTTCGCAGTTTTTCCAAATCAGATGTTTCTCCTTCAAACCTTACTCTCTGTTCCCTTTCACTTAAATACTGTTTTAACCATTCCAATGCTTTCTCTCTTATAAGTTATACCATACTCAAATTCTAATTTTTTTAATAATCTTTTTGTGCATACTGTCTCAAATGCTCTCTTTAAATCAATAAATACTGCTACTGTCACCAACCCCTGTTCTTTGTGTTTCAACCATTTTATAATAACATTTTGTATTGCAGTTTCACATGAATGATCCCTTCTAAATCCAGACTGATAACTACATAACAAGCCATTATTACTCACATACTCATACAATTGTTCATGCACAGCTTTTTCTAAAATTTTGTCTAATACTGACAACATATTTAAAGGTCTAATGTCAGCAATACTTTTTGAGCCATTAACTTTACTTGCAGGAATAATTGTTGCTCTTTTCAAAGCTGTTGGAAATTGACCCAGTTCAAATGATATATTTATTAAATTAAGCAAATAATATTTAAAACTTGGGTAACCATCCTTCATTAATTTAGAGTTAATTAATACCATCATTTGAACTATTTTTATTTTTCAAATTCCCAACCAATCTGTCCAATGCTGCAATACTTGTTTCTTCAAAACTTACTTTTTCAATTGGTGCAATGATTTTGTCTATTTCGTGTTCTGTAGGGTCATTTATCACATCAATGCTCACTATAATGTTTTCAATACTTTGAATAAAAAAGTTATTGAATTCATTTGCACATTCCTTTCTGTCTGTAATCAATGTTCCATTTTCTTTTACAATTTCATTTGGCAATTTGTTTTTACATTTTGTGGTTATTATCTGTTTTAACGTTTTCCACATTTTATTACTATCAAACTTGACTCTATCAATTTTATTTTCATAATACTCTAGTTTAGTTTTTCTTAACAAAGCAGTAACTTTATTTCTTCCCTCTTTATATAATTCCCAATCTCTTTGCTTTCTAGTTAGTTTTGCTTTCTTATACAACCTATTCCTTTCAACCATTAGTACCCCTATATTTATATTAAACCAAGGATTTTCAAAATTTTTACCATCAACCATTTTCTTCGAAACTAACATTTCTTTACATTTTAACATGTTAGTGTTTATTTGTTCTTCCATATTATTAACGTCTGTAGTCACTCCATCCCATTCACTATCTCTTAGAGATTGAATCTCTTAGAGTTCTTCTCTTAATTTTTTGTATCATATTTTGACCAGTCTTCAATTTCTGTTCTTCTATTTATATCACTATTTTTCATTACAAACGTAATAAAGATAATCTCATGATCCGTTATACTTGGTGACTCTTCAATAGCTACATCTAAGCTATCTTTCATATTTGTTAAAACTATATCTATAATAGTTGCTGTTTAGAAGTGATTCTAGTAGGTTTCTGTACCATTTGTTTCAAACAATAATTACTAACACTTTCTTTGAATCGTTTAATATGCCCATCATTCTTATTCCAGTCCATATTCATATCACCTATAATTATTTTTGCAACATTATTATTTGCATCTGCTTCAAACCCAGCATCCATAAACTGTACAAATTCTTTGTGGTTACCATTTGGAGAATAATAAATTGTACATATTCTATATATTCTCGTTTCTATAACTATTTCAATTTCTATCATCCAGTAATTGAGCGAGCGAAGCGAGCGTCTCCTTTTGACTGTTGACACGGACCTCTGTTTTTTTTGTTTTTGTTTTTGTTTTTGGCTGTTGACTGGAGCAATAGAAGTCGCACCGTTTCACCGATCGATCTGAAATTTTGCACACATGTAGAGACAACCTTCTCTGTTTGCTGACCCCAATTTTTTTTGAAATCCATCAATTGGTTAAAATTTAAATAAACATCTCCTGATAGGCTGAAAAATGAAAATGGTCTTCGATAAATGTGATCAAACTCATATTTTGCATGGTCATTAAGACCAACATTGCCTCTTATTTCGCAAATTTTCAGACAAATCCTCCCATTGGTTAAAATTTAAAAAAATATTTCATTTGATTATTGAAATTTAAATTATAACCGTTTGACCGATCAACTTTAAACTTTGCATGGTAATTGGGACCAACATTATCTGTACTTTTAACAATTTTCAGACTAATCTGTGTTTAATTCCAAAAGTTATTGACAGTTTAGGGACATTTTGCGTTGGGCTGTCAAATTTCTTGAATTTCATATTTCACGGCATCTTCGAATCTTCAGTCCAAGGTAGTCAGAGCAGAAACTTTCAAACATATATGAAACTGATATGACCGTTCAACAGATCAATCTAATATTGTGTTCACACACTTATATCATATGAGTGGTCCCCGGTATATTTTTTGAACGAGATCCTGTGATTTTTGAAAATTAACAAGGAACCGTTCAATCATAAAGGTTCAATCGATCAACTTAAAACTTTGCATGGTTATTGGGACCAATATTTTAGGAATTGTTGGAGATTTTCATACAAGTCTGTGACGAAATTCAAGAATTATTGGCTTTTAAAGGACATTTTCGATGGGTAGACAAAATTTCGGTTAGAGGTGTTGCGCGTATCCGTGCTCGCTCATCAACGCGTTACTCAGAGCGTTTTCCTAGTTTAATCCACAATGAATATTTTGAATTATTTTAAAATTAAAAATCTTTTTAACATACACCACTCCTCCAGTGTGTCTACTATGAGAGTTGAACCTAACCATATTGTATTCCTCTATCTCAAGCTCCTTCTCCAATATTTCCTCTGTGACATGTGTTTCTGAGATTCCTACCACTATTGAATTAACTTTCCTTATTTCATTTACAATTTCATCAAAATTTTGATGAACTTAAACTTTTTAAACTTTTAGCATTTAAATGCATGATTACTGTATCTGATTGCTCTAAAATCTTCAGTAATTGCTATTTTTATTGCTATGGTTGTTAATTCTAACTTGACTATCAATTCTCTTATAATATTTACATATTCTGCTATCCGTAGCTGCATGATTTACATCCATATTCGTCCCATACCTTGCATTAGCTTTAGTGCAATTTACACAGCACATAATATCACTTTTACAGGTATCATATTTATGTTCATCCCCACACTTGCTGCACCCCTTACAAAAATATCCTATATTTTTCTACAGCAAAATCGAAGTATAATACTATAGTAAAATTTCTATAGGAAACTTTAGGATTATTGACAATACTACAGTAGAATTACTGCAGTAATTGTCCTACAGTTTTTCGCAGTATACTGCTGTACTTTTACTTCAGTTACTTTACTATAGTTTACTTAAGTAATATTACTACAGTACATTTCGCCAAATAAAACGTTAAAATTTCATAAAAAAAATAAAAAAAATAATATTGATGAGTACTCATTTGCATTTGGGAATCCTCTACTGAAGTAATGGGATATGTTTGATTACACATTTCAATTATAAAATCCCGCGGAGGCGCCGTGACTTGCACTTGCGATCTCGTGGTCCGCAGTCGAGCGTCTTACCAAGTAGGCCACCGGTGCAGACAAGACTTGGCCGCGCTTATAGTGATCATATTGAGTTTTCATGGGAGGACAATGGTGAAAATCCTAAATTCTACAATAAGAGTTCAATGGTTATGAAATTTTCAGGGTTTACTAACACCAGAAAAAGGATTTTATTTAAATTTTTTTAATTAAAAAAAAAAATCAAAATTTTGGCTTCTAGATAATTTTTTATTAAAAAAAAATATAGTTTCTGTAGTGTTGGCACGCCTGCGCTAGGTCTTTAGAAGGCGCGAGAGTTCTATCATCAAGATGGCGACCAGCCTCCTTACTATGTATTTACCGTCGTAATAAACACGCTATAAAAGTATATTATTGTACGTGTATTCCTTACCAGTGTTCACGTTGAGGAGTAACACCACATGGTGACAGCCAGGAGTAAAACTCGCGTCAAGATTTCAATGTTCACGTATATTTTGTCTAAAATAAGTGACGATGGCTGGCGGAAAAGACGGAAGGGAGCAACAAGCATCTACGCACCAGAGTTCAGCGGGATCGCAAAGCAGCAGTGGTACCAACTCAGATATGACAGCGCGTGAAAGTCACTACGAAAGTTGTTACCAACTTCAACCTCCGTCACATTTCGATTTCTCGGAACCAATGTCATGGCCAAAATGGATTCGTCGTTACGACAGGTTTCGAATTTCGACAGGATTGGATACAGAACCACAAGTAAAGCAAGTTCACAGTTTAATTTATTGCATGGGTGATGATGCAGAAGACATTCTAGCATCACTGCAATTATCAACAGATGAGGGAAATTGTTATGCAACTGTTGTAGACAGATTGCAGTCACACTTCATCAAGAGACGCAACGTGATTTTTGAAAGGGCCAAATTTCACCAACGTGTGCAAGAATCAGAAGAATCAGCCGTAATGTTCATTACTGCGTTATATTCATTAGTAAAACACTGTGGATATGGTGAGCTACAAGAAGAGATGATCCGTGACAGGTTAGTGGTCGGATTAAGAGACGTCAAGCTGTCAGAATCATTGCAAATGGATTCAGAGCTGACTTTACAAAAAGCTATTGACCGAATTCGTGTCAACGAAGACATCAAGGGGCAGCAGAAGGTTCTCCGAGGCTTCCAGTCAGACGGTCAAGCTAATGTCGATGCATTCAAGGGTGCAGTGAAGAAGAAAGAGTCATCAGCTGCTAAGAATGATCAAGGTCAGAAGTTTAATTATTCAAAGCATGCAAGTCAAGAGAAATGTGGTCGATGCGATCGCGCGAGACATCCACTCAAGGATTGTCCGGCCAGGAATGTAAAATGCCGATCGTGCAACATTCAAGGACACTTCCAACAGCAATGTCGAAGCAGGAAGTCAGGTCAGTCAAATCTTCGAGAAGTCCAAGTCAATGCAAACCCAGATGAAGTCTTTCTAGGGGTAGTTGATACTTCAGAATACAATGAAGCATGGCACGTCACAGTGGCTGTTAACCACAAGCCTGTAAAGTTTAAAATTGACACAGGTGCGGACGTCACAGTAATTTCAGAAAGAGAATACAATGCTAAATTCTCTACGCAGAAGCTGTTTCCTGCCACGAAGCGATTAATAGCACCAGGTCGAGCTGAGTTGCAGGTCAAAGGTCAGTTCCGAGCATCGATGAAATTCAGAGAGAAGACGTCGGTCCAGGATGTTTTCGTCGTGAGCAAGATGGATGACGCTTTGCTGGGTAGACCGGCAATTTGCAGTCTAAATCTCGTCAGCAAGGTCGCAACATCCCGCGGCTAGGACACTTCTGTCTTACTTCGTCTCGTGGAATGTGTAGCCATCAGACATCATATTCCCAACTCGCTTGGTCCAAGTGTAACTCTACTTTGTCTTTCAGAAGCAGAAGTCTGAAGCGAAGGATTTGCCGCCGGTGGAAGAAGCCAAAGTCCATCAGACAACGCAAGAGCCTCAGAACAAGAGCGGATGTTCGCTGCAGTAGAATTTCAATGCATTCAGAAGTCCCAGGTTTCAATTTGATAACTTTTATCCAGTTGAAAATTGCTAAATGTCTTTAGAGGATCATCAGTTTATTGTCGGCATCTGGAGGTTCAGAGTGGTTTTAGAGGGAAATACAGAAAATAAATGAGAATATTTGCCAGTTGGTTATGAATATAAAAGGAGCAAAAACAGCACAAAGTATATTCATCATCTCTTACTTTCATAACTTAGCTCCTACCGTGTGGTGAGCATTTGTCTGGAGAGAAAACGCTGATTGTTCTTTCCAGACAAATGCTGACCAATGCTGGCAACACACTGATGATCCTCTTCAAGAGTTCCTAAATGCTTTGGGGCCATTGTAAAGTAGCCACAGCTTAAATACCACAGCATATATTTTGTAGTTCAAATAATCCAACAAACCAGTAGAAAAAATATATAAATTGCAGCAAATTTTGATTCTAAAGTAGTACCTACTAAAGGCAAAATTGACAAAAGGCAATTTCACAATTTCAAATGTCTTTGTTAAATGTCATCTGAAAATGTCCAAAGCTGGAAAGTTACATTCAGCCGGACCCCTATTCATGAAATGAGTGAGAGTGAGTATGAGAAAAATTAAGGTAGTGAGAAAATTGTTATCAACCAATAGGAATTCAGCAGGCTTAGATTCTATTGGCTGATACCGATTTTCTCACTATTTTTTTCTCATACTCACTCTCATTTTTTTCTGGAATAGGACTAAAATTGAAATGGATTTGGATTTTAAAATATTGACTCTCACATCTGTATTTAGCTTGTCTATTTGTTATGTTCTGGCTTATATTTATTAATTATTATCCTAGTTTTAGTCAATTTTTCAATGAGTGCTGCTGATAATTTACCATTGTGCATGCAAATTAAATACATATGTATTGAAAATTAACACACAATGTCATGTATCACTGATTAAACGTCATGTAAAGCTATTAGGTTTTAGTATTCAATAGAAATCAACACAAGTAAGATCAATAATGTCATTGTTTTCTGATAGAAAACACAATGTATACTCTACCATGTTAGATTAACTTACCAAATGAGGGCGTAGGACATTCTTATTAAGCAACAAAACAAGAACTCCATCATTTGATAATTTTTATTTTTTTGTCTGGGGCTTAACGTCGCACTGTTCTGCAGCGAGGCTAATGGCGACTGAATTTGATAAATGTCACTTGATTTATGAACAAAGATCTGCACTTACTTGCTAATTTAGCCAACAGCATTCTTTGCACCAAAGGAGCTCAACTTTATATAGGATTGGGCGAACCGGTTCAAAACTCAAACCGGACTGAACTGGGCTTTTAGATGTTCCCCAACCGAACTTCCCTCGCCGGGCCAATTTTAAATTTCCCCCCAACATTTCGTTCCAGTGTAGCGTTCTCGATAGAAGGCTGCGTGACAAAGAAAATGATGCAAATTGCATATATCAGATTTCTTGTATTTTAAATATCCCGCCTCACAATGTCTTTGGAACTTAAGTGCTTGATAGATCATTCATCATTCATATCATTCATTGGTATCATTCATGTGTTACTTTATTGAAAATTTGTTAGATGGAAGTAGTGTACAGATTTCAATCAATTTTTGACCATTTCTCTTCAAATCAATTCAAAAATTGCGGCAAAATCACGTCAGGGTTTAAACACAAATTATTTATTATCTTTCGTAGTGTTGATCAAATAAATGTGAAATAATCATGTGTTTTGCGAAAATATCACTGAGACTTAAATAATCTTTTCACTAGAGTAGTAAATAAAAAATCAATATATACATTAAGTGGTATGACAAAATTAAATAAATAAAACTAATAAAAAAAAATATATCAATAAAAAACCCAAAAGTACCAATTTCTAACAAATATTCATGGACCAAAATTTTGACTGAGTGATCATTATTCTTTTAACGCCATGTACCAAAAAATTTGACACTTTACGGTGAAGTACATGCAAAGATATCATTATCAATATTTGACTCCCAACTCTCAAGAAAATGTGTAAATATGGCCTGGCATTCTTCGCATGCATCAAACAGTGCTGGCACTAAGAGGGTTTTCATTTTATTTTAACTTTTCTTTTCTTTTCTTCGTGGATAAATTCAATTATGTGCTGTAATTTCATCAAAAATAAAATGCTCTTAAAAAAGGGCATACTTAAGTTAGTTAATTTAACTTATCTTGAAAATTACCTATTAAAGTGATTACCTATTTTTACTCTCCGCTCGCAACTGTTGAGAGGGGAGTTGCAGCAGGTAACAACTTTGCACTGAAGGTAAAAAAGGCCAAAGGTTCGGTTCGGAGGTTCGGTTAAATATTTAAAGTTCGGTTCGGTTAAAAAATATGAGTTTCGCCCAGTCTATATCAATATACAAGTGCTTCTAGTTAATAATTTCAGTCCTACTTTGCTCTTCTTGCCTTCCTACAGATTATTATTTTGTTTCATTTCTGTATCTTATGATATTGCTTCATAGCGCAAAATTGTTTGCTTAATTTTATTTTAAAATTACTATCAGTATTGTTTTTAAATGTATAGTTGATCATTTTAATTCCTATTGAAGCTTCGACTAAATATTATGAATATTATATGAAATTATGCAATATGTACAGAATTGTGTGAAAATATGTATGGAATGATGTGATTGGTTGTTTAGACACTGCAGGCCAACATGCATTTGTAACTTAACTGCGCAACTTTAACTTACGTAACCTCTGAGGACCCACCTTTTAATCCATTAGCATTAATAAATTTAAATAATTTAAGCTGAGTTGGTATTTATTTTCAATTCTTCCTACCTTGAATGAATATTGTATATCGGATTATGATTGTGAGCCGCTGGTTTTCATTCCTTGCGTGAGAGCATTGACAACCGCCTGATGGGATTCATGTCTAGACGTAAGAACGAGGCGGCGTGCTGAGCCAGTGAGAGCCAGTGCTTTTGATACTCCCTGAGTTAAAGTGGTCCCACTGCTCCAGGCTCCAGCTATGGTGCTTAGAATTTGCCGTAATTCATACAAATCTCTGATGAAATAATACCTCAAACAACAGCATAAAACAATTATATCTTACCGTGTGCTCCAATTATATGTTTTTAATTGAAGTTCCAATTAAACTATCCCAAAATAATTCATATTTGTAGAGCAATGTTGCCAGATTTATGGCAAATTTCAAACATTGTACACATTTTCTTTCTTATTTGGCCCGTGACCCCAAATTTTCAAACGACAGTCTTATTCTAAAAATTATTATCTTTAATTTGAGACTATTTTCAATAATTTTTCATTCCTCTTGCGGTTTTAGGAGCAATTTAAGGCCAATTTTCCGGGACGATTTCATGTCTCCCTGTGTTATCTTATGGGGGAAAAGATGATCTTCTATCAAAAATATCTAATTATATGAAACCGTAAGGGGCAAATATTTTTTGCTAGTTGTAGGTTTAATGGTTTCATTAATCTTTGGTGTAAATTACAGCAAATTCTCATTCCTATGCCGTAACCCTGGAACCCCCTTAATAGTGAGGACTGTTAGCACATACATTCGGCAAAATAGTGCAAAATGTGATACTAATTTTTCCTTTTGCATTCTTATAGGAAATCTTCCGCTCTTTTATAATTTCGATATCCTCAAAAAATCGGGCGGCCATTTTGGGCTCCAGGGCTGTCCAAAGTACCAAAAAGAGTGTATTTCAGTGAAATTATAATCCTTTTGTAAATATATTGTTCTTATATTTTAAACACCAGGTTGGGGTTAAATTATAAAAAATCTAAAAGAAACAAAAAAATATTTTTGAAAAAATAAGGAAAAATAATAAATGTGGGGCCCCTTGTCGTCTCTCATTTTTCTTTAAAATAAATAATCCAATTTATTACACAATCTGGTGTGGCAGCAGTGTTATGCGCCTGCCCCCAACCACATGGTTTGAAGTATAAAAAATCTACAAGAAGAATTTTTTTTTAGACAAAATGAGGAAAAAACACAATGGGTGGGTTTTTGTCTTTTTTCATTTTTATTAAAAATGAATAATCCAATTTATTACACAATCTGGGGTGGCAGCAGTATTATGCGCCTGACCCCATCACCCAAAAAGCTCTTCTGCTCTGCAAATTAAAAAAAAATGGACGTGTTTTGAACCTGCGATCTTCTACATGTCGAACAAGCATCTTAACCCCTGGGATAAAAAAAATCTACTAGAAAAAAAATATTTTAGAAAAAATGAGGAAAAAACACAATGGAGGGGTTCTTTGCTGTCTCTCATTTTTCTTAAAAATAAATAATCCAATTTATTACACAATCTGGGGTGGTAGCAGTATTATGCGCCTGCTCCCATCACCCAAAAAGCTCTTCTGCTCTGAAAAAATAAAAAAAACTTGGCCTTGTTTTGAACCTGCGATCTTCTAATTGACGAACAAGCATCTTAACCACTGGGCCACCGGCCTCCCCGGCCTACCAATGTGATTTTGACAATTGTATTAAACAATTGAAAAAAGTAATATGTATATAATATGTATTTTAAACACAGGATGGGGTTTGAATTATAAAAAATCTAAAAGAAACAAAAAAAATTTGAAAAAATGAGGAAAAAACACAAATGTGGGGCCCTTGTCGTCTTAAATTTTTCTTAAAAATAAATAATCCAATTTATTACACAATCTGGGGTTATGCGCCTGCCCCTAACTCCAGGATGGGGTTTGAAGGATAAAAAAATCTACTAGAAGAAAAATAAATTTGAAAGTATGAGGAAAAAAACACAATGGGAGGGTATTTTGTCGTCTTTCATTTTTCTCAAAAATAAATAATCCAATTTATTACACAATCTGGGGTGGCAGCAGTGTTTGCGCCAGTTGTGCTGGACTTGTTGCATTTCTTATATTACCTTAATTGTTTGTTTTCTTTTAAGCCTTGCTTTTCCTGATGTTTCACGGCCTTTAACTTAATAATATTTCACTCTTTCGTTTTATTTAACCTTGGTATTTGTTCTTCTTTTCTTTTTCTTCACTTGTTCTATGTAACAAATCTGGGATTGACATGTTGTACAATTTCTCTCAATAAAATCCTTTTAAACATCAATTTTCCCTTTCACCTAATTAGGTGACCTTCAGGCCCTTTCAGGACCTTCCCTTTCACCTTCAGGCAACAAATTTCTCCCCAACTCATCAAACTTGGGTGGTTGAACATGGAACCGCAGGATTCTACACTTTGCAACTTTCATTCACAAAATAATTAACACTAAGTCTCCAAAATATTTATATGAAAAACTACAGTTAACAAAGAACTTGCATAGCTACAACACACGACAAAGAAACAACCTAGTTTTCAACCACCACAACTCCTTATCATCTCACTCTTTTTCTATTCATGGTCCAAGGATATGGAACAGGTTACCAGCGACGCTTAAAGAAATTTCATCTGTAAAAATTTTTAAGTGGGAATATAAAGCTGTACTTCTTAAAGAACAAGAAAATAATATTGTATTAAAGATAAAGCCAAAATATATTAAACCTCTCTGGCCCATATTACTCATGGCAATTTATTTTTATCTCATCTTTTACATAATTATATGTTAATTGACTCTTCTATAAGGTTCTACAATGTTATACTTATTATGTGATCAATCCTAGTTTTAAAAGAATAAGTGCCTACCATTATCATGCGACAGCAGGATTTTATTAATGCATAGGTAGTTGTCTATTTGCTTTGAATGCATAATGTGTATGTTACTTTGCCATTATAGGCACCTACTATTATACTATTATATCTAAATTTTAATTTTAACTATAGGCTAGAACTTTTTTCTTCTTAAAGGTTATATGGAAGAACAGACGCATGTGTCTGAATATCGCCTCTTTTGTAATGTATTCTTCGTGCAAAATAAAGACATAATAATAATAATAAGATACAGTCCGCTGAAACCTATCAAACATATGGTCCCTGTGTAGCCGGAGCTTTCTACCTATAAAACAAGCAAGTACTACACATTTACTTTGAAGATCATGCAGAAATTGCAGAGACAAAAGTATGTGATTCTAGCGAAGAGAGAAAGAGTGTTGTCGTCTGTGCAACGTTCCTATGATGTTTTCAAGACACTGTCAGTAAATGTCACCCATAAAAAACACTCCGTGTAAAAATACCAGCCAAGTCTCTTCATCTAAAAAAAAAATATGAAATCTAAAAATTCTGCACTGAAACGTAGTGATATCAAAAAATTAGCCAAGTCAAAACTTTATTTGAAAATTAAAAAATACTTGGCGCATCGTGTATATAAATAGCTTAGAAGTATAGGCTAGATATAAATACATATACTTATAGTAGGTATACCTACAATGCCCTAAAAAAACGATGCGCCAAGTATATTTTAACCCATAAAAAACACTCCGTGTAAAAATACCAGCCAAGTCTCTTCAACTAAAAAAAAAATAGAAGAAATCTAAAAATTCAGCACTGAAAAGTAGTGATATCAAAAAAAGGCCAAGTCAAAACTTTTAAAAATTACTTGGCGCATCGTGCATATAAATAGTATAGAAGTAGGTCGGTAATCAAATATACTCATCTATACATAAAATATATCTATAATCCCATAGAAAAACGATGCGCCAAGTAATTTTTAAAAGTTTTGACTTGGCCTTTTTTTGATATCACTACTTTTCAGTGCTGAATTTTTAGATTTCTTCTATTTTTTTTTTAGTTGAAGAGACTTGGCTGGTATTTTTACACGGAGTGTTTTTTATGGGATATCATTCCTTTTTTCAGTTTATTCTTACAATTTGTAGCATATATTGTGGAACCAAAGACTATAATTCCTTTAAAAAAATACGCCTTTTTGATTTGGTTGCTAAGAAAAGTTGTGCTTGTTACTATGTATATGCCATAAATGATATGCTATAAAGTATAGCGCAAGTTTCGTTCCAATCGGTCCAGCCGTTCTCGAGTTATGGCATCACTTCCGGTTTTCAAAATGGCGGCTGACTTCACTGCCACCTAAAATTTGTGTATTTAAATGCTATGTAACATTATAAGCCTTCTGAATATGTAGTTATTGTTATAAGAGATGATTTCATTCAAATTTGGCATTTTTATGACGTCATTTCCGGTTTCGGTAAAAGTACATTTCTATTTTGACTATTGATATTTCATTGAGAAGACCATCCGAATCGTTTGGCGCTAGTTTCGTCCCAATTGGTCCATCAGTTTTTAAGATATGACGTCACTTCCGGTTTCAAAATGGTGGCACAAAAAATTCGTAAGGACAAGGTATCATCAGACGCCAAAAGTGCATATATGGTAAAAATTTCAGATCGATCGGCTCAGCCGTTTAGGCTGTGGCGCTGTCAACAGTGTTTCCTGATATCATCAGAATCATCATCTTCAGAATCAGAAAGTGGTGTAATTTTACATATTTCACGGCCCTCTAGCACGAAAATGACATACCCTATTGTTCCCAAATTCGGTATATGGGGTGGGGTGGGCCATAGCTCGAAATTAAGATATTTTGCAACAATGTGAGATTTTCCAATTTTAAGATCCAGTAGGCCGAAAATGCCATGTTGTTGCTTACAGTAAAAGTGGTTGGTCTGCTCCTCAGTTTATTAGGCATTTACGGTATGTTGAGTGAGTGTGAGTGTACGGTACGACTTGGCTGGGTGGAGCGACCGCTCCACTAGATTTTCAAATAAAGTTTTGACTTGGCTAATTTTTTGATATCACTAGGTACGTTTCAGTGCAGAATTTTTAGATTTCATATTTTTTTTTAGTTGAAGAGACTTGGCTGGTATTTTTACACGGAGTGTTAGTAGGGTGAAATTAGCGGTTCTGGACCAACCCCCTAGAGGATGAGGTAGTCTTAGAGTGCGAGCCTATTTGACCTTGAAGGGGTAGTTTTTTGACCTTGACCTTTGACCTTTGACCTTGACCCTATCTCCCCTACCCCCCCTTCACCCTTCCCCTCTCCCCCCTTGCCTTAGAGAGTGACCCCCCACCCCCAAAATTTTTGACTTTGATTTTTTCATGAAAGAGTGTGGGTTATTTTTTTTTGTATATGACGTCATTTTTTTGAGTATGAGAGATCATTGACCTTTCTCATAAAAGAGTAAGGGGTAGTTTTTGAGTATGACGTCATCTGAGGATGAGGAGGATGAGGATGAGGAGGATGAGGAGGATGAGTGAGGAGGTCATTAACCTATATCATTTAAGAGTGCTGAACATTTTTGTGGTAGTCAAGTGGTCAATAAAGTGTGAGGGGTAGTTTTTGAGTATGACGTCATCTTAGGATGAGGAGGATGAGGATGAGGAGGATGAGGAGGATGAGTGAGGAGGTCATTAACCTATATCATTTAAGAGTGCTGAGTATTTTTGTGGTAGTCAAGTGGTCAATAAAGTGTGAGGGGTAGTTTTTGAGTATGACGTCATCTGAGGATGAGGAGAATGAGGAGGATGAGGTTGACTCCTATGCTTCTGTTCCTACCTTCGAGTGTATTGCCTATTTATATCATGTGATATCTTGATACTATCATATTTCATACTCGACTTCTCTGTACGTAAAATCATTGCATCAGCAGAATCATGTTTCATTCTCGACGTGTCTGAACATGAAACCGCTGCGTCAGCAAGAACATTCTCGCGAAGTCTAGAAGCGTTTCATGTTTCATTCTCGACGTGTCTGAACATGAAATCACTGCGTCAGCAAGAACATTCTCGAGAAGTCTAGAAGCGTTTCATGTATCATTCTCGACGTGTCTGAACATGAAATCACTGCGTCAGCGGAATCGCATTACATATTGCATATGAGAGAGACAGAGATAGAGAGAGAGAGAGAGAGAGAGAGAGAGAGAGAGAGAGAGAGAGAGAGAGAGAGAGAGAGAACAATAGAGTAAATTCTAGAACTATGTACTTTATATATTAGTCAGGTGCATCAGCAAATCAAATCATATTCATCAAATCAATCACCAAGTACGTTTGCTCTTGACATTTTGTTTGAATTCTGTGCGATTACAATTCACTGTGTTATTTACAAGTGGTTATCAAGGTGTTCATTGAAATTATTTACGAGTGTGAATTGACAACTGTTCAATCCTGTTTTATTATTATAAATATTAGTACTTTTGAAAAGTGTATTAATATTATACCATTGTGGTTTTACGGCTGAATAAAAAATTCAGAGGTGTTTTACACATTCTGGTGAGTACTTGTTCATATTATTATTATTTTTTATTTTTTTTATTATATTTAAACATTTTCTAATAAGATATTTAAAGATTTAAATTTAAATTTATTGTTTTATTTATTCATTTAATTACAGATTCTACTTTTCCTGCATTGTGTACATCGGTGTTTAGTACTTCCACTTCATTGAAAAACCATCACTATAATCGAGGTATGTTTGTGATTTAATGACTGTTTTCATCTAATACCAAATATAAACACTGAAATTTATAATAAATCATAAAATACCACCCATTTTTATATTATTCGATTCCATTATAATTCAAATTTTAATTTTCTGTCTTCTATTTATTTATTTATGTTCTCAGGAAGATGGACAGCTTTCAGTGTGAGGTGTGCCAGGCCGGTTTTAAACGAAAAGACAACTTAAAACGACACAGTAGGTTGGTGCATGGCAAGCAGGATAATGAAAACTTCCCCTGCACAATTTGTGGTGTCACCTTTACCATCTACTCCAATTTGAAACGCCACAAATTGGTAGTTCACCCCCCTGCACCGGCTGGTAACAACACAACAGACCGATCAACGTCACTTCATCGGTGTATCATTTGCAATACAACATACACGCGCATAGACAATCTACAGCGGCACATCAAGAACCATACACCCGAGAGCGGTTCCAATGCGAGGATTGCTCAAGTCGATGGTCCAGCTAATGTCCAATCAGAACCAGCTCCTGGACCTTCAACGGCTTCACCATCCCCATCGCCAGCTGTAGAAGAATCAAGTGCCACATCGGAACCTTCTTGTGAAGTGAGTACTGCATTGAACGGCAATGTCAAGACTTATAAATTTAGAGCCAGTGAAAATAATAATCGTGATCAAGATTCTTTGGACATTTTAAGATTTATTTCAGATAGAATGGATGTAGTTAGAGTAAAGTTAGTCAATGACTTAGAGAGTTTTAAGGGTGTTAAATGGTATCTGTGTATATTTGTTCAATTTAGTCGCACTTCAGGTGAAGATGAAGTTTTAACAAGAGCATGCTTTAGAAGTAGAAATACTATTCTATTGAATAACATGGATGAATTTGAATCTCAGTTTAGTGTAGCATTTTCAGAAATATCAAAAGCATGTCAAAATTTTCAAAGAGAAGGAAGTAGTTGGTGTGTTGATAAAATTTTATGCATGGAATTGAAGACAGTAAATATGCCCCATTAGCTGCTAGTAGTTACATGCCCCTCCCCACAAAATTGAAAAACACTAAAGCTATTGTAAATATTCAAAATTTTGATCAAAAGTGCTTCTTATGGTGCATACTAGCTCACTTATATCCTTCATTTGACCATGTTGAGCGTGTCAATAAATATAGTGATAAGGAATCTCATGTAAATATGAGTAATATAGAATATCCTGTTAACATTAGTAGTTTAGATAAATTTGAAAAACAAAATCCATCCATTTCTGTTAATGTCTATGGTTATGATGAGGAAGTAGTGTACCCTTTAAGAATTACCAAGCTTGATAGAGAGCATCATGTCAATTTGCTTTACATGGCTGATGAGAACAACAGACACTACTTCCTCATCAAAGATTTAAATAAGTTGTTGTTTTCATTAACCAAATATGAAGGTAGGAAATTTTATTGTCATCGATGCTTGCATAGATTCACTACAGAGAATAGGCTTCAAGCGCATCACACCCTGTGCAACACTCACAAACCTCAAAGGATATCAATGCCTAAAGAGGGTGAAAATACGATGAACTATGTTGAAAGGGGATTTTCTTTTAAAACCCCTTTCACCATATATGCCGATTTCGAGTGTTTTGTGAGAAAGTTGAATGGGTGTGAACTCGATGATGCACGATCGTTTACTTATAAAACAGCGTTGCATGATCCTTCAGGATATGCGTTCATTGTGATCGATGCTGAGGGAAATGCTTTTGAACCTCCTCAAGTCTATCGAGGGGATAATGTCGTCGATCACTTTTTAAAATCACTTCTTGATGTAGAACAACGATTAAATGAAATTATGAAATCCATTACCCCTCTTGTGATGACAGATAAAGACAAGTTGTCATTTGACCAGGCAACTATGTGTAGCATATGCAACACTCCCCTCAATGCTACTGACCGTGTTCGTGATCATGATCATATAACGGGAAAATTCAGAGGGGCAGCACATAATACTTGTAACATAAATTCGAAACAAGCCAAGCATATTCCTGTTGTATTTCACAACCTTAAAAATTACGATTCACATTTGATAATGCAAGGTATTGGTAAAATTCAGAATAAAAAAATTGGAGTTATCCCCAACAACATGGAAAAATATGTTTCCTTCTCGTTGGGGAGATTACGATTCATCGACTCGTATCAATTTATGAATGCTTCTTTAGAAACACTAGTTCGAAATCTTGTAAACTATGGTACTGACCGATTCAAAATTTTAAAATCAATTTTTAAAGAAGACCACCTTCTTCCTCTTCTATTGAGGAAAGGTGTATTCCCATATAGCTTTGTCGATTCTAAGCAAAGTTTAATGGAAAGCTGCCTCCCCTCTAAATCTTCATTTAAAAATGATCTCACCGGTGAAGATATCTCCGATGAAGATTACGAACATGCAAAGAAGGTATGGAAAGCGTTTCATATGACGCACATGGGAGATTATCAAGATCTCTATGTTTAGACAGATGTACTGTTATTAGCAGATGTATTCGAAAACTTTCGAACACTTTGCCTTGAATATTATAAACTAGATCCTTGCCACACATACACTGCTCCTGGCCTAGCATGGCAGGCTTGCCTGCGCATGACTAAAGTAAATTTAGAATTATTTACCGACCCTGATATGTATTTATTTATGGAGGAGGGTGTAAGGGGCGGTGTGGCAATGATCTCGACAAGATTTTCGAAAGCCAACAATAAATATATGAGCGATTATGATGCTCAGAAACCTTCGAAATATATCGTCTACTGGGATGTTAATAATCTGTATGGTGTTGCAATGTCAGATTACCTACCCGTCGGTGATTTCAAATGGATGAGTCCCGAGGAAATTAGAGAAATTGACTTTACAACTGTTACAGATAATTCTAATAAGGGATATATTTTGGAGGTTGACCTTGAATATTCCAAAGATTTGCACGATATGCACAATGATTACCCCCTGGCACCTCAAAGATTAGGCATCTCTAAGAGTGAACTCTCTCCATATTCCAAACAGCTCTTAGAGGAGTTTCATCTTAGATTTTCTAAATGTGATAAATTGATTCCAAATTTGCGGAATAAAGAAAAGTATATTCTTCATTATAAAAATTTAAAACAATACATTTCTTTGGGACTAAAACTTACTAAAATTCACCGCGTTCTGGAATTTACTCAGACGCAGTGGTTGAAACCATACATTGATTTCAATACTGCACAACGAGTGAAAGCACAGAATGATTTCGAAAAAGACTTTTTCAAATTAATGAACAATTCGGTTTTTGGTAAAACGATGGAAAATGTCAGGAATAGGGTGAACATTGTACTAGTCAATAAAGAAAAACAAATGCTGAAATTAGCTGCTAATCCAGCATTTGAAAGTTTCGAAATATTTTCGAATAATCTCGTAGCAGTACATTCAAAGAGAGCTAGTCTTTATCTTAATCGACCAATCTATGCAGGCTTCTCGATTTTAGATATAAGTAAAACCGTCATGTATGATTTCCATTATAATTATGTAAAAAAAAAGGTATAATCAAAATTCAAAATTACTCTTTACCGATACAGATTCATTGTGTTATGAAATTCAAACCGATGATCTGTATCGAGACATGGCGAACGATCTTCATTTATTCGACACCTCCAATATGCCAAAGGATCACTTTCTTTTTTCCAACATAAATAAAAAGGTGTTGGGAAAAATGAAAGATGAAACCGATGGTAGAATAGTGAAGGAATTCATTGGTTTACGAGCAAAAATGTACAGCCTCTTGGAGTCAGACGGTCGCAATAAGAAAGTAGGTAAAGGTATTAATAGAAGTACTTTGAAAAAGTTGATGCATTCTAAATACAGAGTGGCCCTTTTCAATAAATGTTTACAGAGTGAGCGGATGAGATCTATTCGTAGCTTTAAACACAATATATCTAGTGGAGCGGTCGCTCCACCCAGCCAAGTCGTACTATACACTCACGGTCACTCAACATACCGTAAATGCCTAATAAACTGAGGAGCAGACCAAACACTTTTACTGTAAGCAACAACATGGCATTTTCGGCCTACTGGATCTCAAAATTGGTAAATCTCACATTGTTGCGAAATATCTTAATTTCGAGCTATGGCCCACCCCACTACATATACCAAATTTGGGAACAATAGGTTATGCCATTTGCGCGCTAGAGGACCGAGAAAACAGTGAAATTACACCACTTTCTGATTCTGAAGATGATGATGATTCTGATGATATCACGAAACGTCGCTATCACCGCCACAGCCTAAACGGCTGAACCGATCGACCTGAAATTTTTACCACATGTGCACTTTTGGCGTCTGAGGTGCCTTTTTATAAAACCAACCGGAAGCCGCCATTTTGAAACCGGAAGTGACGTCATAACTCAAAAACGTCTGGACCGATTAGAACGAAATTAGCGCCATTCGATTTAGATGGTCATCTTTATGAAGTATCAATAAAAAAAATATTATTTACTTATTTTCTAAACCGGAAGTGACGTCATAAATACGCAATATTTAACTTATTTCAACAAATTATACTTAAAATGCGTACATAATTAACTTACATTGTAACATAGACAATACAATTTATATATTCAAGGTAGCAGTGTTCTCGGCCGCCATTCCTGAAACCGGAAGTGACGTCATATATCTAAAACGCCTGTACCGATTGCAACTGAACTAGCTCCTGCGTATTCATTCTGCTATTTATTTGAAAAATCAATTGTGAAAAATGAATAAATAAATTAATGGTACCGGAAATGGCGGCAGGAACCACTAAATGAAACCGGAAGTGACGTCATATATTACAAACGGCATGACCGATTTTACGGAAATATAGGGATTAGGAATTCAGATGGTCGTTCATGAAGGTATCAACTAGATAAAACTAGATTGTTTTCTTATTACCTATACCGGAATTCGGCCGCTATTTCAAAACCGGAAGTGACGTCATGTATCGAAAACGGCTGGATCGATTATAACGAAACTTAAGCTATTCTTCTTGGATAATCATTTTCATCTTATACCAAACGCAACTTTTCATAGTAACCAAATAGGTTGAGGCGTATTTTTTTAAAGAAATTAGTCCCTGCTCGGACATGTGCTACAAGCTGTATGAATAAACTAACAAAAGAAGTGATATCCCAGAAAAAACACTCCGTGTAAAAATACCAGCCAAGTCTCTTTAACTATAAAAAAAAATAGAAGAAATCTAAAAATTCAGCACTGAAAAGGAGTGATATCAAAAAAGGAGCCAAGTCAACGAATTTTCCAAATTTTAATCGTACCATTGAAATAAAAATATCAACCCCCGAGAAATACTTAAAAAAAGGACTTGGCGCATCGTTTTTTTAAAGACATTTTTCTATTCTTAAGCTTATGCCACTCACATACTACGTAGTTCAGAAATGCCTAGAAAAATTGGGACAAAACTTTCAAATTAAATATTGAACATTCTGTAAAATATTTTAAATTTAAATATAAGTACGCAAAGAAACATAGCATTGTCTTACAAGCAATAAATACAGAACAGTTGTGTTTGTGATTGGTAGGTACCTATAGTTTTGTGGGTACATCAACATACCTACTACAGCATTATACTTTGAACCTTCTCGCCGTGTAATTAATTGCTATTAATTAACATTTTATACCAAAAAAATTCATAAATTACATAACGTATTACTTTAGATAAAAATCTAGTCAGTAATTATTTGAGCAGCATGGCTCAGTGCACTAGTCACTTATACAAATCTCATTGACGGCCTTCTTGTAATGAGCGCTTTCGCTATTTCCCTCAGTCACGATATTGAGAAGTATGATTGATTAATATGACCCTAGAAATAGTGGCAATAACGAATAGACTAGGCCGCTTCCGTTTATTCGTTATTCGTTTATCCGTTTATTTCCTCTGAATATTGACAAAATACCAAAACTGCCAGTAGGTAAGAGTACTAGTTATATTAAAACGTAGTATGATTCGTCGATAATGAATGTGATATACTCAGGAAAATATACTTGTAGAGTTCTTCCTATACTTTTAGGATAGAAAAGTGTCTTTAAAAAAACGATGCGCCAAGTCCTTTTTTTAAGTATTTCTCGGGGGTTGATATTTTTATTTCAATGGTACGATTAAAATTTGGAAAATTCGTTGACTTGGCTCCTTTTTTGATATCACTCCTTTTCAGTGCTGAATTTTTAGATTTCTTCTATTTTTTTTTATAGTTAAAGAGACTTGGCTGGTATTTTTACACGGAGTGTTTTTTCTGGGATATACTATCACTCAAAGAAAGAGCACTCTCTCGCCGTTCGACGACAAGAGGTATATCTTACATGATGGTTACAATACATTAGCTTATGGACACTATAAAATTGATACAGAAATGGATGTTGATTAGATTGATGTAAATATTATGATGTATCATATAATTTTTTTTTTATTAAATAAATCAGCACATGTATTTAAAAGAAAATGTGTTTTCATCAACAATTAAACCTTCACGTGTTCCTTCCCATTTCCTCGATAAAATTTGATAGTCAAAAAGTTATAAATTTAGTGAAAAACGAATTTTAATCCTCATACAATACAATGAACCCGACGTGGAAGGTTCCATTTACTGCTCTGATAGCTGGTCCAACATCTTGTGGGAAATCTTATTTTATTCGTCGCTTTTTGAATCATTTGGATTTTATGGTTGACTTATCAATTGAAAGTATAACTTGGTGTTATTCTGAATGGCAGAGTTTGTATGAATCCATTCAAGATTCACGAGTAAAATTTCACGAGGGTATCCTAAACCCTACCGAGCTAACCGATTCTTCAGGAGCTCAAATTCTAATCATCGATGATCTTATACGTGAAGCAGATGAAAGAGTAGTTGACTTATTCACTAAAATTTCACATAATCGAAAAGTGTGTGTATTTTTAATTTCTCAAAACATCTTTAACCAGGGCAAGGGACTTCGAGACATCTCTCTCAATGCACATTACATTATATTATTCAAAAATCCTCGCGACAAATCTCAAATTGTACATCTGGCGAGACAGGTGAATCCGAGGAACATAAAATATGTGCAGGAATCTTACGAAGATGCAACGTCAAAACCGCACGGTTACATTTTATTTGATTTTACACAGACTTGTCCAGAGAATATGAGATTACGAACTCTTATTTTTCCTGATGATCAATATCATGTTGTATACACACCTAAATCAGTTAAATAACTCTGTATGGAATCAAAATCATCATTTTATTACAATGACTGACTCGATGAAGAAGTATGCTCAGTTACTCAAGGCTCTATGCAAGGCATCTCCTGCTTTGCGTAGAAGCATATTAAAATCTGCAGACAAGGGATTGATTCAGTCTATATGTACATGTACGTTAAACACTTTAAAAGGGCGTGTTCCTCTGAAACCGGCACAGAAGAATAAACTCCATCGTCATAAGAAGTTCTTAAGGAAAATTACCCGAAAAGGAGAGACGTGGAAAACAAAGAAGAAGATTTTGATTCAGTCTGGAGGAGCATTTCTTCCTCTTTTGATAGCACCGCTACTAAGTGGATTGTTGGGAAGTATTTTTAACTCTTCATAACACACATACACAAGATGGAAAATACAAAGAAGATGATTCTTATCGATCCAGAAAGTGTGCAGCGATTTCAACAACCTCAAATTCATCC
Organism: Leuctra nigra; assembly: GCA_934045905.1. Classification (NCBI taxonomy): domain Eukaryota; kingdom Metazoa; phylum Arthropoda; class Insecta; order Plecoptera; family Leuctridae; genus Leuctra; species Leuctra nigra. Next base: position 59,505,107 of record OW203761.1, on the reverse strand, counting down.
CATCAATGATACATTATCATCGCTTGAAAGAGATAAACATCTTATACTTCACGCTAGTAAAATATCTGATGATGAGAAATGGCGCAAATATTACGAACTTCTGCAAAGGTATTTACATTTTGCGAATGAGGCTCGTCAGCCTGTATCTATGAAGATACAATCTGAAAAAACTGAGATTTCTCCTGAAAAGAAGGACGAGGAGAATGAAGATGATACCGTGTTTGAAGAGATGACGAGAGCACAAGTTTTACAAGTTCTCCCCGGTACGCTTAGGAAAAAAGCTAGCGCTATTTACGACAAACTAACATCATCGGATGCAATATCTTGGGATGATTCGGGACTTGTCAGTATTGATGGTGTCAAGATATTTGGTACATCAATCACTGATTTCATTTCTGATCTTGTTCGCAATCGTCGAGGAGAAAGAGAACCGATTGGCTGGAACAATTTTGCAAAAGTTCTCGTCGACATCAACATGCCTCTAGAACTTATAAGCAACATTCGAAGAAAGGAGGACATTCGTCAACGATACAGTGAACTGAACGCACCTGTGACATTAAATGCAGATAAACTATTGAAACGAGCAAGAAAAACAAGTTCGTTAGGAGATTGGGAAGAATTTAAGTTTAAATAAGTAATGATGGATTCTAAAATAGCTAAGAGATTATCTCATGTGTATAATGATCCTGGACACCCAGCTGGATTTTCCACATTAAATGCACTGTATGAAGCAACTAATAAAGAAATTCCTAAAAAAAACTGTTCTTCAATGGCTTCAATCCCAAGACGCCTATAGTTTACATAAACCGGTAAGAAAAAGATTTAAACGAAATCGATACATAGTCAACAGTATTGATGAACTTTGGCAGGCAGATTTAAATGATTTGCGATCGCTTAGTAAATTTAACAATAGGTTTAACTATTTGCTGTGCGTGATTGATGTTTTCAGTAAATTTGCCTGGTCTATACCACTTAAACAAAAGACAGGTAGAGAGGTTTCTCAGGCTTTTGCAAAGATTTTCAAGCAGAGTAAGCGTAAACCAGTTCACCTTCAAACAGATAAAGGACGTGAGTTTTTAAACAAAGAGTTTCAGAGTTTTCTGGTAGAGAACAACGTTCATTTCTATCATACCAACAACCCGGATACAAAAGCTTGTATTGCGGAAAGATTCAACCGCACTTTGAAGGAAATTATGTGGCGTTATTTTACAATGAAAAACACATATCGTTATGTGAACGTACTTACAAAACTCATGTATGCTTATAACCATCGTGTGCACCGATCAATTGGTATGATGCCTTCTTCGGTATGTGATTTAAATGCACTTGAAGTTTGGCGTCATCTTTACAAAGATTACGATAAAAATCGGAAACAATCTAAACAACCTAATTTAAAGGTAGGTGATTATGTGCGCATAAGTAGAGAAAAAATAATCTTCGATAAAGGCTTTGAACAAAATTACTCGTTTGAAATTTTTAAAATCATCAATGTTATTAAACGACATCCAGTCGTGTATCGAATTGAAGATTTAGCTGGTGAAGAAATTGTTGGAACGTTCTATGAAAAAGAACTGCAAAAAGTGACGAAACGTGACGATTCCGTTTATAAAATAGATAAAATCGTTAGCACAAAGGGAAAAGGTGTTAGTAAGAAAGTGTTGGTCCAGTGGAAGGGTCTTCCTGCTAAATTCAACTCTTGGATATTGGCTTCAGACATTCAAGAAATATGAGTCGATCATTATACATGACGCTACCCAGCAACAGTTCAATGAACATATATCAGAACAATACTACTTCAAATTTCATTACACAGTTGCATGAACCGGTTAAGTTATCCGGCGGACCTTGGGAGGTGGCATTGGTTGAACTTCATTATCCTCAAACGCTTTTCAATGTAACACAGGGTCAAAACCATATCACTGTTACTCTGAAAACGATCATAGAAAAGAAAAAAATTAGATTATATGAAAGGGTTGACATAAAACCTGGGTATTATGAGAATAGTGATAAGCTATTGAAAGCTGTTAATGATGCAATCAAACACTTGAATGTTAGTTTTACTCCGTTCAGTGACAATAATGTGGCACGTTGCGTTTCCATTATTAATAATAATAATCAAGATGAAGAACCTGAAATTGAGTTTTCACCTAAACTTGCTGCTCAATTGGGGTATGAACAGAACTCTACGAAAGATGTATGTTCTATTAATAGTAGAGCAATGGACATGGATGTAGGAACTCCGAAATCTATTTTTGTATACTGCAGTATCATTGAGCCTCAAATTGTAGGCGACACAGTGGCTCCTCTTCTACGTATTGTCAATACACAGTATAAAACACATCGGTTTGGTGAGCAAGTGATCCAAAGATTTGTTAATTTACTCTACGAACCAATAATGATTCATGATATTAGAAGCATAGAAATTGATTTAAGAGGTGACACTGGTGAATCACTGCCATTTCAAGCTGGGACTTCAACTGTTGTGTTACATTTCCGCAAGAGATCATGATGGATGTTGATGTATACACAAAATATTATTTAGATCAAGCAGGAGGAAGGTTGAATGTCTATCGTGGTGCTAGTTATCAACGAGGTCATGGATTTGGAAGTTTCTTCAGAGGCTTATTTAGAGCAGCGATGCCTCTTTTAAGAAGTGGCGCACGTGCTTTTGGTCATGAGGCAGTTAGAACTGGAGCAAATTTTCTAGGTGATTTAGCTGATAACAAACCTGTGAAAGAATCTTTCAATCATAGAATCGGTGAGGCCGGGGTGAACTTGAAGAGAAAAGTGGAAGAAAAATTAAGCAATATGACAGGTAATGGTTTAAAAGGAGTGAAGAAACTTCGTATTCTTCAGTGTCCCATCAAACGTAAGAGAGTCAAGGTCTCTCCGAAAAGAACGTTAAGCTTCAAGGTAAAGAAAAAGAAGAAGGATAAGAAAAAGAAGGCGGCAGTCAAGAAGAAGAAAACTACTGGGTGCTTCAAAGATATATTTTCATAATCATGTCTCTTTTACACGCACTCTCTGAGGAGTCGATGAAGTCCGAGATGAATCTTTTTGAAGTGCCCTCCACTCAAATTTGTCTCGACAGAGGTGATTGGATTCCATACAAACCTATTGCTTCGTTGACAGACGCTGCTCCATTTGAATTTATTATTTCTGGTAGAGGTGAAGAATACATTGATTTGTCACAATCGCTTCTTGCAATACAAGCAAAAATTGTGAATGCAGATGGCACACCACTTGCAACACTGGTCAAAACAAAAGAAAATACTGTTCAAACAGCTGAAGCAGTTGTGGCTCCAGTCAATAATTTCATGCATTCTCTGATTAGTCAGTTTGAAATGTCTGTTGGTGGAAAACAACTTCCTTCGTCTTTTAATTACCCCTATCGAGCATATTTAGAGTGCTGTTTGAACTATGGCCCCTCTGCTAAAAGGTCTCACAGAACATGTCAAATTTGGTACAAGGATACGGCTGGTTTCATGGAAGATCTTGGGAAGAACACGGGACTTCAAGAACGAAAAAAGTTTACAACGGGAAGCAAGATTGTGGATATGATTGGAAATATTCACGGAGATTTGTTTCATCAAGAACGTCTGATGTTGAACGGTGTGGAAATACGCATGAAATTTATCAAGAGTAAAGATGCGTTTCATCTTATGGCCGGTTCAAATGAAACATTCAAGACAATCATTTTGGATGCTACTCTATTCATCCGAAAAATTCGCGTGAATCCTTCCGTGATGATTGCACACAACAAGGCTTTGGAGAAAGCCAATGCAAAATATCCTATTACCAGAGTTGATGTCAAGTTGGTCACTATCCCGGCTGGTGTCCAAAGCAAGACACTTGATAATTTATTCATTGGACAACAACCGAAGCGAATCATCGTTGGACTTACTTCCAATGCAGCCATCAACGGGGATTATTCAAAGAACCCTTACAACTTTGAACATTTCGGTTTAAACTTTTTCTCCATGTACTTGGATGGTCAACATATTCCAGCAAAACCACTTCAACCGGATTTTGATTCCAATCAATATATTGCCTGTTATCATACTCTGTTTTCTGGAAGTGGCATTCACTTTCAAGACAGAGGAATTGATATTTCACGTGATGAATATGCAAATGGTTATTTCTTCTTGGCTTTTGATCTTAGTCCGGATCTGTCCTGCAATGAGGATCATTTTTGCTTACAACGCAATGGAAGTTTACGCATCGATGTACGTTTCAAGAGAGCATTAAGTGAAGCTATCGACGTGATTTTGTATGCCGAGTTTGAAAATATTCTAGAGATAGATCGTAATCGAAATGTGATTGTTGATTACAGTAATTGATGTTGTTTGATGATGAATGTATTTCAAAAAAAAAATAAAAAAAATAAAAAAAAAATAAACATAAAATAAAGTTTATATATTTCAATGATTTTGTGTGTTTGATTCAGTTGAATTCCATCCTTCATCATGAGCTGTGTATTTGATTTTGAGGTGATTGTAAGTGATGGTGCTACATGTGTGATAAAGGAAATCGCAGTGGTTGACAACATCACTCAAAAATCAAAACAGTGGATTTTAGAAGATAAATCTTATGGCGAAAGAAGCCCTTCAATTCTATTCTTTGATGAGAACGATAAAAATACATTTACTGGATTCACTTATGATAGCTATAGATCTAGAAATGATGCGTTAAAAAACATGCTATTGAAACATTGTTCGAGTTATAAACTAAAATTCACGATAACAAGATCAAATGTGGATTATTTGAAGGAGATATTTTTTAGAAATATCATTGATTTGAATGATTTAGGTTATCGAGATGATCAATTACCTCCGTTCTCCTATGAATCAACAAAATGTTACGTTCATGGTGTGTATAAAGGTTTTGCAAATAGTCTCTGCTCCTTGAAAAATGCAATGAAATTATCAGAATGGTGTATCACAAACAGTGACATCACTGATATGCTACAACTTGAACCAAGATTGAAATCGTTTGAGAAATTTCCAAATAAGAATGTTACACCGCATGATTTGGCAGAGGCTGGATTGTACTACACGTTTCACGGGGATAAAGCTGCCTGTCCTTCATGTGGTATAGTGATCAATAAATGGATGCCTAACGATATTCCATTTTATGAACATAAGCTCTGGAGTCCAAATTGTATGTTCATTCGAGGTCTATCCATGAACGTGAAAAGTACTGTTACCAAAGATTAATCCAAAATGTATGCTAATGTATTAAAAAATGCTCTCTCTCAAGATAAATATACTAAAGATATTTTTATTGGTGTTTTTGCTGCTGATACCATACCGAGACATGTAGGTCAACCGATTCAATTGATTGCTAATACCGATGTGCAACGACTTGGAGGTAGCCATTGGACTGCCTTTCACATTGATGCACATGGAAATGGTGAATTCTTTTGCAGTTTTGGATTTCCCCCGGTAATAAAAAAACACCGTCAATTTCTAAATCAGCATTGTAGGAGTTGGACCTACAACCACGTTCCTCTTCAAAGTCTAACATCTGTTGTATGTGGAGAGTACTGTGCCCTTTTCTTAGCTTATAGAGCTCGTGGGTTGTCATTAAAATCTTTTCTCAAAAATTTCCAACCAAAGCCCTCGGAGAAAAATGATCAACTTGTGAGATCAAATTATTTCAAACTATTTGGTCATTGTATGAGTCATGGCATTAAAAACAGTGGACAGTGCTGCTGTGCACGTGCAAAACTTCATCGTTGTCTTTAGTGTAACATGTTTCAACAGGTTTACTCAAAAAAGATTCAATATGCCATTTGTTTTTTCTCCAAAGAGATCAGTCACATCTTGGATGTTATAGAAGTCGGTTGAAATCATTGTGTTTGTGTATATTTTAAAAACATGAATATGACACCGGTGAATGATGAGAAGTCGGTTTTTGGTATTCTTCAGTCATTGTTTTTTGTGAATCCATATCGGTCTAAGCTTATTATCGTTGGTGTGAATGCCAACGAATCATTTGCAACATTTGTAAAAATAGTCTCTACCAACAACAATCTTGGAGTGGTGTGTTCCTATTCAGAATGGATGCATTTTGTGGAAGAACTGAAGATGTGGATAACCTATGTATTTATTATTGATATACGAGACACTGCTAAAAAAGAACTTGAAAATCATGTCATGTTTGTGGAGGAACATGTACATGGAAAATACATTGGTTTGAAAAGCAAAACCAACATCAATTTTGGTATTCTTTTAAGTGAAGTGACATGTCGAGAGATTATAAAACAATCAGATGCTATTACATTCACTCTCATCTATATTGAAGAGAAAAGTCGCGATTTACAGAGTACTTATTCTAATGTTATAAAATCAATATGTAATGAATATTTCAAGACACAAATGAATGAAGAATTAGACTATAATATCGATGGACTAATTGAGTTTGCGAATGTATCCATTAAAGTGAACCAACAGAATGATTGTATTTTACAAAGAGTGATTTAGAATTAGGAAAAGATTTTATGATGAAAGAATTAAGTCTGGAAATGTTCAAGACATAAAATCAAAGATGAAACAAAACTATATAAAATGTATTATGGTAACAAATATATTTAAAATAATGTTACACTTATTACTACGATTGAAAGAAATATAATACCATATAGCCTGTGACTTTGAAACAGTGAAATATGACACCATATAGCCTAGCATCTTCTACTACGACGCAAGGAAATATGACACCATATAGCCTCGCATCTTCTACTACGACTTAAGGATTAAGGAAATATGACACCGTATGACCTTGAATGATCTTGTACAACGCAGTGAAATATTACACCACGTCAGCATTTTTGCACCTGCACCATCATGTGAAATTGATGAGTTGACATTATCAAGGTCGAATATTCTAGAATGTTCTAGAATGTTCTGTAATGACAAAGTATGACACAGCAAAATAAAATGCAACGTTAGCATGATTGAAATGCAAGTCTGGGAATCATCATCAGTTCATCAGTGGATCTCAAACAGTTCAGATCGTTCAAACTGTGCTCTTCACTAACTCTGCTATATCACTACAGTACAACACACATCTTCTATAATGGTGAGTAGGATAAACTATTTAATAATATTAATGTCGCTTTTCTAAATTCTCAAGACAAGTAGTTTATGATATTCAATTATTTTCTAACAATTCGCTTTTCGTTAATTTTAGGCCCTCGTTGATAAATTCAATCGTGCGGATGCATCCAATGAAATCCCCGTCAAGAATATCAAGGATTTGACTCTCTTGGTGTGGAATACGATTGAGGAGGCTAAACGTGTCAAAACAAAATTTGGTCAGACCATCCTTTTAACCGTATCATACAAAAAAGAGTGGTGTGCCAAATATGACGAAGAGGATCCCAGTTATAAATTCAAGATTTTCTTGCCACAAAGATTCAACACTATCATCAGCGATGAAGATATCAGGGAATTCAATTCGTGTGTCTATGAAATACAATATAATGGACAAGACAATCTAAAGAAATACTTATTACAAATTAGAAAACAGTGAAAAGTGATTTGACATTATAGATTAGTTATTTGTGTGAATACTTAATTAAAATAGAAATCGGTGAAATGTAGAATATTAATGGGAATAATAATTATTATGGAAGATAGAAAAACGATGAAAATGTAGATTATTTGTGGAAATACTTATTATAAAATAGAAATTTGTGAAATGTAGATTATTTGTGGGAATAATAATAAATAGTATACTTGCAATAATATAAAAACATTGGCCGTGATCTCTTGGGAAAACTTATGACAATATCAAATTATTGTGTTTTGCATTCACTTTAATTTTGTAAAATAATTTAATATAGAAATAGTTTAATTTTGTAAACTTATTTTTTTTTTCATCATAAGTCTTCTTATTTGATCCATTACACAGAGTAATTATGATTGACCTAGTATCAAAATCCAAAATACAACTCATTCCTTTACTTGATATTAACTGCTCAATTTAAATTATTAATTTAATAAAAAAATAAAAAATAATAATGTATTTATTATATTATTAAAAAATTATTGAAAAAATGGTATTTCAAATTCAAGAAGATATTAAATATGTTAAATTAATATAAAAAATATGCATATACTAGAAGGTAGGAGCAGAAACATGGGAGTCAACCTCATCCTCCTCATTCTCCTCATCCTCAGATGACGTCATACTCAAAAACTACCCCTCACACTTTATTGACCACTTGACTACCACAAAAATACTCAGCACTCTTAAATGATATAGGTTAATGACCTCCTCACTCATCCTCCTCATCCTCCTCATCCTCATCCTCCTCATCCTAAGATGACGTCATACTCAAAAACTACCCCTCACACTTTATTGACCACTTGACTACCACAAAAATGTTCAGCACTCTTAAATGATATAGGTTAATGACCTCCTCACTCATCCTCCTCATCCTCCTCATCCTCATCCTCCTCATCCTCAGATGACGTCATACTCAAAAACTACCCCTTACTCTTTTATGAGAAAGGTCAATGATCTCTCATACTCAAAAAAATGACGTCATATACAAAAAAAAATAACCCACACTCTTTCATGAAAAAATCAAAGTCAAAAATTTTGGGGGTGGGGGGTCACTCTCTAAGGCAAGGGGGGAGAGGGGAAGGGTGAAGGGGGGGGGGGGTAGGGGAGATAGGGTCAAGGTCAAAGGTCAAAGGTCAAGGTCAAAAAACTACCCCTTCAAGGTCAAATAGGCTCGCACTCTAAGACTACCTCATCCTCTAGGGGGTTGGTCCAGAACCGCTAATTTCACCCTACTAGTGTTTTTTATGGGGATATCACTTATTTTTTTAGTTTATTCACACAACTTGTAAAACTTATTTGGGCAACAATGGATAATTCCTTAATTCCTTTAAAAAAATACGCCAGTTCCGAATTAGTTACTAAGAAAAATTTTGTTTGGAGCTAAATATAAACTTAAAGTGATATACCATGAAGAATTGCGAAAGCATCGTTCCAATAGTAGTCTAGGATTATCAAACGGCTATCTCTTCAAATAAAGAAGTTTGCTTCATCGGTCGTATAACAGGCTAATTTTTGAATATGTTGTTACAAACAGTCCAAGCAAACCACCATTCAAAATAAGTCAAAATAAAACCATCGGAACATGCCCAAAACACTCTAGACACACAAAAGGGGGGTCAAAATTTGAAAATTTGAAATCTACCATAACTTTTTCAATTTCAGTCCGATTTTCACAATCCAAAAATAAAAATGTTCAGATCAACTATCTTAACATAGAAAAAAATAGTTAGTGTCCATTTTTTATAATGACGCAGTCTTTTCGCTAAAACATGTGCCAAAATAAACACAAAAATCCAACTTGAGGCACTTTCGATTGCTGCTGCGTCCGAGATATAACTATAGTTTCCAAATAATTTGCATGATAAATTAGTCCGATCTATTGCCAACAAATTCCTCACTGGACATTTTTCCTGACTTGAAATCCTCAGCTCAGTTTTTGCAATTTCCCGAACTCTGTCGTTTCGCTAAGCCGATATTTACTCTAATTCCAACCGGTTAATTGTGCGGTTGCTAAGCAATATAATTGTTCATTTTGTGATTAAAAGTTATACTTCAGCCCACAGACTTCTCTCCGGTTGGCGCAATCCCCCCCCCCCCCCCCCCCCCCCCCCCCCAATGATGTATGTAGTTCCTACGCGCCTGTATACTTGTAATTTCATTAGCTCTCATTTCGTATTCTCATTGTTCTAATCGATGGACGTACGTGTGCGTGGCCTTTCTAGTGCGTGTACTTTCAATTCCATATGCCCGAGACTTCCCTCTCTACATCCTCTGCTTCTTGTCATCCCATTTCCCCCCCCCCCCCCCCTTTAACTTTTTTAAACATGATTTATTTGATTCGTGCCTGCGGTTTCAAGATGGCGGCCCACTAAAGATGGCATCCATTGGAACTATAGGTAAGGCAATATCTTGGCTCCCGTTGACCCGATTTTAAATTTTTTGAGCTCAAATTGGGGCTGAATAATTTCAGCATCTTTTCCATAACATGAATATCATATAACGCACGGTAATTGAATTATAATTATTGTTAATAATGCGTATTGGATGAAAGGCTTTCATCAACGCTTATTTTTTTATTCTCGATAAACCGTTTTCCAATATAATTTACATAAAGGTGCGTAGGATGGGGGAGGGGGCTGGGGGAATACCCCCCATTCTTGAGCAGTCTACCCCCCCCCCCCCCCCCACCCCCAAATAATCATACAAAATTAAGATATTATAATGAATTTAATTTCATAATTAATAATTAAATTTCTATTTAGACAAAAACCTACGAAACCTTTCAAAATATGATACTTACTGGCGTGTAGAAGGGAGCGGGGGATATCCCCCCCCCCCCCCCCCAATCGAGCAGTGTTACCTCCCATTTAACGTGCAAATTAAATTTAGCGTCCCAGAATCTCTTAAATTGTTTAGATTAAACAAAACGCCCTGCTGGACAACACTAGGGGGTTGTTTGTTGTGATTTGAGCAGATTCACTTAAAGGGTTGTTTAAGTAGTTTGTGCATTTTTGAGACCCAAAATCACTATTAAATTGTTCAAATACTAAAAAATATCCTGCGGGGCTACAACTGGGGGGCCCACCCACAGACTTCTCTCCGGTTGGTGCAATCCCCCCCCCCCCCCCCCCCCCCCCCCCCCCAATGATGTATGTAGTTCCTACGCGCCTGTATACTTGTAATTTCATTAGCTCTCATTTCGTATTCTCATTGTTCTAATCGATGGACATACTACGTGTGCGTGGCCTTTCTAGTGCGTGTACTTTCAATTCCATATGCCCGAGACTTCCCTCTCTATATCCTCTGCTTCTTGTCATCCCATTTTTCCACAAGGCCACGCCATCCCAGCAAACACTGTTACATGCCAGGCAGCTCCCATGAGATTTGCCAGTTACATGCAGGGAGGTGCCAGGCATGTAACTATGACTGGACAACGTGGCTTGCCAGGCACCCTCCCAAGGTAGCTGCCTGGCACATGTCTGGGAGCTGCCTGGCACATGTCCAATGGGAGCTGCCTGGCACATCCCAGCAGGTGCCTGGCACATCTCTGGGAGCTGCCTGGCACATCCCAGCAGCTTGCCTGGCACATCTCTGGGAGCTGCCTGGCACATCCCAGCAGCTGCCTGGCACATCTCTGGGAGCTGCCTGGCACATCCCAGCAGCTGCCTGGCACATCTCTGGGAGGCTGCCTGTGCACATCCCAGCAGCTGCCTGGCACATCTCTGGGAGCTGCCTGGCACATCCCAGCAGCTGCCTGGCACCTCCCAAGTACATCTCTGGTACATTCCAGCGAGTTCAGCTGCCTAAAATTAACGGTTATTTTGAATTTAAACTGTAAAAAGTAAACTATAATAGCGATATCTACACGGGTTTTCATCATAATTACATTACGACAAGATATTCTCAGAGATTATTACAATTAACCACTAGAACGCTCCGCCTCCTGATACGTCACGAGTCACGTGACCTAGTGGCGGGAACATGGTTGTGGGCCAGCTCGTCGCCGCGCGCCATTAGAACACATAGGGAAGTCAGTTCGGTTGATTCAAAAATCGTATTTCAGTGGCGAAAATGGTACCGAAATGTGTTGTGTCGGGGTGTAACATCAGCACAAAAGTTCCCTGAATAACATTTCATAGATTTTCTAGTAACATTGCTGTGAGAAAAGAGAGAATTATAAGAATTCGATTGAACGAACGGCTGTTTGCTGTGTTGGCAAAGCGACCGTGTTTTATTTGCTTGTTTAATTCCCTATACATGTACATAATTCCCTAACTTGACTCATTTGATCATCCTGCTATATAGGTGATTACCAAGTGCAATGCCTTCATACCTTCATACCTAGACGAAAATATTTACTTACTTCTAGTTTAGACCTACAAGAGTAAAAAATACCACCAACAAACTGTTTGTAGGTAAGTGGGTGGGTATAGGTAGGTATGTAGAAATAATCAACAAACCGTCAATAAATCCGTGAATAATAAACATCCGTAATAAAAATAACGTTCACCAGTGAATTATTCCTATTTAGTATAGGTACCTATAGATTGCTTACATAAATGTAGAGAGTAAGAAATATTCAGCTTCCCGCGCTAGCAAAAGCCAGGAATCAACACATTTGTCTGAAGTCCATATCTCGCTATAATATCCACTCACCAACAAACTATAACATTCTTTGAGTAGCCAATGGCCTTCCTACTTGCCTACATACTTCATAAAATAACTTTGATTAAAACAATATAACTTTTTTAACGATTTTATCCACGTAAGTTGCTGCAGGAATCTTACGGCATCCTTGTTGGCCGGCAGAACTTGGGCCACGACAAAGCTGCCCCCTAGCGGCTGAGACGCGAACAAAAGTTAACTCCGCCCCGTTCTAGTGGTCAATTGCGAATAGAATCTGAAATAAAACGCAAATGGATTAGACGTGATTTCGATGGTAGGACCTCCAGGTGGCAGGCAGACGCGCTATCCAAGGGATCACGATGGCAGCTGAAGGTTTGGTGCGTTGAAACATAGGTAGTTGAAACGAGCATTTGAAAGGACATAGGTTGCGGCTGTTATGCTCACGTAAATAATTGATCCACAAAATTAATATAAAGTTAAACTAATAGGCAAATTAAAATGTATTATTTTTAAATAAATCAATGTTAGCCTGGGATTGGCACTTATAGTGTTATCACTATAGTAATACAAACACTGGGCTATTACGACGAAGGAATAACATTACTAGTTCACTATAGTTATGTTATTAAAATATATAAAAATTTAAGAATGTTATGTAAAAATGGGTGCCTAATCTCGAGTTTGTTGAAAATGTTCACCATGCGGAAATGAGCACATTACTTTATCTTTGATAAAACAAAAAATTTCCCTTGGTATCGCATCTAGTCTCATTTTCACATGCGGTATCAACTCGAGAATAGGCCCCAGCTGGAGCGCCACTCTTCTCTCCTCGCGATCGAATTCATTTCACTTCTATTATAAGATTTACGCCGAATGAATTACGCCGGTCACGACGAAATCAGAAAAAGACTCCATGGTGCAATGGAGTGCTATCTACTTCTATCTATTTTCCTTCCTTGCAAATATATAAAACTATTTTTCCGTCGCCATTAGCCTCGCTGCAGAACAGTGCGACGTTAAGCCCCAGGCAAAAAATTAAACCTTGAAGTTCGAGGTGAATAGGTATTACCTAATTAAGTTTAGGTTATGCTTAGTTCTTATAGTAAACTAATTTTAGAATTATCTATAAGAGCTACTTGTTATTTTAACAAGTACACCTATAGTATGACAGTACCTCACAAATATTCAAACTAACTTACAAAATGAGTTTGAACATTTGGGAGGTCCCCGCCATGTAACAGGGATGAGCCAGGCAGCTTCCTGGGATGAAACTAGCATATGCCTGGCACGTCCCTGGCACATGCCTGGCACATCCCTGTTACATGGCGGGGACCTCCCAAATGTTCAAACTAACTTACAAAATGAGTTTGAACATTTGGGAGGTCCCCGCCATGTAACAGGGACGTGCCAGGCATGTGCCAGGGACGTGCCAGGCATATGCCAGTTTCATCCCAGGGAGCTGCCTGGCACATCCCTGTTACATGGCGGGGACCTCCCAAATGTTCAAACTAACTTACAAAATGAGTTTGAACATTTGGGAGGTCCCCGCCATGTAACAGGGATGTGCCAGGCAGCTCCCTGGGATGAAACTGGCATATGCCTGGCACATCCCTGGCACATGCCTGGCACATCCCTGTTACATGGCGGGGACCTCCCAAATGTTCAAACTAACTTACAAAATGAGTTTGAACATTTGGGAGGTCCCCGCCATGTAACAGGGATGTGCCAGGCAGCTCCCTGGGATGAAACTGGCATATGCCTGGCACATCCCTGGCACATGCCTGGCACATCCCTGTTACATGGCGGGGACCTCCCAAATGTTCAAACTAACTTACAAAATAAGTTTGAACATTTGGGAGGTCCTCGCCATGTAACAGGGACCTCCCAAATGCCACCACATTCCTCTCGATAAGGTTTGAACATTTGGGAGCTCCCTGTTACATGGCGAGGACATCCCAAATGTTCAAACTCATTTTCTAAGTAGTTTGAACATTTGGGAGGTCCCCGCCATGTAACAGGGAGCTCCCAAATGCCATATCCCAAATGGTCAAACTGGGATGTGCCAGGGAGGTGCCAGGCATGTACCTTGTTTGCTGGGATCTATGTTCCCCTATCTATTCTGATCTTCCATTACTCTCCACTTCTTTCACGTGTTGACTCTTCCTACTTAACTTTCAACAAATGAGCCAAGTCAAAACTTAATTTTAAAAACCAAAATATACTTGGCGCATCGTTTTTAAGGGCATTATAGGTATATTATATCTAATTAGGTAGGTACATTTGATTTTTGGCATATGCTTCTATACTATTTATATACACGAAGCGCCAAGTATATTTTGGTTTTTAAAATTAAGTTTTGACTTGGCTCATTTTTTGATATCACTACTTTTCAGTGCTGAATTTTTAGATTTATTCTATTTTTTTATAGTTGAAGAGACTTGGCTGGTATTTTTACACATAGTGTTTTTTTATGGGGTATCTCTTACTAGGAGAATGAATATGAATCGTCGCATTATGTTTTGAAAGAAAATAATCCCCCACCACCCACATCACAGCCATTTCAAGTTGTGTTTAAAAGAAGAGAATTAAGAACAATTTCCAAAAATGATTTTTTGAGAGGGTGTCATTTTGCTTGTATACACAAAAATATTCCTCAATACGTCAAGACATTCATATATAATAAAAGGAGAGTAAACAAGTTGAAAACCCCTTCCCGAAATAACTCTTCTTGAAACTATAAATAATATAATATTCAAGGTGCACTGCCTCAAAATGCTGTTAAGTCAAAATTGACTAAAATGGTGTTTCGAACTGCAGCGACGGCGCCAGGATTCTTTGCTTTGGTAGGAAGATGGTAGGGAGTGAGCGGCTGCCATTTAATTTGTGTGGACACACATTCACCAAAGTATGTATCTTGCGATAAGGATTTTTATTTTAAATTTGGACTTCAACTTCAAATTTGGGCTTTTGAAATTGCCTCTTTTGGGGTAATTTTATTTTGGAATAATAAATAATTTTGATTTAAAGTTACCAAAGACGGATTTCATATTAGACATTGCAACATCTATACAATATTATTCACATCAGCACATCATTAGGATTACACAGGAAATTTTTAAACCACACTTCGACGAAATCTAATAAAATTGGTGTAGGTATTATTGAAATGTTGTATTGTGAGGAGGTAGAGATGGATGTCTTGGGCATATGGAATTGAAAGGCCAAGCACACGTACACTCGGCCAAACAAAAATTGAACGCTGACCAAATTTGAATGAATGCTGGTCATGCCCCGTAACCAATCAAATCTTGTTATTATCATTGAAATTTGAGATCACCTACTAGAGTGTGACAAGGAGATCGCTTAGACTGAATTCTGATGGTGCGATCTTACATTTATCAGCCTATCAGATTTATTGAACGTTCAAGTTTTGTTTGGCCAAGTGTACGTCCATCGATTAGAACAATGAGAATACCAAGTGTACGTCCATCGATTAGAACAATGAGAATACCAAATGAGAGCTAATGAAATTACAAGTATACATGCGCGTAGGAACTACAGACATCATGGGGGGGGGGGGAATCTTAATTTTGTATGATTATTTGGGGGGGGGGGGGGGGGTAGACTGCTCAAGTGTGGGGGGTATTCCCCCAGCCCCCTCCCCCATCCTACGCGCCTTTATGTAAATTATATTGGAAAACGGTTTATCGAGAATTAAAAAATAAGCGTTAATGAAAGCCTTTCATCCAATACGCATTATTAACAATAATTATGATTCAATTACCGTGCGATATATGATATTCATGTGATGGAAAAGATGCTGAAATTATTCAGCCGCAATTTGAGATCAAAAAATTTAAAATCAGGTCAACGGGAGCCAAGATATTGCCTTACCTATAATTCCAATGGATGCCATCTTTAGTGGGCCGCCATCTTGAAACCGCAGGCACGAATCAAATAAATCATGTTAAAAAAAGTTAAAGGGGGGGTCTTATTGAGATATTTGCTGAAGTATAACTTTTAATCACAAAATGAACAATTATATTGCTTAGCAACCGCACAATTAACCGGTTGGAATGAGAGTAAATATCGGCTTAGCGAAACGACAGAGTTCGGGAAATTGCAAAAACTGAGCTGAGGATTTCAAGTCAGGAAAAATGTCCAGTGAGGAATTTGTTGGCAATAGATCGGACTAATTTATCATGCAAATTATTTGGAAATTATAGTTATATCTCGGACGCAGCAGCAATCGAAAGTGCCTCATGTTGGATTTTTGTGTCCATTTTGGCACATGTTTTAGCGAAAATAATGCGTCATTATAAAAAATGGACACTAATTATTTTTTTCTTTGTTAAGATAGTTGATCTGAACATTTTTATTTTTGAATTGTGAAAATCGGACTGAAATTGAAAAAGTTATGGTAGATTTCAAATTTTCAAATTTTGACCCCCCTTTTGGGTGTCTAGAGTGTTTTGGGCATGTTCCGATGGTTTTATTTTGACTTATTTTGAATGGTGGTTTGCTTGGACTGTTTGTAACAACATATTAAAAAATTAGCCTGTTATACGGCCGATGAAGCAAAATGGCCTACTTGATCCTGATAATCTTCGACTATAGGTCCAGCCGTTTTCGAGATATGCCATCACTTCCGGTTTTCAAAATGGCGGCTGAAAGTTCTTACACATTGTATTAATATGTATATAAATACTAATATGTCATTATAAGCCTTCTGAATATGTAGTTGGTTTTTATATAAAGGGGAAGTGATATTAAGGCAGATTTCGCTAAACTATGACGTCATATCCGGTTTCAGTAATTAGACAACTTTAATTTCACTGTTGTTATTTCATATAAAGGACCGTCTGAATCGATTGGCGCAAATTTCGTTTCGATCGGTTTAGCCGTTTTTGAGATATGACGTCACTTCCGGTTTCAAAATGGCGGCACAAAAAATTCATAAGGGCAAGGTATCATCAGGCAGACGAGCTGTATATGTGGTGAAAATTTCGGGTCAATCAACCCAGCCGTTTAGGCTGTGGCGGAGACCGCGGAATTTATTGGAAGATGAATCATCATAATTGAGTAGTGTAATTGCAGAACCTGCTATATCCATTATGGTCGAATGTTGGGAATTTAGCTAAATGTGTTTAAGATAGTTGCAGGTATGTTATCATGTTGCATTTAATTATTAAAAATAGTTTAAAAAATATAATAACAGTTACACTTATCATTAACCTTGGAAATTAACTAGTTTCTTCAAAATTAACGAGGAAATTTGGATATAGCCGGTTTTGATGTCAACTGAGTGGATTTAGCAGGTTTTGAAGCAAAATTGAAATTTGACATTGCACTTTTGCATTTTTTTTTAATATTCCATTATTAACTTTGCATGTTTTATGATTTAAATATGCTGCACATGATTGATTAATAATAATTGTTATCTTTCTTTAACCTCTTCATGCATAACAGTCACGTTTGTGAGCTCTATGCATTTCAGTACACCACTCTCCTTTACTCATACTTATTTGATATTGAAATGCATGGAAGTCACGTTTGTAGCTTGTACGTAATTATCAAATGATCCGCTAGGGGCAGCACATTACTGCTTCTTCTAAAATAAAACTTTATTCGAGGTGGTACTCCTGGAGTCCTGATTTTTAGCACTGAGACAACCAGATTTTCAATCTTTTGCTACTGTCAATTTTGGAGCCAAATCAAGGGGGGATTGGCTGCCGACAACGTGGGACTGGAATTCGTCAAGGAAATTCGCAGTGACAACCACAGACATTTTCCCAAACAAATGAACAAGAAACATCAATCCCTGTGCCACGATTCGTTGTGCGAGCGTCGCACGCTCTACTCGTGCAAGAAATGCGCAGAGCCGGTGTGGCCGGATTGTATGGAGCAAAGTGAAAGACTGAGATATCAACCAAATAATGTCATAATTTTCCCCCAAAAAATGCAAAAAAGCAAAATTCCAATATTTAAAATATATTTCTTTGGTACCTACATGCATGCTAGTCACAATTGTGTCACCAAATTTTTTTGTGTTTTTTAGGCAGTTAGAATTTTTTTTTACTTATGAATTCATAATTTATTGAAAGCTAGCATTAAATCCACCCTACTTTATTTTTATTTTCAATTTTTGCCAGAAAATTTTAATTCATGCATGAAGAGGTTAAAATAATATTGTATGGTTACATTGTTAAATCAGTTCAAACAATATGTCCTCAGAGTGAACTGTTTCTTCGCAGAAATCATTATTTTCTTAGTGATTCTCTAATTGTTCCATTTATAGGTCGTAATTATATCACATTATAATATAACAACCACAAAAGACACACACTTCCAGATACAACCTGATTTTTTAAACTGCCGCCATGATACGACGTGTCTACAGCTATACTGCTCTGTTCATTGGCTTAGACAGGTGGCTTGCAGCTCTTCCATTGGCCACATGGATTTATCAGAGTTTGCAGTGAAAGCGGAATGGATTTAGCAGGTTCTGTAGAGAACAATCAAGAACAGAGAACATCAGAGAACATTCCGCAATCAATAGAGAACCATCTTTTACGTCATATCTGATATCCAACTCATTTTTTTTTTGTGAAAATGGATTTAGCAGGTTTTGCAATTACACTACTCAATTATCTAGTGGAGCGGTCGCTCCACGCTAGCCAAGTCGTACGGCGCGCACACTCTCATATAAAGGCTGGAGCAAACCCACTTTTACTGTAAGCATCAAAGTGGCATTTTCGGCCTACTGGATCTTAAAATTGGGAAATCTCACATTGTTGCGATATATCTTAATTTCGAGCTATGGCCCACCCTACAACATATACCAAATTGAGGAACAATAGGTTACGCCCTTTGCACGCTAGAGGGCCGTGAAAACAGTGTTTTAGGGCGGTTTTCATAATAATAATAATAATCTTAGTAGTAGTAGTAGTAGTAGTAGTAGTAGTAGTAGTAGTAGTAGAAGTGGTCTCCTGGAATTCAAATCCGGTAAACAGGCCACAGCCTAAACGGCTGAACTGATTGATCTCACATTTTTACCACGTGTTCACTTTTGGCGTCTGATTTAACCTTCACCCCATGAATTTTTTGTGCCGCCATTTTGAAACCGGAAGTGACGTCATATCTCAACAACAGCTGTACCGATTGGAACGAAAATAGCGCCAAACGATTCGGACGGTTATCTATATGGATTATCAATAGCAACAGACTAAAATTTATGTTGACGAAACCGGAAATGACGTCATGAAATTTAATTCATCGATTGGCATTTCGGCAACAAATTTGATCCAATTATTTTGATATTTATGTAACGTATGTTCTTTTGATATCTCATTTGACTTGATATAAAACCAACCGGAAGCCGCCATTTTGAAACCAGAAATGACATCATATCTTAATAACGTCTTAATAGATTTGAAAGAAACCAGCGCTAAACAATTTAGACGGTAAACTTTATGTATTATCATCAATAATATTTGCAGTTTCCCATACTGAAACCGGAAATGACGTCACACATTTTAAAAATCTAACAAATTTACATTTTGATGCAATAAATATACTTTTTGAGACTGCTATTAATAAAATGTAATCATGTTTAAATTATAATTCAAGAGGTCAGTGATTTCAGCAGCCATTTTGAAACCGGAAGAAATGTAATATCTCGAAAACTGGTTGACAGATCGGTATGAAACTAGTGCCAAACGATTCGGAAGGCCATCTCTATGGAATATGAACAGTCAAACTAGAATTTTACTATTTATGAGACCGGAAATGACGTCATTAAAATTTATAAATCATTATAATCCCCTCCTATACAATAAATACATATTCAGAAAGCTAAAAATGATACACATAATTCATAGTTATAAATTCTATGTGGCAGTGCAGAAAGTTCAGCGGCCATTTTGAAAACCGAAGTGTTGCCATATCTCGGAACTGGGTTGACCGATTGGAATGAAACCTTGGTTTTTTTCATGAGAATAACCAAATTAGGGTATTTTTTTTTAAAGGATTTAGTAATAGTTCATTTGATATGTCACACGTAAGTTGTAAGAATAAACTAAAAAAAATAGTGATATCCCCATAAAAAACACTCCGTGTAAAAATACCAGCCAAGTCTCTTCAACTTAAAAAAAAATTATGAAATCTTAAAATTCTGCACTGAAAAGTAGTGATATCAAAAAATTAGCCAAGTCAAAACTTTATTTAAAAATCAAAAAAACCTTGGCGCATCGTTTTTTTTAGGCATTATAGGTATACTATGTATATGTATATTTCATGTATAATTTATGATTGGCCTATACTTCCAAGCTATTTATGTACACGATGCGCCAAGTATTTTTTGATTTTCAAATAAAGTTTTGACTTGGCAAATTTTTTGATATCACTACTTTTCAGTGCAGAATTTTAAGATTTCATAATTTTTTTTTAAGTTGAAGAGACTTGGCTGGTATTTTTACACGGAGTATTTTTTATGGTTATTATTATCTGAAGAAAGCCGTCGAATTTCACGATATTCACGGTCCTCCCGCTCGCAAACGGAATAACCCATTGTTCCTAAATTTGGTACATGTGGTGGGGTGGGCTATAGCTCGAAATTAAGATATTTCGCAACAATGTGAGATTTCCCAATTTTAAGATCCAGTAGGCCGAAAATGCCACTTTGATGCTTACAGTAAAAGTGGGTTGCTCCAGCCTTTTTAAATGAGAGTGTGCGCGCGCCGTACGACTTGGCTGGCGTGAAGCGACCGCTCCACTAGATCAATCAGTCTCAATCAAGATATGATTTACTGACTAAATTGGAAGCAGATTTCGAAGCGCTGCAAGAAGAAGCTATAATACTAAACTCGCAGTTTGACACCGGTATCGAAGCCATTCAAATCGACTCGGTGCTAGATACTTTCGAAACAGTACTCTATGCAGCTCGCGATGCGTACCCCGAACTCTTAACAATCAGATTCAAGTTCCAACTGTCTCTCTCCAATCAGCACCGCAACAAGTAACTCAGGTTAATTCTTTACCCACTATCAAGTTGCCGGTGTATTCAGGCAGTGACATTTCACAATGGCCTGAATTCCATGCTATGTTCTCCTCGCTAGTGCATGACAACGAAGTTTTGAACAACGTTCAGAAGTTTCACTATTTGCGTTCGTCGCTGCGAGATGTCGCACTAGCAACTATCAGTAGTTTTCAGATATCTTCTGATAACTATACCTTCTTGCCTATAATGCTTTAATCGATCGCTATCAAAATAAACGTTTGTTAGCTTCCTTGTACGTACAACAGATTATAGATTTCACACCGGTGAAATCTGGCAATCACTCAAAGTTACAACATTTCCTGCAAGTCCATCGTAACTCGGTAGATGCGCTCAAGGCACTGGAGATTCCAGATATGGCCGACTTCTTGCTTCTGTCTCTTGCGTTGGGGAATCTTGATGCTCAATTGCGCAAGAGCTTCGAGACAAAGCATTCGTCTTGTTCAACACCGACATTCAAGCCAGGGACCCGAACCGGAACCGGAACCTAGAACCGGTATGAACCTTTATAATTTCGGAACCGGAACCGGAACCGTTATACTTTTTTCCCAGAGAACCGGAACCGGAACCCGAACCTTTATAATCAATTAGCTGCTTAAAGGTTCTTAAAGGTATTTTAAGGTTCCTTCTTTTAATAAAAAATCATGCATATCACTTGGATTTAATATTATTCACAAAGTTGTACTAGCTTATTTTTTGATAAAATTTCCAAAATGTATTTTTTGTAGAAATTTTTTATTCTTGATAAATAATAATTCTTCATTATGCAAATGCTGCTTGAGTTTTCAATTTTTGAATCTGACTACTGCGATGAGAACTGCATTGTCGACAATTTGAATTAGATAGCTCAAGGAAAAATGAATGTTTACGTTGTCTTATGGAGAAAATTGCAGCCACTATATACTGTCTCCTCTGATATTTACTCTGCGCACCATCATGTGAATTTTATACGGACACTGCCTACACCAGTGCTTGCATTCGTAGGAAAATCCAAATCCAATAATTCCATTAAAATTGACATTGGTAATACCATCCACGGTAATACTGAAGTTTTATAATATAGTTTGATTTAAAATTTTAGAACCGGAACCAAGTTTCAAGTTTATTTTCCATAACATGGTATACATACATATATGTTTACTCAAGTCTTGACCCATAAGTACAATGAAAAATTGATTTTTTAGGGTATTTGGAAGTTACATTGATACAATGTAGGTAAATATTTTTAATACTAATAGTAGGCAATTTAAATGAAATTGATAATTGTAATTAATAATGAGTTATAGGCTATAACACAATCATAGTTAAGTAAACAATGTTAGTTAAGCAGTTAGTAGTGTTTATAATGATAAGTATTGATAAATATATCTATCACTTAAAATAATTAATGCATAAATTGGGAATTAGATTTAGTTACAATTCAGATTACTACCAGCCGTCAGTTAGAAATTCTTCTATTGAGTAATACGCTTTATTTACAAGGTGCAGTTTTAGTTTATGCTTGAAGAGCTGATATTTTTCTATGTTCTTCATCTCCACAGGTAGTGCGTTATAAAGGATTATGTTACTGTATTGGGAGTTTCTTTGAGTACACTTTGTGCGATATTGTTCAATATGTATGTTTTGAGACTGTCTAGTGGCATGATCGTGAACAGCACTGTTTTGTGACATTTCTTTTCTTGACTTAAGAGCTAAAAGAGAGTCCAATATGTAGAGGCATGGGAATGTAAGTATTTTATGTTTGATAAAATGTTTCTTGCAATCAGGTTTTTTGAAGGAGTTACTATTTTTATATTTAAGACCAAACAATAACCTTATTGCTTTTCTTTGCATGGTGAAAATTTTGTTTGCATCAGTTGCGTTTCCCCAGAATCTTATACCATATCTTATGTGGGATTCAAAATTTGAATAGTATACTAGTTTTGCAGTTGTTGTATTTGTAAGCGATGTTATGGTTTTGAGTGAGAAATAAGAAGAGTGGAGCTTTTTTAATAATTTGTTACAGTGACTTTTCCAATTTAGGTTCCCATCAATGGTGATGCCTAGGAATTTTGTTTCTTTTACTTCAACTATTTCAGTATTCTGGTTTTTAATGCTCAATTTGAATTGAGTATCATTGTTTTTATTATTTAATGTATCATTTTTAACTTGAAAGTGTATATAATTAGTTTTTGTTGAGTTAAGAAGTAGATAATTGTCATTGAACCATGTTGTTGCTTGTGAAAGCACGTGTTCGGTGTTTTGCTTAAGTTTTTCCCTAGTTTTTCCTTTTATAGTAATATTTGTGTCGTCTGCGTAAAGCTCGGAAAGTTGCACTGTGTCTGGTAAATCGTTTATGTATATTATAAATAGTAGGGGCCCTAGGATACTTCCTTGCGGTACTCCTCTGATTATTTTTAGAGGATCAGAGAGTAGTTTTTTTTAACTACTTTTTTTTTGTTATTTTCATTGGTTGAGGTTATTTCTACATATTGAACTCTATTTTTTAGATATGATTCAAGGAGTTGGAGTGCTACTCCCCGAACGCCATAAAATTCAAGTTTCGCTAGAAGTATAAAATGACTGATGCTGTCGAAAGCCTTGGAAAGGTCGCAAAATAGTCCCAGGGTCTGCTCTTTATCTTCTAGGCCCTGGATAGTGTTAGCAACAAAGCGCTCTATTGTTGTAGCAGTTGATTTGTTTCTCCTAAAACCACTCTGATTTTCTGTAAGCAAATTTTCAAATTCTAGGAAGGATGTTAGTCTTGTGTGTATTATTTTTTCGAAAATTTTTGATATTGCTGGAAGTATAGATATTGGTCTGTAATTGTTTGTATTTTTCTTGTCTCCCTTTTTGTATATTGGTATTACTTTTGATTCTTTTAATTTGTCTGGAAATATTCCTTGATCTATACATGTGTTGAAGATATCTGTTAATGGTTTAGATATTTTATGTATTACTTTTTTTAATATGTTTGTTGGTATTAGATCAGTTCCATATGATTTTTTGTTTTTGAGCCTTGCTGTTATTTTCGTTATTTCCAGCTCTGACGTGTCGTGAATAAAAAATGATTTTGTAGGTCGCTTTACTTTAGATAAGTGGTTTTGGAAGCTATTTTTTGTAGTATTAATTGACTCAGTTAAATTTTTAGTACACATTATGAAGTCCTTATTGAAAACATTAGCTATAATTGTAGGGTGTGTAATGGTTTCATTGTTGTGGTTCAGTGTAATATTTTTCATCTCTTTGACCTTTTGTGTGTTAGTGTGGTTTCTCACTACATCCCAAATAGCTTTTGTCCTGTCAGTTCCTTTTTTTTCAAGTATTTTTTTATTTATGCATTGTCTCTTTGCTGCTTTGACTACTTTTTTGAAAATTTTTTTGTTTCTTTATATTTCTTTTTTAGGAAATCTGTTCGGAAATAAGAGAGAAGATTATATAGACACTTTTGATTTTTTGCTGCAATTTTGATTCCTGGTGTGATCCAAGTTTGCCTAATGAAGTTATTGTTAATTTTAATTTTTGTAATTGGAAAACACCTGTCATATGACTTTGATAAGATCTCAATGAAGTTATCATATTTTTCATTTGGGTTCTTTTTACTGTAGACTTCATTCCAAGATGTTTGGTCTAGGTCTTCCAGTAATGCTTTTATGTTTTCCACGCTCTGTTTTCTTATTTCAATAGTTTTTTTAGGAGTTTGTGTTTTTCCTTGCATTTTCACGTACATAATCTGAGCACGGTGATCCGAAAGGCAATTTTCAATTACTTCCGTTGAACCGGAACCCGGAACCTTTATGCAGGAACCGGAACCGGAACCGGAACCGAACCTTTAAGAATATTATTTTTAGAACCGGAACCGGAACCCGAACCTTTTAAAATAAAATTGTGGAACCGGAACCGGAACCCGAACCTTTATTCATAAAGGTTCGGGTCCCTGATTCAAGCAACTCATCACGTTTTTGGAAGACACCTCTCGGACTCTTGAGTTGTGCTGCCAAGATCAGCATGTCGGCAACCCTGGTAAAGTTCAACCGTTTTCGTCATCATCAAAGAAGGTAAATTCAATTAACTCGCTCCTCAACTCGGACAATCATACTCAAAAGGAACTTGCAAGAAAGACCTCATCGAGTACCATGGGCGCCCGCAGGATTTCAGCCAGGTGGGGGCAGGTCAAGGAAAACAATATTTTACGGGTTTAAGGGGGGGCGCGCCCCCCACCCTGCCCCGCAGGGCGTTATTTGGGTTTTGGACACTTTGAAATCAATTTTGAGACGTTTTGAGGTGTATTTTGTTGAAATATTCAATATTTTTTAATTATTGCACTTTAAGGTGGTGGGAGACATGTTCAAAACTGCCACGGAGGGCATTTTTTGGATTTTTTACACTGTGAAATCATTTTTTTTTAGTTCTTTTGGTTACAAAATGATACTATACGTTAAACCCAATACAATTTTTATGTTTTTCTGACATCCAGGGGGGGGGGGGGGGGGGCAAACGCCCCCCTTGCCACCCCCCCCCCCCCTGCGGGCGCCCATGTCGAGTACTGAAAGTCAAACCCTCAGTTGTCCTTTGTGCAAAAGCTCTCATGTTATGCACAAATGTTCTACGTACATAAAGCTTTCTTCGAACGACAAATACGAGACGTTGAAGAAATTGAAACAATGTGGGAAAGCATTCGCGAGCAAACTGTCAGTCGAAAGGTTCATGCTTCAAGTGTCAAAGTAAGCATCACCACACTACGTTACACCCTGAAGATGCTTCCAAACCGATTGTTATTGCTACAGATAACAACTCAAATCCTCACGAAGACGCGGTCGTTGCGAATAACCTGTCTTGTCAGGTTGAGAAGACTCCTCTTCAGCAACGAGTCGCAATTCTTGGAACCTTCAGGTGTAAGATACAAGATTCTACCGGACAGTATCAAACCATTCGTGGCGTCATCGACTCTGGATCTCAGGTGTCCGCGATAACACTCTCATGTGTTCGCCGTCTTGGTCTTCAGTGTAGATTCTAGTCCTACTCTTTTGTCTGGCATTGGCCAGTCATCTACTCAAGTTCATGGCAAGGTTCAATGTAATCTCGCTTCTCGTGTCAATCCTGACTTTCGGCTCGGAGTTCAGGCATTAGCTTTGTCTGTAATTTCCAATCATCTTCCCTCTTGTTCAATACCTATTGAAGTTTTCGATCGTTATCGGGGATTATCTCTCGCTGACGATAATTTCCATATTCCCGGTCAAATCGATTTCCTACTTGGAGCAGATTTGTATCCTGATATTCTTAGTAGAAACGGAGTCACAATGTCAGGGAGTCACCCTGTCACAAGACATGATCTTATAAGGGTATACAAATATTGTACATTTTATATCAACTGTGAACTTTAAGAAAAAATAAAGAAATCTGAATATCTGAATCTGAAAGACGTAGTCATTGGAGGAACTCCTTCAGCTATCAACACAATGCTTGGTTGGGTGGTCTTGGGTTCTGTGTCCCTCTCAGAACTTGAATCAAAACCTACATCTCTATTCGTATCTACACTCCCCACGATTTCTGTATCCCTCTCGGAACTTGAAGCACAACCTACTCTATCTCTTTTCGTATCTACACTCCCCACGATGGATAATATGCTGCGACAATTCTGGGAAACAGAAGAACTGCATATCAAACCTCCACTGAACCCTGATGATCAATTCTGTGAAGAACAATTTTCTGCCACCCACAAGCGGGACTCATCAGGAAGATATTCTGTCGCTTTACCGTTCAAGCCTAATTGTTTGCCGCTTGTTCCTACTTGCAAAGCTGCACTTTAAAGCTTCCTCCGTTTGGAACGGCCACTCAAACGAAATCCAGAGCATGGAGCTTCGTATCACAAATTCATGCAAGAATATGTTGACCTGCAACATATGCAACCCGCAACAACGATGACGGACTATGTAATTCCTCATCATTGTATCCACAAAACTTCTAGTTTTACTAACAAACTCCGTGTAGTGTTCAACGCATCGTATCGTGATTTGCAAGGTTCAAGCTTAAATCAACACTTAATCACCGGTCCTCAGCTCCAGCAAGTTTTCCCAGCAAGACAACTCACCGAAGTCGGTATAGCGTGTCGTCATTCATAGCATCTTTGAAGCCTTTTATTGATGTCTCCGGTGTCATCAAGGTGGGCGGTAGATTGCTATTTTTTTCTCCGTGAGGAAGCTCGGTATCCGATTTTTCCAATACGAGTCCATATCTCGAAATTACTTTGTGACGAGTACCACAAACGCTCGCTTCACTCAGGACCACAAACTGTGCAAGCATTGATACAACAACATTATTGGATCACATCTTTGCGTAGCTTGTTGCGTCCAAGAATTCATCGATCATTTTGGAAGCGCTGGCATCAAGAATATCTACACACCCAAATGCAAAGAGGAAAATGGCGCAAAGATTGCACGAATTTAAGCATAGGTGATGTTGTGTATTTCAAAGACACATCATCTAGCCCTCTGTCTTGGCCCAGTGGTCGCGTCACTCAAGTCATGCCTGGACGTGACGGCGTTGTACGCGTCGTCACTATTCGTACTTCACAAGATACTCACGTCCGTCCAGTCAACAAGTGGTTTACACTTGCTATGGAAACATTTGACTACTTCGCGTATGATTTCCGTCAATTTCTCATCTTATATATGTGCGAAACGATCTACACTTCATCTACACTTCAACATGGTGCAAGTTTGCATCTAGTCAGCGCATTGTCTGCTTCTCGCCGTCATCACCATTAAGATGTTAATTCCTTGACCATCTCATTCTTATATATTGCTTTTATCAAGGTTACTTAAAAATATTCATTTTGGAGGCCGGTATGTTTGCGCCAGTTGTGCTGGACTTGTTGCATTTCTTATATTACCTTAATTGTTTATTTTCTTTTATCTTTGAAGATTATATATTCAAAGCTTTTATAAGCCTTGCTTTTCCTGATGTTTCACGGCCTTTAACTTATTAATATTTCACTCTTTCTTTTTATTTAACCTTGGTATTTGTTCTTCTTTTCTTTTTCTTCACTTGTTCTATGTAACAAATCTGAAATTGACATGTTGTACAATTTCTCTCAATAAAATCCTTTTAAACATCAATTTTCCCTTTCACCTAATTAGATACAGTCCGCTGAAACCTATCAAACAAGCAGTATTATGCGCCTGCCCCAATCACCCAAAAAGCTCTTCTAGCTCTGCAAATTAAAAAAGAAAAAAAACTTGGCCGTATTTTAAACCTGCGATCTTCTACGTGGCGAACAGGCATCTTAACCACTGGGCCCCGGCCTCCCCGGCCTACCAATATGTTTTTGACAATCAAATTCAACAATTGAAAAAAGTAATATCAAGGGTAACCGGATACAATAAGGCCATGGATGCAATAAGGCCAATTCTAATTATAGTACGTTTGGAACTCAACACATTCTATCGGCATTTAGTAGCATGAAGAATGATGGTTTCCCGTCAAATGTAAAAAGTTTTGGACGAGAAGGCTTTGAAACTACTGATTCTGTGACGCGTTCAGTCATCAACTACCCCCAAGAAGTCGAAAATCTATTTCTCATCGCATAGGTATCTTTAATATTTTGTTATGTTATTAATACAAGTTTGACATACATTCAAATTATTTTGGTGTATTCCTGGGACTACACTCTATTGTTTAAAATTGCTGAATTGTGATTTTGATGTGATTTTCCCATTATTTTAGCATAATTGGCCATATTGTATCCACTAGGATGCAATATAGCCAATTGGCAAACATTTTTGTTTTTATTTGTTACTCCCAACATACCTTTTTAATTCATGATTTTCTTACTTTTTTTACAAGAAGACATTCTCGGTATACCTATGATATTCTAAATGTTTTTTTTACCGTGTTTACTTTTTTTGTTATAAGCATAAAACTTAAACGGTGGCCTTATTGTATCCGGTTACCAAATATAATATATATTTTAATCACCAGGATGGGGTTTGAATTTTGAAAAATTAAAAAAAATTAAAAAAAAATTAAAAAAATGAGGAAAAAACACAAATATGGGGCCTTTTGTCGTCTTTCATTTTTCTTAAAAATGAATAATCAAATTTTATACACAATCTGAGGTCGCAGCAGTATCATGCGCCTGGTCTCAACCCTATAATGGGGTTTGAAGTATAAAAAAACTAAAAGAATTAAAAATATATTAGAAAAAGTGAGGAAAAAAACACAATAAGGAGGGCCTTTTCTGTCTCTCATATATCTTAAAAATAAAAAATCTAATTACACAATCTGGGGTGGCAGCAGTATAATGCGCCTGCCCCTAACCCCAGGATGGGGTTTAAAGGATAAAAAATCTACTAGAAGTAAAATATTTTTAAAAAATGAGGAAAAAAAACACAAATGTGGGGCCCTTTGTCGTCTTTCATTTTTCTCAAAAATAAAAAAATAATCCAATTTATAATACAAACTGGGGTAGCAGCAGTATTATGCGCCTGCCCCCATCACCCAAAAAGCTCTTCTGCTCTTCTCTAAAAAAATAATAATAAAAATATAAATTGGCCGTGTTTTGAACCTGCGATCTTCTACGTACCGAACAGGCATCTTCACCACCGGGCCACCGGCCTCCCCGGCCTACTATTGTGTTTTTGACAATCATATTCAACAATTGAAAAAGGTAATATCAATATAATATATATTTTAAACACCAAGATGGGGTTTGATATAAAAAATCTAAAAGAAACAAAAAATAATTTTGAAAAAATGAGGAAAAATACACAAGTGTGGGGCCCTTGTCGTCTTTCATTTTTCTTAAAAATAAGTATTCCAATTTATTTCACAATCTGGAGTGGCAGCAGTATTCTGCGCCTGCCCCTTACCCCAGGATGGGGGTTTGAAGGATAAAAAAATCTTCTAGAAAAAAATATTTTTAAAAAATGAGAAAAAAAACACAATGGAGGGGCTTTTTTCTGTCTCTCATTTTTCTTAAAAATAAAAATCCAATTTATTACACAATCTGGGGTGGAAGCAGTATTATGTGCCTGCTCCCATCACCCAAAAAGCTCTTCTGCTCTGAAAAATTTAAAAAAAAAATTGGCCGTGTTTTGAACCTGCGATCTTCTAAATGACGAACAAGCATCTTAACCACTGGGCCAACGCCCTACCCGGCCTATCAATGTGATTTTGACAATCATATTCGACAATTGAAAAAAGTTATATTAATATAATATGTATTTTAAACACCAGGATGGGGTTTGAATTATAAAAAATCTAAAAGAAACTAAAAATACTTTTGAAAAAATGCGGAAAAAAACACAAATGTGGGGCCCTTGTCGTCATTCATTTTTCTTATAAATAAATAATCCAATTTATTACACAATCTGGGGTGGCAGCATATTATGCGCCTGCCCCAATCACCCAAAAAGATCTTCTAGCTCTGCAAATAAAAAAAAACTTGTCAGTATTTTAAACCTGCGATCTTCTACGTGGCGAACAGGCATCTTAACCACTGGGCCCCGGCCTCCCCGGCCTACCAATGTGCTTTTGACAATCATATTCAACAATTGAAAAAAGTTATATCAATATAATATATATTTTAAACACCAGGATGGTGTTTGAACTATAAAAAATCTTTAAGAAACAAAAAATCTTTTTGAACAAATTAGGAAAAAAACACAATTGTGGGGCCCTTTGTTGTCTTTCATTTTTCTCAAAAATAAATAATCGAATTAATTACACAATCTGGGGTGGCAGCAGTATTATGCGAATTTCCCCATTACCCAAAAAGCTCTTCTGCTCTGCAAAATAAAAAAAAATAAAAATTGGACTTGTTTTGAACCTGCGATCTTCTAAATGACGAACAAGCATCTGAACCACTGGGCCTCGGCCTCCCCGGCCGCGTCTTTCCATACCCTAATCGAGCCCAACTCATTGATTTGAAAATTTGCATTTTCCCGCATTTAACGCCGAATCTAGTATTTGGTTTAACCAAACATTCTAAAACTCCCATTCATAATGAAGCAGCTAAGTGCAATATTCTCCGCAATGTTGGAAGTTTTACTCACGTAATTGTTGACAGTTTGTAAGTAAAGAACATTGTTCGGAAAGTAGATTTAAACACTTTATAAGAAGATACAAATTTCTCGATGTCAAAATTC
The DNA here is from genome assembly GCA_934045905.1 of Leuctra nigra. Classification (NCBI taxonomy): domain Eukaryota; kingdom Metazoa; phylum Arthropoda; class Insecta; order Plecoptera; family Leuctridae; genus Leuctra; species Leuctra nigra. Next base: position 59,473,724 of record OW203761.1, on the reverse strand, counting down.
GGACACGAGACAAAAATGCAGAGGATTATAAGCAAGGAGAAACAAAATGAGCAGAAGACGTTGGTTTTAATCAATAATTATAATAATCATGAATATTAAATTATGACCAATATTTCAGGTCAACACCATAAGCATACGTAAAAGTACGATATACCCCAGGTATCTACTTTTGGACTTCGCATTAACACCAACGAATGTTTTGATCAGACTTGATTCTCTAATATTGTCGGTTAGGTTTATTGTGGGTACAATATATACGAATTTAAGATGGTGTTAATAAGTGTTTTGTGTGACTATACAGGTATACCATGTGTTTAGGTGCTTAAGTAACTACCTAAGGTACTAAGAATTGACAGTAGGAAGTCATTTGAAGGACGACATAAAATAATTTGAATGGCTAGAAAATATTTTGGTCAGTACTTAAGTCTCTAAACAGTTGTATTGAGTTGGGCTCGATTAGGGTATGGAAAGACGCTCCCCGGCCTACCAATGTGTTTTTGACAATCATATTCAACAATTGAAAAAAGTTATATCAATATAATATATATTTTAAACACCAGGATAGGGTTTGAATTATAAAAAATCTATAAGAAACAAAAAATATTTTTGAAAAAATGAGGAAAAAAACACAAATGTGGGGCCCTTTGTCGTCTTTCATTTTTCTTAAAAATGAATAATCTAATTTTTTACACAGTCCGGGGTCGCAGCAGTATCATGCGCCTGCCCCCAACCCTAGGATGCGGTTTGAATTATAAAAAATCTTAAAGAAACAAAAAATATTTTAGAAAAAATGAGGAAAAAAACACAATGGAGGGGCCCTTTGCTGTCTCTCATTTTTCTTAAAAATTAATAATCCAATTTATTACACAATCTGAAGTGGCAGCAGTATTATGCGCCTACCCTCAACACCCAAAAAACTCTTCTGCTCTGTAAATTTAAAATAATAATAATAAAAAAAATGCCGTGTTTTGACCCTGCGATCTTCTACATGGCGAACAAGCATCTTAACCACTGCGCCACCGGCCTCCCCGGCCTACCAATGTGTTTTTGACAATCAAATTCAACATTTGAAAAAAATGAGGAAAAAACACAAATGTGGGGCCCTTTGTTGTCTTTCATTTTTCTCAAAAATAAATAATCGAATTATTACACCGTGAAGGCCGTGGAAAAAAATGGGTCATCACTGAAAATTAGTTGCTCCACTAAATTATTTTGATTTTCTATGAAGCTTTGAGTTAATTATTATTTGAGTGTGGTATTTGTGTTCCGCGACCTTTGGACGACATTTGAAGAAAAAAGGATACACTTTCGCGTATGTAATACGAAAGCTGCAACTGATTTAAGATAGGTACATTCAAAATTTCATATCCTACATTTGATGAACAAAATGTATCACTGCTTGCTGGAAGTTTCATGATTGAAATCAAAGTCAATCAACTATTTGAAGAGTAACTTGGATTTCTCATTTCGTTATACGAAATGTTGAACGTTAATGAGCTGCGTATCAAAGATTTGAGAAAAGAGTTAGAGAACAGAGGAATTACTGATAATAAAGGAAGAAAATCTGTGTTGATTACAAAGTTGACACAAGAGCTAGCAAAGTCCAAGGATGTTTCAGAAAAATTGACACAAGTAAATAAGAAAGGAAAAATTGCTGCATGCAAGTTGAATAAGGATGCAGTAATCAGGAGTAAGGATGAATCTATAATAGAATGTGGAAGTCATACTTGCAACATTGAGGTGAATGAGACGGACGAAGCAGTAACTTGTGGCTTATACTGCAGTCAAAAATGGCACCTAGTTTGTGCAAATGTTTCTAAGAAGACATTTAAAGTAATACAAACGCATCCTAACTTAAAATGGTGTTGTAAAAGTTGCGAGTCTGTGGAAAGGAATGGTTCTGCTGTGGGCACAGGATTTGTTGTTAAGTTGGTTGAGAAGATCAGCCAACAGCAAAAGGACCTAAAGGAAGTTATGAAACATCTAACAGAGAATATAGTTGATGTTTCAAATTATATACGCGCTACCAAGTGCCAAGTGCCTTCACTGCATCAACAGCAACAGCAACAAGTTCTGAATTCAAAACAACAAGTTCCTAATGCACAACTTCTGAAGCCTCTACTGCCTTCACTGCAACAACAGCAACAGCAACAAGTTCTGATTTCACAACAACAAGTTCCTAATACACAACTTCTGAAGCCTTTACTGCCTTCTCTGCAACAACAGCAACAGCAACAAGTTCTGATTTCACAACAACAAGTTCCTAATACACAACTTCTGAAGCCTTTACTGCCTTCTCTGCAACAACAGCAACAGCAACAAGTTCTGATTTCACAACAACAAGTTCCTAATACACAACTTCTGAAGCCTTTACTGCCTTCTCTGCAACAACAGCAACAGCAACAAGTTCTGATTTCACAACAACAAGTTCCTAATACACAACTTCTGAAGCCTTTACTGCCTTCTTTTCAACAACAGCAACAGCAACAAGTTCGGAATTCACAACAACAAGTTCCTAATACACAACTTCTGAAGCCTCTACTGCCTTCTCTTCAACAGCAGCAACAGAACCAAGTTCTGAATTCACAACAACAAGTTCCTAATACACAAGTACTGAGTCCTCAGCTGTTGACGCCTCTGTTGTCTACAATGCAACTACAACAGCAACAGCAACATGTTAATCCACAACTTTTGAAGCAACCACTACCTTCTCTGCAACAACAACAGCAACAGCAACAGGTACTGAATCCCCAACTCCTGAAACCTCTTCTGCCTTGTCTGCAACAACAACAGCAACAGCAACTGCGGACGCCTCTATTGACACTGCAACGCCAGCAACAGCTACAAGTCTCGAATCCACAACTATTTCTGCCGTCTCTGCTGCCTTCGATGCAAGTAAATAATCCATCTATTAAATATAGGGAAATAAGTGGCTCAGAACAAATGATGCCACCTCTACAAGAGCAGACTGTTACTATGAATGCCGAGCGACGTTTCGTCACACAACGCAGTGCAGCATGGATGATGCAGCAGATGAATAACCAAGATGCTCATACTGAGTGTAGGCTGCCATCAATGCTCCTCTTGGGAGACTCCACTTTGAGCAATACAAAAAATTACCATCTGTGGAACAATGAAGAGTATAGAATATTTCCAGGTATACGAATAAGAGAATTGACTCAACAACTACAAATGTCTCCGAACGAGGAAATCTTGAAGCATGACATTGTTTTTCTGCAGATCGGAGTACAAGATCTAAAATTGGGAATTGATGAAACAAATTTTGTAAACGATTTTTCAAATCTATTGCGGGTAGTCAAGGAGCGATTTAAAGGAGCTGAGATTTGCGCAAGTGGAATTCCACTAAGAAAAGATATTGGTGCATTCACTTGCAGAGTAAACTATGTTATACGAGAAGAAGTTCTTCGTAAAGGCGGTTGGTTTGTTGATCCTAGTCAATATATTAGAGAAAAAGAAATGAATGCAGATGGAAATAGGTTGAACTGCTTGGGCCAGTACACGTGGCTTGGTATTCTGAAGAAATTTGGAGAGGAAATTGTTAGAAAAAACAATCGTTCGGGAAACTGGTTGTGGTAAGCGGACTTGTGGATCATGGAAAAGAGGATTTGAAGAACAAACAACAAAATTCAGTAAGGATATTGCTGATCAATTCAAGGAGTCTGCTAAAGAAAATAGATAGTTTTAGGACAATAGTGGAGACCCATTGTCCCGATTTGTTTGTAGTCGTTGAGACCTGGTTAAGTGAAGACATTAGAAACAGTGAAATATCTTTGATGAATTATACAGTTCACAGGAAAGATCGCAATAGACACGGAGGGGGAGTTTTGATTGGCAGCAGGCATGGTCTTCAATGTAAAGTTCTATGGACAGATGAAGAATTTGAAATGATTTGTGTGACAATAAGTATTAATGATGGCAATGAAATGGATGTGATTGGTGCATATAGAAGTGGAGCAAACGGCATGGAGTTTCTTAAGAAATTAAATGACCGTTTGTTGAACCAGGATTTGCATCGTAAAACTATTGTGGCTGGTGATTTGAATTTCCCTGATATTGTTTGGAAGCAAGGTATTGATATGGATGGTACAACAAAGCAAGGCATTGTTTATTCCATAATGAACCAAGGTTATGAGCAGGTGGTGAAAGAAGGCACAAGGGTAATTGAAGGGGACCGAAGCAATCTATTAGATGTTGTCTTGATAAATCCAGGAGATATTTTGCTGAGAAGTGAAGTAGTTGAAGTGGAACTTAGTGATCATAAAGCAGTTGTTGTTGACATTGAATGTGACCAAAACAACCTTGCTGTGGAAGATGGAATGGAAACAAAGATATGGTTGTACAAAAAAGCATATCGAACAGGTATTCAAGAGGAATTAAGGAACCTTTACCAAGATTGGGCTTCTGAAGATAGTAACATTGAAGAATTGTGGAATGGGTTTCTGAAAATCTGCGATGAAGTTATGGAGATTCACATTCCCCAAAAAAGGCTGAAGAAAAATAGTGATCCTCTGTATTACAATGAAAAGATCAAGAAACTTAAACGACAGGCTCGCCTGCATAACAACAGGGGAAAATACAATAAAGAATCCAAGCAGAAGCAGAAACTTATCTCCAAAAAGCTAAACAATGAGAAGTCGAAAGCAAAGGATGAATATATGAAAAATATGTTTAGAAAACAAGATGAATCGGGTGGGTGGTCAAGATTATACAGGCATATACGAGTTCAAAAGGGTGGAACAGGTGAAAGAGCTTTGCCAACTTTAGTTGATGAAGATGGACAAGAGCACACAAGTAATGAAGACAAAGCGGATGCATTAAACATGTTTTATTCAAAAGTATTTAATAAGAGTCAATCGTCTGTGTATAGTACCGATGCCTTCATTCCAACATTCAACACTGCTGGCACGTGCTCAATGTCCATAAGTATTGCTGAAGTTCACGATGTGATTAGAAAGCTTAAAAATGGAAAAGCTCCTGGAGCAGATGGTTTAACAGCACGTTTCTTCAAATTGGGTGGATACAATATTTCCCAATACCTTTGTCATCTATTTACTTGTGTTCTTAAACAAGGGTTAATGCCAACTGATTGGAAAAAGGCCATTGTCATACCTATTTTTAAAAACGGAGAAAAGTGTCGTGTTTTCAATTACCGCCCGATTAGTCTAACGTCTATTGCTTGCAAAATTTTTGAGAAATTAATACACAAATATGTCTGGAAAATCTTAGTTGAACAGAATTGGATTGTAGACGCCCAACATGGATTCAGATCGAAACATTCTTGTGAGACACAACTGACTGGTTTTGTTCAAGAACTTTCAGATGCAATAGATGCTGGAGAGCAGGTGGATGCAGTTTTCTTGGATATGATGAAGGCATTTGACAAGGTCCATCATGAAATCCTTCTTCAGAAAATCAAGTCAATAGTTCCTGATCATGCGGTTATAGCAGTAATTAAAGCATTTCTCACGGGACGAAAGCAGAAGGTAAAAATTGACAATGTCTTGTCAAAAAGTATCGATGTCACGTCCGGAGTACCCCAAGGTAGCGTTCTTGGTCCGCTGCTCTTTCTTATTTATATTAACGATTTAGTTGTCAACTTAAACTCATGCGTAAGACTTTTTGCTGATGATTGTGTAGTATATCGCAAGATAAATGGTGAAGATGATGAAATACTGCTGCAGAAAGACTTGGACTCTATCGATGAGTGGATGATCAGGAATGAAATGAGTTTGAATGTAAAGAAGTGTGAGACTGTGAAGTATTGCCGAAGAAGAAACGTATCAACATCAACATACTTTGTTTGTAAACAGATGCTTCAACGAAAGGCTAGTTATAAATATCTTGGAATATGGATCAATGAGAAGTTAGATTGGAAAGATCACATTAATGCAGTTGCACGAAAGGCGATTAATAACATTAATTTTGTATACAGAAACTTGAACGGAACAAGTATTGATACAAAGAACATGGCCTATAAGTCACTTTTGAGACCGATTTTAGAATATGGAAGCGCCATTTGGGACCCATATAAGGACGGTGAAGTAAACACATTGGAAAAGGTTCAAAAAGTAGCTGCAAGAAGGGTGACTGGAAGAGTCAAGAAATGAAGAAAAGAGAGGAATGCAAGAGGCGAGGTAGCTGTTGTTTGGGAAAGTGTAACTGAAATGATGGAAGATTTGGAATGGGAATCGTTAGAGAGTAGAAGAAAGAACACGCGGTTATGTAACATGTTCAAAATGAGAAGGAATGAAGTTGGATGGAAAGAAATGGCTGGAAGGTTGAAGGAAAGGCATCAAGGAAGAACGATTAAGAAGGGAATGTTGGAGGAGATGTTTGCGAAGACGGACTGTGGGAAATATTCTTACTTGATGAGAACCATTCGAGATTGGAACCTGCTGGCAAATGAAATGGATGTGACAGAAGACATGAGCAGTAAAGAGTTTAGAAAGAAAATATCGGGCATTGGATTGGAAACGGAGATAGGAGGAAGAGAAGGAGTATGAGAAAGAAGATTTGGAAGAGTTAATTATAGTATTGTTATTTATAGTTTTAAGTTGTATTTGTATTTCCTTGCCACCTGTTTAAAACTACTTGCAAGATGTAAATAAATAAATAAAAATAAATACACAATCTGGGGTGGCAGCAGTATTATGCGAATGTCCCCATCACCCAAAAAGCTCTTCTGCTCTGCAAATTAAAAAATAAAAATTGGACTTGTTTTGAACCTGCGATCTTCTACATGTCGAACAAGCATCTTAAGGTGGCTGCATACGTGACTTTTCAACCAAAAAGCTACACATTTTCATTTTGAAGGGTTCAGTTTAGCAAATACTTCTCACTCATCAGATAAGTTAGGACACATCTGTTGGAACTAATCTACGCAGAAAAGAACTGCGAAAATAACATATTAGATGATTTTACTTCCTTGCACCTAAATATTCTCAAATCAAGACCTGAAGTTTAAGGAAATCCTACGAGTTGCCAAGAACAGCTAACTTTAATCTAATAAAAAGGCACATATGCATCACAAACCTGACACAATTTTGCCAACAAAACATGCGCTCTTTCTTCATCTTTCCAACGAAATGTTGAGATATTAATAATATCCACTATTATGAATGTAATATTTAAAATAACAGCACTGGGTTTTGACAGCTTTCAAACGCGTACGGATACACACGATTGTCATTTATTTTATTCTTAAATTACTGCAAAAATAAATATTATTGACTGAAAATATTGATAAGCTCCAGTATGCAGTGAATTTCCTTCATAAATCACCTTGGATTACTCAGCATGAACGATGTAAGGTATGTACTCAAAGGTAACTATTTCTTTTGATCGGATGTAGAGAAATAAGGTCACGTGATATGCAATGGCCTTAACCCCTGGTCCACCGGCCTTCCCGGCCTACCAATGTGTTTTTGACTATCATATTCAACAATAGAAAAAAGTAATATCAATATAATATATATTTTAAACACCTAGATGGGGTTTGAATTATAAAAAATCTAAAAGAAACAAAAAATATTTTTGAAAAAATGAGGAAAAAAACACAAATGTGGGGCCCTTTGTCGTCTTTCATTTTTCTCAAAAATAAATAAATAATCCAATTTATTACACAATCTGGGGTGGCAGCAGTATTATGCGCCTGCCCTCATCACCCAAAAAGCTCTTCTGCTCGGCAAATTAAAAAGTATATATATATATATATATAAATTGGCCGTGTTTTGAACCTACGATCTTCTCAGGCATCTTAACCACCGGGCCACCGGCCTCCCCGGCCTACTATTGTGTTTTTGACAATCATATTCAACAATTGAAAAAGGTAATATCAATACAATATATATTTTAAACCCCAAGATGGGGTTTGATATAAACATCTAAAAGACACAAAAAATATTTTTGAAAAAATGAGGAAAAAAACATAATGTAGGGCCCTTGTCGTCTTTCATTTTTCTTAAAAATAAATATTCCAATTTATTTCACAATCTGGAGTGGCAGCAGTATTCTGCGACTGCCCCTAACCCCAGGATGGGGGTTTGAAGGATAAAAACATCTACTAGAAAAAAAATATTTTAGGAAAAATGAGAAAAAAAACACAATGGAGGGGTTCTTTGCTGTCTCGTATTTTTCTTAAAAATAAAAAATCCAATTTATTACACAATCTGTGGTGGAAGCAGTATTATGCGCCTGCTCCCATCACCCAAAAAGCTCTTCAGCTCTGAACAAAAAAAAAAAAAAAAAAAATTGCCGTGTTTTGGTCCTGCGATCTTCTAAATGTCGAACAAGCATCTTAACCACTGGGCCACCGGCCTCCACGGCCTATCAATGTGATTTTGACAATCATATTCAACAATTGAAAAAAGTAACATCAATATAATTCATATTTTAAACACCAGGATGGGTGTTTGAACTATCAAAAATGTAAAAGAAACAAAAATATTTTTGAAAAAATGAGGAAGAAAACACAAATGTAGGGCCCTTGTCTTCTTTCATTTTTCTTAAAAATAAAAAATCCAATTTATTACACAATCTGTGGTGAAAGCAGTATTATGCGCCTGCTCCCATCACCCCAAAAGCTCTTCTGCTCTGAACAATTAAAAAAAAAAAAACTTGACCGAATTTTAAACCTGCGATCTTCTACGTGGCGAACAGGCATCTTAACCACTGGGCCCGGCCTTCCCGGCCTACCAATGTGTTTTTGACAATCATATTCAACAATTGAAAAAAGTTATATCAATATATTATATATTTTAAACACCAGGATGGGGTTTGAATTATAAAAAATCTATAAGAAACAAAAAATATTTTTGAACAAATTAGGAAAAAAATACAAATGTGGGGCAATTTGTCGTCTTTCATTTTTCTTAAAAATGAATAATCTAATTTTATACACATTCCAGGGTCGCAGCAGTATCATGCGCCTGCCCCCAACCCTAGGATGGGGTTTGAATTATAAAAAATCTTAAAGAAACAAAAAAAAGTTTAGAAAAAATGAGGAAAAAACACAATTGAGGGGCACTTTGCTGTCTCTCATTTTTCTTAAAAGTAAATGATCCAATTTATTACACAATCTGAAGTGGCAGCAGTATTATGCGCCTAGCCACAACACCCAAAAAACTCTTCTGCTCTGCAAATTAAAAATAATAAAAAAATAATAAAAAAAATTGTCGTGTTTTGACCCTGCGATCTTCTACATGGCGAACAAGCATCTTAACCAATAGGCAACCGGCCTTCCCGGCCTACTAATGTGTTTTTGACAATCAAATTCAACATTTGAAAAAATGAGGAAAAAACGCAAATGTGGAGCACTTTGTTGTCTTTCATTTTACTCAAAAATTAATAATCCAATTTATTACACAATTTGGGGTAGCAGCAGTATTATGCGCCTGCCCCCATTACCCAAAAAGCTCTTCTAATCTGCAAATTAAAAGAAAAAAAATTGACGTGTTTTGAACCTGCGTTCTTCTTCATGTCGAACAAGCATCTTAACCCCTGGGCCACCGGCCTCCCCGGCCTTCCAATGTGTTTTGACAATCATATTTAACAATTGAAAAAAAGTAATATCAATATAATATATATATTAAACACCTAGATGTTGTTTGAATTATGAAAAATCTAAAAGAAACAAAAAATATTTTTGAAAAAATTAGGAAAAAAACACAAATGTGTGGCCCTTTGTCGTCTTTAATTTTTCTTAAAAATGAATAATCTAATTTTATACACAGTCCGAGTTCGCAGCAGTATCATGCGCCTGCCCTAATCACCCAAAAAGATCTTCTAGCTCTGCAAATAAAAAAAAAACTTGCCCTATTTTAAACCTGCGATCTTCTACGTGGCGAACAGGCATCTTAACCACTGGGTCCCGGCCTCTCCGGCCTACCAATGTGTTTTTGACAATCATATTCAACAATTGAAAAAAGTTATATCAATATAATATATATTTTAAAAACAATGATGGGTTTTAAATTATAAAAAATCTGTAAGAAACAAAAAATATTTTTGAAAAAATTAGGAAAAAAATACAAATGTGGGGCAATTTGTCGTCTTTCATTTTTCTTAAAAATGAATAATCTAATTTTATACACAGTCCGAGGTCGCAGCAGTATCATGTGCCTGCCCCCAACCCTAGGATGGGGTTTGAATTATAAAAAATCTAAAAGAATAAAGAATATTTTAGAAAAAATGAGGAAAATAACACAATTGAGGGGCCATTTGCTGTCTCTCATTTTTCTTAAAAATAAATGATCCAATTTATTACACAATCTGAAGTGGCAGCAGTATTATGCGCCTACCTCCAACACCCAAAAAACTCTTCTGCTCTGCAAATTAAAAATAAAAAAATTAAAAATAAAAATGGTCGTGTTTTGACCCTGCGATCTTCTACATGGCGAACAAGCATCTTAACCACTGAGCAACCGGCCTCCCCGGCCTACTAATGTGTTTTTGAAATCAAATTCAACATTTGAAAAAATGAGGAAAAAACGCAAATGTGGAGCACTTTGTTGTCTTTCATTTTTCTCAAAAATTAATAATCCAATTTATTACACAATTTGGGGTAGCAGCAGTATTATGCGCCTGCCCCCATTACCCAAAAAGCTCTTCTAATCTGCAAATTAAAAGAAAAAAAAATGGATGTGTTTTGAACCTGCGTTCTCCTTCATGTCGAACAAGCATCTTAACCCCTGGGCCACCGGCCTCCCTGGCCTACCAATGTGTTTTGACAATCATATTTAACAATTGAAAAAAAGTAATATCAATATAATATATATATTAAACACCTAGATGTTGTTTGAATTATAAAAAATCTAAAAGAAACAAAAAATATTTTTTAAAAAAATTAGGAAAAAAACACAAATGTGGGGCCCTTTGTCGTCTTTCATTTTTCTTAAAAATGAATAATCTAATTTTATACACAGTCCGAGGTCGCAGCAGTATCATGTGCCTGCCCCCAACCCTAGAATGGGGTTTGAATTATTAAAAATCTAAAAGAATAAAAAATATTTTAGAAAAAGTTAGGAAAAAAACACAATTGAGGGGCCCTTTGCTGTCTCTCATTTTTCTTAAAAATAAATGATCCAATTTATTACACAATCTGAAGTGGCAGCAGTATTATGCGCCTACCCCCAACACCTAAAAAACTCTTCTGCTCTGCAAATTAAAAATAAAAAAAATAAAAAATAAAAATGGTCGTGTTTTGACCCTGCGATCTGCTACTAGGCGAACAAGCTTCTTAACCACTGAGCAACCGGCTCCCCGGCCTACCAATGTGTTTTTGACAATCAAATTCAACATTTGAAAAAATGAGGAAAAGACGCAAATGTGGAGCACTTTGTTGTCTTTTATTTTTCTCAAAAATTAAGAATCCAATTTATTACACAATTTGGGGTAGCAGCAGTATTATGCGCCTGACCCCATTACCCAAAAAGCTCTTCTAATCTGCAAATTAAAAGAAAAAAAATGGATGTGTTTTGAACCTGCGTTCTTCTTCATGTCGAACAAGCATCTTAACCCCTGGGCCACCGGCCTCCCTGGCCTACCAATGTGTTTTGACAATCATATTTAACAATTGAAAAAAAGTAATATCAATATAATATATATATTAAACACCTAGATGTTGTTTGAATTATAAAAAATCTAAAAGAAACAAAAAATATTTTTGAAAAAATGAGGAAAAAAACACAAATGTGGGGCCCTTTGTCGTCTTTCATTTTTCTTAAAAATGAATAATCTTATTTTATACACAGTCCGAGTTCGCAGCAGTATCATGCGCCTGCCCCCAACCCTAGGATGGGATTTGAATTATAAAAAATCTAAAAGAAACAAAAAATATTTTAGAAAAAATTAGGAAAAAACACAATTGAGGGGCCCTTTGCTGTCTCTCATTTTTCTTAAAAATAAATTTTATAATTTATTACACAATTTGAAGTGGCAGCAGTATTATGCATCTACCCCCAACACCCAAAAAACTCTTCTGCCCTGCAAATAAAAAATAAAAAAAAATAAAAAAATAAAAAATTGTCGTGATTTGACCCTGCGAACTTCTACATGGCGAACAAGCATCTTAACCACTGGGCAACCGGCCTCCCCGGCCTACTTATGTGTTTTTGACAATCAAATTCAACATTTGAAAAAATGAGGAAAAAACGCAAATGTGGAGCACTTTGTTGTCTTTTATTTTTCTCAAAAATTAAGAATCCAATTTATTACACAATTTGGGGTAGCAGCAATATTATGCGCCTGCCTCCATTACCCAAAAAGCTCTTCTAATCTGCAAATTAAAAGAAAAAAAATTGATGTGTTTTGAACCTGCGTTCTTCTTCATGTCGAACAAGCATCTTAACCCCTGGGCCACCGGCCTCCACGGCCTACCAATGTGTTTTGACAATCATATTTAACAATTGAAAAAAGTAATATTAATATAATATATATACTAAACACCTAGATGCTGTTTGAATTATAAAAAATCTAAAAAAAACAAAAAATATTTTTGAAAAATTATGAAAAAAACACAAATGTGGGGCCCTTTGTCATTTTTCATTTTTCTAAAAAAAGAATAATTTAATTTTATACACAGTCCGAGGTCGCAGCAGTATCATGCGCCTGCCCCCAACCCTAGGATGGGATTTGAATTATAAAAAATCTAAAAGAAACAAAAAATATTTTAGAAAAAATTAGGAAAAAATCACATTTGAGGGGCCCTTTGCTGTCTCTCATTTTTCTTAAAAATAAATTATCTAATTTATTACACAATCTGAAGTGGCAGCAGTATTATGCGCCTACCCCAAACACCCAAAAAACTCTTCTGCCCTGCAAATAAAAAAAAAAAAAAAAAAAAAAAAATGGTCGTGTTTTGACCCTGCGATTTTCTACATGGCGTACAAGCATCTTAACCACTGGGCAACCGGCCTCCCCGGCCTACCAATGTGTTTTTGACAATCAAATTCAACATTTGAAAAAATGAGGAAAAAACGCAAATGTGGAGCCCTTTGTTGTCTTTCATTTTTCTCAAAAATTAATAATCCAATTTATTACACAATTTGGGGTAGCAGCAGTATTATGCGTCTGCCCGTCTTACCCAAAAAGCTCTTCTAATCTGCAAATTAAAAGAAAAAAAATGGGTGTGTTTTGAAACTGCGTTCTTCTTCATGTCGAACAAGCATCTTAACCCCTGGGCCACCGGCCTCCCCGGCCTACCAATGTGTTTTGACAATCATATTTAACAATTGAAAAAAATTAATATTAATATAATATATATATTAAACACCTAGATGTTGTTTGAATTATAAAAAATCTAAAAGAAACAAAAAATTTTTTAGAAAAAATTAGGAAAAAAACACAATTGAGGGGCCCTTTGCTGTCTCTCATTTTTCTTAAAAATAAATTATCTAATTTATTACACAATCTAAAGTGGCAGCAGTATTATGCGCCTACCCTCAACACCCAAAAAACTCTTCTGCCCTGCAAATAAAAAAAATAAATAAAAAGAAAATGTCGTGTTTTGACCCTGCGATCTTCTACATGGCGAACAAGCATTTTAACCACTGGGCAACCGGCCTCCCCGGCCTACCAATGTGTTTTTGACAATCAAATTCAACATTTGAAAAAATGAGGAAAAAACGCAAATGTGGAGCCCTTTGATGTCTTTCATTTTTCTCAAATATTAATAATCCAATTTATTACACAATTTGGGGTAGCAGCAGTATTATGCGCCTGCCCCCATTACCCAAAAAGCTCTTCTAATCTGCAAATTAAAAGAAAAAATAATGGAAGTGTTTTGAACCTGCGTTCTTCTTCATGTCGAACAAGCATCTTAACCCCTGGGCCACCGGCCTCCCCGGCCTACCAATGTGTTTTGACAATCATATTTAACAATTAAAAAAAAGTAATATCAATATAATATATATATTAAACACCTAGATGTTGTTTGAATTATAAAAAATCCCAGAAAAAACACTCCGTGTAAAAATACCAGCCAAGTCTCTTTAACTAAAAAAAAAAATAGACGAAATCTAAAAATTCAGCACTGAAAAGGAGTGATATCAAAAAAGAGCCAAGTCAACGAATTTTCCAAATTTTAATCGTACCATTGAAATAAAAATATCAACCCCCGAGAAATACTTAAAAAAAGGACTTGGCGCATCGTTTTTTTAAAGACACTTTTCTATCCTAAAAGTATAGGAAGAACTCTACAAGTATATTTTCCTGAGTATATCACATTCATTATCGACGAATCATACTACGTTTTAATATAACTAGTACTCTTACCTACTGGCAGTTTTGGTATTTTGTCAATATTCAGAGGAAATAAACGGATAAACGAATAACGAATAAACGGAAGCGGCCTAGTCTATTCGTTATTGCCACTATTTCTAGGGTCATATTAATCAATCATACTTCTCAATATCATGACTGAGGGAAATAGCGAAAGCGCTCATTACAAGAAGGCCGTCAATGAGATTTGTATAAGTGACTAGTGCACTGAGCCATGCTGCTCAAATAATTACTGACTAGATTTTTATCTAAAGTAATACGTTATGTAATTTATGAATTTTTTTGGTATAAAATGTTAATTAATAGCAATTAATTACACGGCGAGAAGGTTCAAAGTATAATGCTGTAGTAGGTATGTTGATGTACCCACAAAACTATAGGTACCTACCAATCACAAACACAACTGTTCTGTATTTATTGCTTGTAAGACAATGCTATGTTTCTTTGCGTACTTATATTTAAATTTAAAATATTTTACAGAATGTTCAATATTTAATTTGAAAGTTTTGTCCCAATTTTTCTAGGCATTTCTGAACTACGTAGTATGTGAGTGGCATAAGCTTAAGAATAGAAAAATGTCTTTAAAAAAACGATGCGCCAAGTCCTTTTTTTAAGTATTTCTCGGGGGTTGATATTTTTATTTCAATGGTACGATTAAAATTTGGAATATTCGTTGACTTGGCTCCTTTTTTGATATCACTCCTTTTCAGTGCTGAATTTTTAGATTTCGTCTATTTTTTTTTATAGTTAAAGAGACTTGGCTGGTATTTTTACACGGAGTGTTTTTTCTGGGATATCACTTCTTTTGTTAGTTTATTCATACAGCTTGTAGCACATGTCCGAGCAGGGACTAATTTCTTTAAAAAAATACGCCTCAACCGATTTGGTTACTATGAAAAGTTGCGTTTGGTATAAGATGAAAATGATTATCCAAGAAGAATAGCTTAAGTTTCGTTATAATCGATCCAGCCGTTTTCGATACATGACGTCACTTCCGGTTTTGAAATAGCGGCCGAATTCCGGTATAGGTAATAAGAAAACAATCTAGTTTTATCTAGTTGATACCTTCATGAACGACCATCTGAATTCCTAATCCCTATATTTCCGTAAAATCGGTCATGCCGTTTGTAATATATGACGTCACTTCCGGTTTCATTTAGTGGTTCCTGCCGCCATTTCCGGTACCATTAATTTATTTATTCATTTTTCACAATTGATTTTTCAAACTAATAGCAGAATGAATACGCAGGAGCTAGTTCAGTTGCAATCGGTACAGGCGTTTTAGATATATGACGTCACTTCCGGTTTCAGGAATGGCGGCCGAGAACACTGCTTCCTTGAATATATAAATTGTATTGTCTATGTTACAATGTAAGTTAATTATGTACGTATTTTAAGTATAATTTGTTGAAATAAGTCAAATATTGCGTATTTATGACGTCACTTCCGGTTTAGAAAATAAGAAAATAATATTTTTTTTATTGATACTTCATAAAGATGACCATCCAAATCGAATGGCGCTAATTTCGTTCTAATCGGTCCAGACGTTTTTGAGTTATGACGTCACTTCCGGTTTCAAAATGGCGGCTTCCGGTTGGTTTTATAAAAAGGCACCTCAGACGCCAAAAGTGCACATGTGGTAAAAATTTCAGGTCGATCGGTTCAGCCGTTTAGGCTGTGGCGGTGATAGCGACGTTTCGTGATATCAGAATCATCATCATCTTCAGAATCAGAAAGTGGTGTAATTTCACTGTTTTCTCGGTCCTCTAGCGCGCAAATGGCATAACCTATTGTTCCCAAATTTGGTATATGTAGTGGGGTGGGCCATAGCTCGAAATTAAGATATTTCGCAACAATGTGAAATTTACCAATTTTGAGATCCAGTAGGCCGAAAATGCCATGTTGTTGCTTACAGTAAAAGTGTTTGGTCTGCTCCTCAGTTTATTAGGCATTTACGGTATGTTGAGTGACTGTGAGTGTATAGTACGACTTGGCTGGGTGGAGCGACCGCTCCACTAGATCTAAAAGAAACAAAAAATATTTTTGAAAAACTAGGAAAAATACACAAATGTGGGGCCGTTTGTCGTCTATCATTTTTCTTAAAAACGAATAATCTAATTTTATACACAGTCCGAGGTCGCAGCAGTATCATGTGCCTGCCCCCAACCCTAGGATGGGGTTTGAATTATAAAAAATCTAAAAGAATAAAAAATATTTTAGAAAAAATGAGGAAAAAAACACAATTGAGGGGCCCTTTGCTGTCTCTCATTTTTCTTAAAAATAAATGATCCAATTTATTACACAATCTGAAGTGGCAGCAGTATTATGCGCCTACCCCTAACACCCAAAAAAGTCTTCTGCTCTGCAAATTAAAAATAAAAAAAATAAAAAATAAAATAAGTCGTGTTTTGACCCTGCGATCTTCTACATGGCGAACAAGCATCTTAACCACTGGGCAACCGGCCTCCCCGGCCTACCAATGTGTTTTTGACAATCAAATTCAACATTAGAAAAAATGAGGAAAAAACGCAAATGTGGAGCACTTTGTTGTCTTTCATTTTACTCAAAAATTAATAATCCAATTTATTACACAATTTGGGGTAGCAGCAGTATTATGCGCCTGCCCCCATTACCCAAAAAGCTCTTATAATCTGCAAATTAAAAGAAAAAAAATGGATGTGTTTTGAACCTGCGTTCTTCTTCATGTCGAACAAGCATCTTAACCCCTGGGCCACCGGCCTCCACGGCCTACCAATGTGTTTTGACAATCATATTTAACAATTGAAAAAAAGTAATATCAATATAATATATATAATAAACACCTAGATGTTGTTTAAATTATAAAAAATCTAAAAGAAACAAAAAATATTTTTGAAAAAATTAGGAAAAAAACACAAATGTGGGGCCCTTTGTCGTCTTTCATTTTTCTAAAAAATGAAAAATCTAATTTTATACACAGTCCGAGGTCGCAGCAGTATCATGCGCCTGCTTCCAACCCTAGGATGGGATTTGAATTATAAAAAATTAAAAGAAACAAAAAATATTTTAGAAAAAATTAGGAAAAAAACACAATTGAGGGGCCCTTTGCTGTCTCTCATTTTTCTTAAAAATAAATGATCCAATTTATTACACAATCTGAAGTGGCAGCAGTATTATGCGCCTACCCCCAACACCCAAAAAAGTCTTCTGCACTGCAAATTAAAAATAAAAAAAATAAAAAATAAAAATGGTCGTGTTTTGACCCTGCGATCTTCTACATGGCGAACAAGGATCTTAACCACTGAGCAACCGGCCTCCCCGGCCTATTAATGTGTTTTTGACAATCAAATTCAACATTTGAAAAAATGTGGAAAAAACGCAAATGTGGAGCACTTTGTTGTCTTTCATTTTACTCAAAAATTAATAATCCAATTTATTACACAATTTGGGGTAGCAGCAATATTATGCGCCTGCCCCCATTACCCAAAAAGCTCTTCTAATCTGCAAATTAAAAGAAAAAAAATGGATGTGTTTTGAACCTGCGTTCTTCTTCATCAAGCATCCTAACCCCTGGGCCACCGGCCTCCCCGGCCTACCAATGTGTTTAGACAATCATATTTAACAATTGAAAAAAAGTAATATCAATATAATATATAAATTAAACACCTAGATGCTGTTTGAATTATAAAAAATCTAAAAGAAACAAAAAATATTTTTGAAAAAATTAGGAAAAAAACACAAATGTGGGGCCCTTTGCTGTCTCTCATTTTCTTAAAAATAAATTAACCAATTTATTACACAATCTGAAGTGGCAGCAGTATTATGCGCCTACCCCCAACACCCAAAAAACTCTTCTGCTCTGCAAATTAAAAAAAAAAAAAAAAAAAAAAAAAAAATGGTCGTGTTTTAACCCAGCAATCTTCTACATGGCGAACAAGCATCTTAACCACTGGGCAACCGGTCTCCCCGGCCTACCAATGTGTTTTGACAATCAAATTCAACATTTGAAAAAATGAGGAAAAAACGCAAATGTGGAGCCCTTTGTTGTCTTTCATTTTACTCAAAAATTAATAATCCAATTTATTACACAATTTGGGGTAGCAGCAGTATTATGCGGCTGCTCCCATTACCCAAAAAGATCTTCTAATCTGCAAATTAAAAGAAAAAAATGGATGTGTTTTGAACCTGCGTTCTTCTTCATGTCGAACAAGCATCCTAACCCCTGGGCCACCGGCCTCCCTGGCCTACCAATGTGTTTTGACAATCATATTTAACAATTGAAAAAAAGTAATATCAATATAATATATAAATTAAACACCTAGATGCTGTTTGAATTATAAAAAATCTAAAAGAAACAAAAAATATTTTTGAAAAAATTAGGAAAAAAACACAAATGTGGGGCCCTTTGCTGTCTCTCATTTTCTTAAAAATAAATTAACCAATTTATTACACAATCTGAAGTGGCAGCAGTATTATGCGCCTACCCCCAACACCCAAAAAACTCTTCTGCTCTGCAAATTAAAAAAAAAAAAAAAAAAAAAAAAAAAAATGGTCGTGTTTTGACCCTGCGATCTTCTACATGGCGAACAAGCATCTTAACCACTGACCAACCGGCCTCCCCGGCCTACCAATGTGTTTTTGACAATCAAATTCAACATTTGAAAAAATGAGGAAAAAACTCAAATGTGGAGCACTTTGTTGTCTTTCATTTTTCTCAAAAATAATAATCCAATTTATGACACAATTTGGGGTAGCAGCAGTATTATGCGCCTGCCCCCATTACCCAAAAAGCTCTTCTAATCTGCAAATTAAAAAAAAAAGGGATGTGTTTTGAACCTGCGTTCTTCTACATGTCGAACAAGCATCTTAACCCCTGGGCCACCGGCCTCCACGGCCTACCAATGTGTTTTGACAATCATATTTAACAATTGAAAAAAAGGAATATCAATATAATATATATATTAAACACCAAGATGCTGTTTGAATTATAAAAAATCTAAAAGAAACAAAAAATATTTTTGAAAAGAATTAGGTAAAAAACACAAATGTGGGGCCCTTTGTCGTCTTTCATTTTTCTTAAAAATGAATAATCAAATTTTATACACAGTCCGAGGTCGCAGCGGTATCATGTGCCTGCCCCCAACCCTAGGATGGGGTTTGAATTATAAAAAATCTAAAAGAATAAAAAATATTTTAGAAAAAATGAGGAAAAAAACACAATTGAGGGGCCCTTTGCTGACTCTTATTTTTCTTAAAAATAAATGATCCAATTTATTACACAATCTGAAGTGGCAGCAGTATTATGCGCCTACCCCCAACACCCAAAAAACTCTTCTGCTCTGCAAATTAAAAAAAAAAAATAAAAAAAAAAAATGGTCGTGTTTTGACCCTGCGATCTTCTACATGGCGAACAAGCATCTTAACCACTGAGCAACCGGCCTCCCCGGCCTACCAATGTGTTTTTGACAATCAAATTCAACATTTGAAAAAATGAGGAAAAAACGCAAATGTGGAGCACTTTGTTGTCTTTCATTTTTTCCAAAAATGATAATCCAATTTATTACACAATTTGGGGTAGCAGCAGTATTATGCGCCTGCCCCCATTACCCAAAAAACTCTTCTAATCTGCAAATTAAAAGAAAAAAAATGGATGTGTTTTGAACCTGCGTTCTTCTTCATGTCGAACAAGCATCTTAACCCCTGGGCCACCGGCCTCCCCGGCCTACCAATGTGTTTTGACAATCATATTTAACAATTAAAAAATAAAAGTAATATCAATATAATATATATATTAAACACCTAGATGCTGTTTGAATTATAAAAAATCTAAAAGAAACAAAAAATATTTTTGAAAAATTAGGAAAAAAACACAAATGTGGGGCCCTTTGTCGTCTTTCATTTTTCTAAAAAAAGAATAATCTAATTTTATACACAGTCCGAGGTCGCAGCAATATCATGCGCCTGCCCCTAACCCTAGGAGGGGATTTGAATTATAAAAAATCTAAAAGAAACAAAAAATATTTTAGAAAAATATAGGAAAAAAACACAATTGAGCGGCCCTTTGCTGTCTCTCATTTTTCTTAAAAATAAATGATCCAATTTATTACACAATCTGAAGTGGCAGCAGTATTATGCGCCTACCCCCAACACCCAAAAAAGTCTTCTGCTCTGCAAATAAAAAATAAAAAAAATAAAAAATAAAAATGGTCGTGTTTTAACCCAGCAATCTTCTACATGGCGAACAAGCATCTTAACCACTGGGCAACCGGTCTCCCCGGCCTACCAATGTGTTTTGACAATCAAATTCAACATTTGAAAAAATGAGGAAAAAACGCAAATGTGGAGCCCTTTGTTGTCTTTCATTTTACTCAAAAATTAATAATCCAATTTATTACACAATTTGGGGTAGCAGCAGTATTATGCGGCTGCTCCCATTACCCAAAAAGATCTTCTAATCTGCAAATTAAAAGAAAAAAATGGATGTGTTTTAAACCTGCGTTCTTCTTCATGTCGAACAAGCATCCTAACCCCTGGGCCACCGGCCTCCCCGGCCTACCAATGTGTTTTGACAATCATATTTAACAATTGAAAAAAAGTAATATCAATATAATATATAAATTAAACACCTAGATGCTGTTTGAATTATAAAAAATCAAAAAGAAACAAAAAATATTTTTGAAAAAATTAGGAAAAAAACACAAATGTGGGGCCCTTTGCTGTCTCTCATTTTCTTAAAAATAAATTAACCAATTTATTACACAATCTGAAGTGGCAGCAGTATTATGCGCCTACCCCCAACACCCAAAAAACTCTTCTGCTCTGCAAATTAAAAAAAAAAAAAAAAAAAAAAAAAAAAAAAAAATGGTCGTGTTTTGACCCTGCGATCTTCTACATGGCGAACAAGCATCTTAATCCCTGGGCCACCGGCCTCCACGGCCTACCAATGTGTTTTGACAATCATATTTAACAATTGAAAAAAAGGAATATCAATATAATATATATATTAAACACCAAGATGCTGTTTGAATTATAAAAAATCTGAAAGAAACAAAAAATATTTTTGAAAAGAATTAGGTAAAAAACACAAATGTGGGGCCCTTTGTCGTCTTTCATTTTTCTTAAAAATGAATAATCAAATTTTATACACAGTCCGAGGTCGCAGCGGTATCTTGTGCCTGCCCCCAACCCTAGGATGGGGTTTGAATTATAAAAAATCTAAAAGAATAAAAAATATTTTAGAAAAAATGAGGAAAAAAACACAATTGAGGGGCCCTTTGCTGACTCTTATTTTTCTTAAAAATAAATGATCCAATTTATTACACAATCTGAAGTGGCAGCAGTATTATGCGCCTACCCCCAACATCCAAAAAACTCTTCTGCCCTGCAAATAAAAAAAAAAAAAAAAATTGTCGTGTTTTGACCCTGCGATCTTCTACATGGCATACAAGCATCTTAACCACTGGGCAACCGGCCTCCCCGGCCTACCAATGTGTTTTGACAATCATATTTAACAATTGAAAAAAAGTAATATCAATAAAATATATATATTAAACACCTAGATGCTGTTTGAATTATAAAAAATCTAAAAGAAACAAAAAATATTTTTTAAAAAAATTAGGAAAAAAACACAAATGTGGGGCCCTTTGTCGTCTTTCATTTTTCTTAAAAATGAATAATCAAATTTTATACACAGTCCGAGGTCGCAGCAGTATCATGTGCCTGCCCCCAACCCTAGGATGGGGTTTGAATTATAAAAAATCTAAAAGAATAAAACATATTTTAGAAAAAAATAGGAAAAAAACACAATTGAGGGGCCCTTTGCTGTCTCTCATTTTTCTTAAAAATTAATGATCCAATTTATTACACAATCTGAAGTGGCAGCAGTATTATGCGCCAACCCCCAACAACCAAAAAACTCTTCTGCTCTGCAAATTAAAAATAAAAAAAATAAAAAATAAAAATTGTCGTGTTTTGACCCTGCAATCTTCTACATGGCGAACAAGCATCTTAACCACTGGGCAACCGGCCTCCCCGGCCTACCAATGTGTTTTGACAATCAAATTGAACATTTGAAAAAATGAGGAAAAAACGCAAATGTGGAGCCCTTTGTTGTCTTTCATTTTACTCAAAAATTCATAATCCAATTTAATACACAATTTGGGGTAGCAGCAGTGTTATGCGACTACCCCCATTACCCAAAACGCTCTTCTAATCTGCAAATTAAAAGAAAAAAAATGGATGTGTTTTGAACCTGCGTTCTTCTTCATGTCGAACAAGCATCTAAACCCCTGGGCCACCGGCCTCCCCGGCCTACCAATGTGTTTTGACAATCATATTTAACAATTGAAAAAAAGTAATATCAATATAATATATATATTAAACACCTAGATGCTGTTTGAATTATAAAAAATCTAAAAGAAACAAAAAATATTTTTGAAAAAATTAGGAAAAACACACAAATGTGGGGCCCTTTGTCGTCTTACATTTTTCTTAAAAATGAATAATCTAATTTTATACACAGTCCGAGGTCGCAGCAGTATCATGTTCCCGCCCCCAACCCTAGGATGGGGTTTGAATTATAAAAAATCTAAAAGAATAAAAAATATTTTAGAAAAAAATAAGATAAAAACATAATTGAGGGGCCCTTTGCTGTCTCTCATTTTTCTTAAAAATAAATGATCTAATTTATTACACAATCTGAAGTGGCAGCAGTATTATGCGCCTACACCCAAAAAACTCTTCTGCTCTGCAAATTAAAAATAAAAAAAATAAAAAATAAAAATGGTCGTGTTTTGACCCTGCGATCTTCTACATGGCGAACAAGCATCTTAACCACTGGGCAACCGGCCTCCCCGGCCTACCAATGTGTTTTTGACAAAAAAATTCAACATTAGAAAAAATGAGGAAAAAACGCAAATGTGGAGCACTTTGTTGTCTTTCATTTTACTCAAAAATTAATAATCCAATTTATTACACAATTTGGGGTAGCAGCAGTATTATGCGCCTGCCCCCATTACCCAAAAAGCTCTTCTAATCTGCAAATTAAAAGAAAAAAAATGGATGTGTTTTGAACCTGCGTTCTTCTTCATGTCGAACAAGCATCTTAACCCCTGGGCCACCGGCCTCCCCGGTCACCAATGTGTTTTGACAATCATATTTAACAATTAAAAAAAAGGAATATCAATATAATATATATATTAAACACCTAGATGCTGTTTGAATTATAAAAAATCTAAAAGAAACAAAAAATATTTTTGAAAAAATTAGGAAAAAAACACAAATGTGGGGCCCTTTGTCGTCTTTCATTTTTCTTAAAAATGAATAATCTAATTTTAACATCAGTCCGAGGTCGCAGCAGTATCATGTGCCTGCCCCCAACCCTAGGATGGGGTTTGAATTATAAAAAATCTAAAAGAATAAAAACTATTTTAGAAAAAATGAGGAAAAAAACACAATTGAGGGGCCCTTTGCTGTCTCTCATTTTTCTTAAAAATAAATGATCCAATTTATTACACAATCTGAAGTGGCAGCAGTATTATGCGCCTACCCCCAACACCCAAAAAACTCTTTTGCTCTGCAAATTAAAAATAAAAAAAATAAAAAATAAAAATGGTCGTGTTTTGACCCTGCAAACTTCTACATGGCGAACAAGCATCTTAACCACTGGGCAACCGGCCTCCCCGGCCTACCAATGTGTTTTGACAATCATATTTAACAATTGAAAAAAAGGAATATCAATATAATATATATATTAAACACCTAGATGCTGTTTGAATTATAAAAAATCTAAAAGAAACAAAAAATATTTTTGAAAAAATTAGGAAAAAAACACAAATGTGGGGCCCTTTGTCGTCTTTCATTTTTCTTAAAAATGAATAATCTAATTTTAACCTCAGTCCGAGGTCGCAGCAGTATCATGCGCCTGCCCTCAACCCTAGGATGGGATTTGAATTATAAAAAATCTAAAAGAAACAAAAAATATTTTAGAAAAAATTAGGAAAAAAACACAATTGAGGGGCCCTTTGCTGTCTCTCATTTTCTTAAAAATAAATTCACCAATTTATTACACAATCTAAAGTGGCAGCATTATTATGCGCCTACCCCCAACATCCAAAAAACTCTTCTGCCCTGCAAATAAAAAAAAAAAAAAAAAATTGTCGTGTTTTGACCCTGCGATCTTCTACATGGCATACAAGCATCTTAACCACTGGGCAACCGGCCTACCCGTCCCACCAATGTGTTTTTGACAATCAAATTCAACATTTGAAAAAATGAGGAAAAAACTCAAATGTGGAGCACTTTGTTGTCTTTCATTTTTCTCAAAAATAAATAATCCAATTTATTACACAATTTGGGGTAGCAGCAGTATTATGCGCCTGTCCCCATTACCCAAAAAGCTCTTCTAATCTGCAAATTAAAAGAAAAAAAATGGATGTGTTTTGAACCTGCGATCTTCTTCATGTCGAACAAGCATATAACCCCTGGGCCACCGGCCTCCCCGGCCTACCAATGTGTTTTGACAATCATATTTAACAATTTAAAAAAAAAAGTAACATCAATACAATATATATATTAAACACCTAGATGATGTTTGAATTATAAAAAATCTAAAAGAAACAAAAATATTTTTGAAAAAATTTGGAAAAAAACACAAATGTGGGGCCCTTTGTCGTCTTTCATTTTCTTAAAAATGGATAATCTAATTTTATACACAGTCCGAGGTCGCAGCAGTATCATGTGCCTAACCCTAACCCTAGGATGGGGTTTGAATTATAAAAAAACTAAAAGAATAAAAAATGTTTTAGAAAAAAATAAGAAAAAAACACAATTTAGGGGCCCTTTGCTGTCTCTCATTTTTCTTAAAAATTAATGATCCAATTAATTACACAATCTGAAGTGGCAGCAGTATTATGCGCATACCCCCAACACCCAAAAAACTCTTCTGCTCTGCAAATTAAAAATAAAAAAAATTAAAAATAAAAATGGTCGTGTTTTGACCCTGCGATCTTCTACATGGCGAACAAGCATCTTAACCACTGGGCAACCGGCCTCCCCGGCCTACCAATGTGTTTTTGACAATCAAATTCAACATTTGAAAAAATGAGGAAAAAACGCAAATGTGGAGCACTTTGTTGTCTTTCATTTTTCCCAAAAATGATAATCCAATTTATTACACAATTTGGGGTAGCAGCAGTATTATGCGCCTGTCCCCATTACCCAAAAAGCTCTTCTGATCTGCAAATTAAAAGAAAAAAATGGATGTGTTTTGAACCTGCGTTCTTCTTCATGTCGAACAAGCATCTTAACCCCTGGGCCACCGGCCTCCACGGCCTACCAATGTGTTGTGACAATCATATTTAACAATTGAAAAAAAGTAATATCAATATAATATATATATTAAACACCTAAATGCTGTTTGAATTATAAAAAATCTAAAAGAAAAAAAAATATTTTTGAAAATATTAGGAAAAAAACACAAATGTGGGGCCCTTTGTCGTCTTACATTTTTCTAAAAAATGAATAATCTAATTTTATACACAGTCCGAGGTCGCAGCAGTATCATGCGCCTGCTCTCAACCCTAGGATGGGATTTGAATTATAAAAAATCTAAAAGAAACAAAAAATATTTTAGAAAAATTTAGGAAAAAAACACAATTGAGGGGCCCTTTGCTGTCTCTCATTTTCTTAAAAATAAATTAACCAATTTATTACACAATCTGAAGAGGCAGGAGTATTATGCGCCTACCCTCAACATCCAAAAAACTCTTCTGCCCTGCAAATAAAAAAAATAAAAAAAAAATGGTCGTGTTTTGACCCTGCGATCTTCTACATGGCATACAAGCATCTTAACCACTGGGCAACCGGCCTACCCGTCCTACCAATGTGTTTTTGACAATCAAATTCAACATTTGAAAAAATGAGGAAAAAACGCAAATGTGGAGCCCTTTGTTTTCTTTCATTTTTCTCAAAAATTAATAATCCAATTTATTACACAATTTAGGGTAGCAGCAGTATTATGCGTCTGCCCCCATTACCCAAAAAGCTCTTCTAATCTGCAAATTAAAAGAAAAAAAATGGATGTGTTTTGAGCCTGCGTTCTTCTTCATGTCGAACAAGCATCTTAACCCCTGGGCCACCGGCCTTCCCGGCCTACCAATGTGTTTTGACAATCATATTTAACAATTAAAAAAAAGTAATATCAATATAATATATATATTAAACACCTAGATGTTGTTTGAATTATAAAAAATCTAAAAGAAACAAAAAATATTTTTGAAAAAATTAGGAAAAAAACACAAATGTGGGGCCCTTTGTCGTCTTTCATTTTTCTAAAAAATGAATAATCTAATTTTATATCAGTCCGAGGTCGCATCAGTATCATGTGCCTGCCCCCAACCCTAGACTGGGGTTTGAATTATAAAAAATCTAAAAGAATAAAAAATATTTTAGAAAAAATGAGGAAAAAAACACAATTGAGGGGCCCTTTGCTGTCTCTTATTTTTCTTAAAAATAAATGATCCAATTTATTACACAATCTGAAGTGGCAGCAGTATTATGCGCCTACCCCCAACACCCAAAAAACTCTTCTGCTCTGCAAATTAAAAATAAAAAAAATAAAAAATAAAAATGGTCGTGTTTTGACTCTGCGATCTTCTACATGGCGAACAAGCATCTTAACCACTGAGCAACCGGCTTCCCCGGCCTACTAATGTGTTTTTGACAATCAAATTCAACATTTGAAAAAAAGAGGAAAAAACGCAAATGTGGAGCACTTTGTTGTCTTTCATTTTTCCCAAAAATGATAATCCAATTTATCACACAATTTGGGGTAGCAGCAGTATTATGCGCCTGCCCCCATTACCCAAAAAGCTCTTCTAATCTGCAAATTAAAAGAAAAAAATGGATGTGTTTTGAACCTGCGTTCTTCTTCATGTCGAACAAGCATCTTAACCCCTGGGCCACCGGCCTCCCCGGCCTTCCAATGTGTTTTGACAATCATATTTAACAATTAAAAAAAAAAGTAATATCAATATAATATATATTGTAGTGTCCAGGAGATAGAAATACAACAAGATTAGTTTAAAAGACTTTATTTTCTTCTGACAAGAACCAAACTTACATTTTCATACACAATAATCATCTCTCCTTCTTCTCTTCTCTCTGCTTCCTTGATCTCTTCCGCCAGAGCCTATCAATTAGGCAAGGCCTAATAATTCCCCCTCCAAAAAGAGCCTTGAGGCATGGGTGCTTAGCCGCATCGCACCCATGCGGGAACGGGAATGACCGGCAACAATCGGTCTACATTTGCCCTGCCCGCTGACTTGCCAGACTTCGGACCGCCGAGCTCTTAGATGCTGCATCCTATGGCCCGGGCAATACGGAACGGACCATTCCTCTTTGATGCCAGACCGCTTGCAATGCCTTTGCGGTGCGGTGGTGCCTGGCGACGCTGAGTACCTGCAGCGTAGTGTAGCTGCGTACTTGCAAACTTGTGTCGCGGTGTATGGACGGTTTGTCGTCGCGTCGCGTCGCTTCGAATCCTCGGCGGAGTCCGTGCGCTGCACCTTGGAATCCTCGACAGCGTCCGTGCACTGCACCTCGGAATCCTCGACAGAGTCTGAGCCCTGCACTTGGGAATTCTCGACGGAGTCTGTGCGCTGCACCTTGGAATCCTCGACGGCGTCCGTGCACTGCCTTGCAGAATCCTCGACGGAGTCCATGCACTGCACCTTGGAATCCTCGACGGCGTCCGTGCACTGCCTTGCTGAATCCTTTACGGAGTCTGAGCCCTGCACCTGGGAATCCTCAACGGAGTCCATGCACTGCACCTGGGAATCCTCGACGGAGTCCATGCATTGCACCTGGGAATCCTCGACGGAATCCATGCACTGCACCTGGGAATCCTCGACGGAGTCCGTGCCCTGCACCTGGGAATCCTCGACGGAGTCCATGCATTGCCCCTGGGAACCCTCGACGGAGTCCATGCATTGCACCTGGGAATCCTCGACGGAGTCCATGCATTGCACCTGGGAATCCTCGACGGAATCCATGCACTGCACCTGGGAATCCTCGACGGAGTCCGTGCCCTGCACCTGGGAATCCTCGACGGAGTCCATGCATTGCACCTGGGAATCCTCGACGGAGTCCATGCATTGCACCTGAGCATTTTCGACAGAGTCCATGCATTGCACCTGGGAATCCTCGACGGAGTCCATGCACTGCACCTGGGAATCCTCGACGGAGTCCATGCATTGCACCTGGGAATCCTCGACGGAGTTCATGCACTGCACCTGGGAATCCTCGACGGAGTCCATGCATTGCACCTGGGAATCCTCGACGGAGTCCATGCATTGCACCT
Organism: Leuctra nigra; assembly: GCA_934045905.1. NCBI lineage: Eukaryota > Metazoa > Arthropoda > Insecta > Plecoptera > Leuctridae > Leuctra > Leuctra nigra. The sequence goes on along the minus strand of OW203761.1, from coordinate 59,445,088 downwards.
GGGAATCCTCGACGGTGTCCATGCACTGCACCTCGGAACCTTCGACGGAGTCCATGCATTGCACCTGGGAATCGTCGACGGAGTCCCCTTGACGTCGAAGTGGAGATGGCGTGGCGGTTGTGTCCTGAACTGATAGTACAGCAGGCGTCGTGGACGCTGCTCGTTCTGCTACTATTTGACGCATTGCAGCCAAGAAACCTTGAGAGTCACAGGCCTTGAAACGTAACATGTCGCGTTCAGGTCGAGGGGCAACCTGCTCCACCCTGGAAGTTGGTCCAACCGGCAGCAAGATTCTATGTTTTACTCCATTCCAACAGACAAACGTGCCTGGCTTGGAAATTGTATGAAATACCTGGGTTAAAAGTGAAATTCGGACGAGCCCCCACTTGTTGTGTCCAGGAGATAGAAATACAACAAGATTAGTTTAAAAGACTTTATTTTCTTCTGACAAGAACCAAACTTACATTTTCATACACAATAATCATCTCTCCTTCTTCTCTTCTCTCTGCTTCCTTGATCTCTTCCGCCAGAGCCTATCTATTAGGCAAGGCCTAATAATATATTAAACACCTAGATGCTGTTTGAATTATAAAAAATCTAAAAGAAACAAAAAATATTTTTTGAAAAAATAGGAAAAAAACACAAATGTGGGGCCCTTTGTCGTCTTTCATTTTTCTAAAAAATGAAAAATCTAATTTTATACACAGTCCGAGGTCGCAGCAGTATCATGCGCCTGCCCCCAACCCTAGGATGGGATTTGAATTATAAAAAATCTGAAAGAAACAAAAAATATTTTAGAAAAACATTAGGAAAAAAACACAATTGAGGGGCCCTTTGCAGTCTCTCATTTTTCTTAAAAATAAATTATCTAATTTATTACAGCATCTGAAGTGGCAGCAGTATTATGCGTCTACCCCCAACACCCAAAAAACTCTTCTGCCCTGCAAATAAAAAATAAAAAAAAATAAAAAAAATGGTCGTGTATTGACCCTGCGATCTTCTACATGGCGAACAAGCATCTTAACCACTGGGCAACCGGCCTCCCCGGCCTACCAATGTGTTTTTGACAATCAAATTCAACATTTGAAAAAATGAGGAAAAAACGCAAATGTGGAGCCCTTTGTTGTCTTTCATTTTTCTCAAAAATTAATAATCCAATTTATTACACAATTTGGGGTAGCAGCAGTATTATGCGCCTGCTCCCATTACCCAAAAAGCACTTCTAATCTGCAAATTACAAGAAAAAAAAATTGATGTGTTTTGAACCTGCGTTCTTCTTCATATCGAACAAGCATCTTAACCCCTGGGCCACCGGCCTCCCCGGCCTACCTATGTGTTTTGACAATCATATTTAACAATTGAAAAAAAGTAATATCAATATAATATATATATTAAACACCTAGATGTTGTTTGAATTATAAAAAATCTAAAAGAAACAAAAAATATTTTTGAAAAAATTAGGAAAAAACACAAATGTGGGGCCCTTTGTCGTCTTATATTTTTCTTTAAAATGAATAATCTAATTTTATACACTGTCCGAGGTCGCAGCAGTATCATGTGCCTGCCCCCAACCCTAGGATGGGGTTTGAATTATAAAAAATCTAAAAGAATAAAAAATATTTTAGAAAAAATGAGGAAAAAAACACAATTGAGGGGCCCTTTGCTGTCTCTTATTTTTCTTAAAGATAAATTATCTAATTTATTACAGCATCTGAAGTGGCAGCAGTATTATGCGTCTACCCCCAACACCCAAAAAACTCTTCTGCCCTGCAAATAAAAAATAATAAAAAAAAAAAAAAATGGTCGTGTGTTGACCCTGCGATCTTCTACATGGCGAAAAAGCATCTTAACCACAGGGCAACCGGCCTCCCCGGCCTACCAATGTGTTTTTGACAATCAAATTCAACATTTGAAAAAATGAGGAAAAAACGCAAATGTGGAGCCCTTTGTTGTCTTTCATTTTACTCAAAAATTAATAATCCAATTTATTACACAATTTGGGGTAGCAGCAGTATTATGCGCCTGCCCCAATTACCCAAAAAGCTCTTCTAATCTGCAAATTAAAAGAAAAAAAAATGGATGTGTTTTGAACCTGCGATCTTCTTCATGTCGAACAAGCATCTTAAACCCTGGGCCACCGGCCTCACCGGCCTACCAATGTGTTTTGACAATCATATTTAACAATTGAAAAAAAGTAATATCAATATAATATATATATTAAACACCTAGATGTTGTTTGAATTATAAAAAATCTAAAAGAAACAAAAAATATTTTTGAAAAAATTAGGAAAAAAACACAAATGTGGGCCCCTTTGTCGTCTTTCATTTTTCTTTAAAATGAATAATCTAATTTTATACACAGTCCGAGGTCGCAGCAGTATCATGTGCCTGCCCCCAACCCTAGGATGGGGTTTGAATTATAAAAAATCTAAAAGAATAAAAAATATTTTAGAAAAAATTAGGAAAAAAACACAATTGTGGGGCCCTTTGCTGTCTCTCATTTGTCTTTAAAATAAATTATCTTATTTATTACACAATCTGAAGTGGCAGCAGTATTATGCGTCTACCCCCAACACCCAAAAAAACTCTTCTGCTCTGCAAAATAAAAATAAAAAAAATAAAAAATAAAAATTGTCGTGTTTTGACCCTGCGATCTTCTACATGGCGAACAAGCATCTTAACCACTGAGCAACCGGGCTCCCCGGCCTACCAATGTGTTTTTGACAATCAAATTCAACATTTGAAAAAAATGAGGAAAATACGCAAATGTGGAGCACTTTGTTGTCTTTCATTTTTCTCAAAAATTAATAATCCAATTTATTACACAATTTGGGGTAGCAGCAGTATTATGCGCCTGCCCCCATTACCCAGAAAGCTCTTCTTATCTGCAAATTAAAAGAAAAAAAATTGATGTCTTTTGAACCAGCGATCTTCTTCATGTCGAACAAGCATCTTAAACCCAGGGCCACCGGCCTCACCGGCCTACCAATGTGTTTTGACAATCATATTTAACAATTGAAAAAAAGGAATATCAACATAATATATATATTAAACACCTAGATGCTGTTTGAATTATAGAAAATCTAAAAGAAACAAAAAATATGTTTGAAAAAATTAGGAAAAAAACACAAATGTGGGGCCCTTTGTCGTCTTTCATTTTTCTAAAAAATGAATAATCTAATTTTATACACAGTCCGAGGTCGCAGCAGTATCATGCGCCTGCCCCCAACCCTAGGATGGGATTTGAATTATAAAAAATCTATAAGAAACAAAAAATATTTTAGAAAAAATTAGGAAAAAAACACAATTGAGGGGCCCTTTGCTGTCTCTCATTTTTCTTAAAAATAAATTATCTAATGTATTACACAATCTGAAGTGGCAGCAGTATTATGCGTCTACCCCCAACACCCAAAAAACTCTTATGCCCTGCAAATAAAAAATAAAAAAAATAAAATAAAAATTGTCGTGTTTTGACCCTGCGATCTTCTACATGGCATACAAGCATCTTAACCACTGAGCAACCGGCCTCCCCGGCCTACCAATGTGTTTTTGACAATCAAATTCAACATTTGAAAAAATGAGGAAAAAACGCAAATGTGGAGCACTTTGTTGTCTTTCATTTTACTCAAAAATTAATAATCCAATTTATTACACAATTTGGGGTAGCAGGAGTATTATGCGCCTGCCCCCATTACCCAAAAAGCTCTTCTAATCTGCAAATTAAAAGAAAAAAAAATTGATGTGTTTTGAACCTGCGTTCTTATTCATATCGAACAAGCAACTTAACCCCTGGGCCACCGGCCTCCCCGGGCTACCAATGTGTTTTGACAATCATATTTAACAATTGAAAAAAAGTAATATCAATATAATATATATATTAAACACCTAGATGTTGTTTGAATTATAAAAAATCTAAAAGAAACAAAAAATATTTTTGAAAAAAGTTAGAAAAAAAACACAAATGTGGGGCCCTTTGTCGTCTTTCATTTTTCTTAAAAATGAATAATCAAATTTTATACACAGTCCGAGGTCGCAGCAGTATCATGTGCCTGCCCCCAACCCTAGGATGGGGTTTGAATTATAAAAAAATCTAAAAGAATAAAAAATATTTTAGAAAAAATGAGGAAAAAAACACAATTATGGGGCCCTTTGCTGTCTCTTATTTTTCTTAAAAATAAATGATCCAATTTATTACACAATCTGAAGTGGCAGCAGTATTATGCGCCTACCCCCAATACCCAAAAAACTCTTCTGCTCTGCAAATTAAAAATTAAAAAATTAAAAAATAAAAATGGTCGTGTTTTGACCCTGTGATCTTCTACATGGCGAACAAGCATCTTAACCACTGAGCAATCGGCCTCCCCGGCCTACCAATGTGTTTTTGACAATCAAATTCAACATTTGAAAAAATGAGGAAAAAACGCAAATGTGGAGCACTTTGTCTTCTTTCATTTTTCCCAAAAATGATAATCCAATTTATTACACAATTTGGGGTAGCAGCAGTATTATGCGCCTGCCCCCATTACCCATAAAGCTCTTCTAATCTGCAAATTAAAAGAAAAATCATGGATGTGTTTTGAACCTGCGTTCTTTTTCATGTCGAACAAGCATCTTAACCCCTGGGCCACCGGCCTCCCCGGCCTACCAATGTGTTTTGACAATCATATTTAACAATTAAAAAAAAAGTAAAATCAATATAATATATATATTAAACACCTAGATGCTGTTTGAATTATAAAAAATCTAAAAGAAAAAAAAATATTTTTGAAAATATTAGGAAAAAAACACAAATGTGGGGCCCTTTGTCGTCTTACATTTTTCTAAAAAATGAATAATCTAATTTAATACACAGTCCGAGGTCGCAGCAGTATCATGCGCCTGCCCTCAACCCTAGGATGGGATTTGAATTATAAAAAATCTAAAAGAAACAAAAAATATTTTAGAAAAAATTAGGAAAAAAACACAATTGAGGGGCCCTTTGCTGTCTCTCATTTTCTTAAAAATAAATTCACTAATTTATTACACAATCTGAAGTGGCAGCATTATTATGCGCCTACCCCCAACATCCAAAAAACTCTTCTGCCCTGCAAATAAAAAAAAATAAAAAAAAAATTGTCGTGTTTTGACCCTGCGATCTTCTACATGGCATACAAGCATCTTAACCACTGGGCAACCGGCCTCCCCGGCCTACCAATGTGTTTTTGACAATCAAATTCAACATTTGAAAAAATGAGGAAAAAACGCAAATGTGGAGCCCTTTGTTGTCTTTCATTTTTCTCAAAAATTAATAATCCAATTTATTACACAATTTGGGGTAGCAGCAGTATTATGCGCCTGCCCCCATTACCCAAAAAGCTCTTCTAATCTGCAAATTAAAAGAAAAAAAATGGATGTGTTTTGAACCTGCGATCTTCTTCATGTCGAACAAGCATATAACCCCTGGGCCACCGGCCTCCCCGGCCTACCAATGTGTTTTGACAATCATATTTAACAATTAAAAAAAAAAAGTAATATCAATACAATATATATATTAAACACCTAGATGATGTTTGATTTATAAAAAATCTAAAAGAAACAAAAATATTTTTGAAAAAATTAGGAAAAAAACACAAATGTGGCGCCCTTTGTCGTCTTTTATTTTCTTAAAAATGGATAATCTAATTTAATACACAGTCCGAGGACGCAGCAGTATCATGTGCCTAACCCTAACCCTAGGATGGGGTTTGAATTATAAAAAAAATAAAAGAATAAAAAATATTTTAGAAAAAAATAAGAAAAAAACACAATTGAGGGGCCCTTTGCTGTCTCTCATTTTTCTTAAAAATTAATGATCCAATCTATTACACAATCTGAAGTGGCAGCAGTATTATGCGCATACCCCCAACACCCAAAAAACTCTTCTGCTCTGCAAATTAAAAATAAAAAAAAAAAAAAAAAAAAAAATGGTCGTGTTTTGACCCTGCGATCTTCTACATGGCGAACAAGCATCTTAACCACTGGGCAACCGGCCTCCCCGGCCTACCAATGTGTTTTTGACAATCAAATTCAACATTTGAAAAAATGAGGAAAAAACGCAAATGTAGAGCACTTTGTTGTCTTTCATTTTTCCCAAAAATGATAATCCAATTTATTACACAATTTGGGGTAGCAGCAGTGTTATGCGCCTGCCCCCATTACCCAAAAAGCTCTTCTTATCTGCAAATTAAAAGAAAAAAAATTGATGTGTTTTGAACCTGCGTTCTTCTTCATGTCGAACAAGCATCTTAACCCCTGGGCCACCGGCCTCCACGGCCTACCAATGTGTTGTGACAATCATATTTAACAATTGAAAAAAAGTTATATCAATATAATATATATATTAAACACCTAGATGCTGTTTGAATTATAAAAAATCTAAAAGAAAAAAAAATATTTTTGAAAATTTTAGGAAAAAAACACAAATGTGGGGCCCTTTATCGTCTTACATTTTTCTAAAAAATGAATAATCTAATTTTATACACAGTCCGAGGTCGCAGCAGTATCATGCGCCTGCCCTCAACCCTAGGATGGGATTTAAATTATAAAAAATCTAAAAGAAACAAAAATTATTTTAGAAAAAATTAGGAAAAATACACAATTGAGGGGCCCTTTGCTGTCTCTCATTTTCTTAAAAATAAATTAACCAATTTATTACACAATCTGAAGTGGCAGCAGTATTATGCGCCTACCCCCAACATCCAAAAAACTCTTCTGGCCTGCAAATAAAAAAAAAAAAAAAAAATTGTCGTGTTTTGACCCTGCGATCTTCTACATGGCATACAAGCATCTTAACCACTGGGCAACCGGCCTACCCGTCCTACCAATGTGTTTTTGACAATCAAATTCAACATTTGAAAAAATGAGGAAAAAACGCAAATGTGGAGCACTTTGTTGTCTTTCATTTTTCTCAAAAATTAATAATCCAATTTATTACACAATTTGGGGTAGCAGCAGTATTATGCGCCTGCCCCCATTACCCAAAAAGCTCTTCTAATCTGCAAATTAAAAGAATAAAAATTGATGTGTTTTGAACCTGCGTTCTTCTTCATGTCGAACAAGCATCTTAACCCCTGGGCCACCGGCCTCCCCGGCCTTCCAATGTGTTTTGACAATCATATTTAACAATTGAAAAAAAGGAATATCAATATAATATATATATTAAACACCTAGATGTTGTTTGAATTATAAAAAATCTAAAAGAAACAAAAAATATTTTTGATAAAATTAGGAAAAAAACACAAATGTGGGGCCCTTTGTCGTCTTTCATTTTCCTTTAAAATGAATAATCTTATTTTATACACAGTCAGAGGTCGCGGCAGTATCATGTGCCTGCCCCCAACCCTAGGATGGGGTTTGAATTATAAAAAATCTAAAAGAATAAAAAATATTTTAGAAAAAATGAGGAAAAAAACACAATTGAGGGGCCCTTTGCTGTCTCTCATTTTTCTTAAAAATAAATGATCCAATTTATTACACAATCTGAAGTGGCAGCAGTATTATGCGCCTACCCCCAACACCCAAATAACTCTTCTGCTCTGCAAATTAAAAATAAAAAAAATAAAAAATAAAAATGGTCGTGTTTTGACCCTGCGATCTTCTACATGGCGAACAAGCATCTTAACCACTAAGCAACCGGCCTCTTCGGCCTACCAATGTGTTTTGACAATCATATTTAACAATTGAAAAAAAGTAATATCAATATAATATATATATTAAACACCTAGATGCTGTTTGAATTATAAAAAATCTAAATGAAACAAAAAATCTTTTTGAAAAAATTAGGAAAAAAACACAAATGTGGGGCCCTTTGTCATCTTTCATTTTTCTAAAAAATGAATAATTTTATTTTATACACAGTCCGAGGTCGCAGCAGTATCATGCGCCTGCCCCCAACCCTAGGATGGGATTTGATTTATAAAAAATCTAAAAGAAACAAAAAATATTTTAGAAAAAATTAGGAAAAAAACACAATTGAGGGGAACTTTGAAGTCTCTCATTTTTCTTAAAAATAAATTATATCATTAATAACACAATCTGAAGTGGCAGCAGTATTATGCGTCACCCAAAAAACTCTTCTGCCCTGCAAATAAAAAATAAAAAAAAAATAAAAAAAAAATGGTCGTTTTGACCCTGCGATCTTCTACATGGCGAACAAGCATCTTAACCACTGGGCAACCGGCCTCCCCGGCCTACCAATGTGTTTTTGACAATCAAATTCAACATTTGAAAAAATGAGGAAAAAACGCAAATGTGGAGCCCTTTGTTGTCTTTCATTTTTCTCAAAAATTAATAATCCAATTTATTACACAATTTAGGGTAGCAGCAGTATTATGTGTCTGCCCCCATTACCCAAAAAGCTCTTCTAATCTGCAAATTAAAAGAAAAAAAATGGATGCGTTTTGAACCTGCGTTCTTCTTCATGTCGAACAAGCATCTTACCCCTGGGCCACCGGCCTCCCCGGCCTACCAATGTGTTTTGACAATCATATTTAACAATTAAAAAAAAGTAATATCAATATAATATATATATTAAACACCTAGATGTTGTTTGAATTATAAAAAATCTAAAAGAAACAAAAAATATTTTTGAAAAAATTAGGAAAAAAACACAAATGTGGGGCCCTTTGTCGTCTTTCATTTTTCTAAAAAATGAATAATCTAATTTTATATCAGTCCGAGGTCGCATCAGTATCATGTGCCTGACCCAACCCTAGACTGGGGTTTGAATTATAAAAAATCTAAAAGAATAAAAAATATTTTAGAAAAAATGAGGAAAAAAACACAATTGAGGGGCCCTTTGCTGTCTCTTATTTTTCTTAAAAATAAATGATCCAATTTATTACACAATCTGAAGTGGCAGCAGTATTATGCGCCTACCCCCAACACCCAAAAAACTCTTCTGCTCTGCAAATTAAAAATAAAAAAAATAAAAAATAAAAATGGTCGTGTTTTGACTCTGCGATCTTCTACATGGCGAACAAGCATCTTAACCACTGAGCAACCGGCCTCCCCGGCCTACCAATGTGTTTTTGACAATCAAATTCAACATTTGAAAAAAAGAGGAAAAAACGCAAATGTGGAGCACTTTGTTGTCTTTCATTTTTCCCAAAAATGATAATCCAATTTATTACACAATTTGGGGTAGCAGCAGTATTATGCGCCTGTCCCCATTACCCAAAAAGCTCTTCTAATCTGCAAATTAAAAGAAAAAAATGGATGTGCTTTGAACCTGCGTTCTTCTTCATGTCGAACAAGCATCTTAACCCCTGGGCCACCGGCCTCCCCGGCCTACCAATGTGTTTTGACAATCATATTTAACAATTAAAAAAAAAAGTAATATCAATATAATATATATTGTTGTGTCCAGGAGATAGAAATACAACAAGATTAGTTTAAAAGACTTTATTTTCTTCTGACAAGAACCAAACTTACATTTTTATACACAATAATCATCTCTCCTTCTTCTCTTCTCTCTGCTTCCTTGATCTCTTCCGCAAGAGCCTATCAATTAGGCAAGGCCTAATAATTCCCCCTCCAAAAAGAGCCTTGAGGCATGGGTGCTTAGCCGCATCGCACCCATGCGGGAACGGGAAAGACCGGCAACAATCGGTCTACATTTGCCCTGCCCGCTGACTTGCCAGACTTCGGACCGCTGAGCTCTTAGATGCTGCATCCTATGGCCCGGGCAATACGGAACAGACCATTCCTCTTTGATGCCAGACCGCTTGCAATGCCTTTGCGGTGCGGTGGTGCCTGGCGACGCTGAGTACCTGCAGCGTAGTGTAGCTGCGTACGTGCAAACTTGTGTCGCGGTGTATGGACGGTTTGTCGTCGCGTCGCGTCGCTTCGAATCCTCGGCGGAGTCCGTGCGCTGCACCTTGGAATCCTCGACAGCGTCCGTGCACTGCACCTCGGAATCCTCGACAGAGTCCGAGCCCTGCACTTGGGAATTCTCGACGGAGTCTGTGCGCTGCACCTTGGAATCCTCGACGGCGTCCGTGCACTGCCTTGCAGAATCCTTTACGGAGTCTGTGCCCTGCACCTGGGAATCCTCAACGGAGTCCATGCACTGCACCTGGGAATCCTCGACGGAGTCCATGCATTGCACCTGGGAATCTTCGACGGAGTCCATGCATTGCACCTGGGAATCCTCGACGGAATCCATGCACTGCACCTGGGAATCCTCGACGGAGTCCGTGCCCTGCACCTGGGAATCCTCGACGGAGTCCATGCATTGCACCTGGGAATCCTCGACGGAGTCCATGCATTGCACCTGGGAATCCTCGACGGAGTCCATGCATTGCACCTGGGAATCCTCGACGGAATCCATGCACTGCACCTGGGAATCCTCGACGGAGTCCGTGCCCTGCACCTGGGAATCCTCGACGGAGTCCATGCATTGCACCTGGGAATCCTCGACGGAGTCCATGCATTGCACCTGAGCATTTTCGACAGAGTCCATGCATTGCACCTGGGAATCCTCGACGGAGTCCATGCACTGCACCTGGGAATCCTCGACGGAGTCCATGCATTGCACCTGGGAATCCTCGACGGAGTCCATGCACTGCACCTGGGAATCCTCGACGGAGTCCATGCATTGCACCTGGGAATCCTCGACGGAGTCCATGCATTGCACCTGGGAATCCTCGACGGAGTCCATGCACTGCACCTCGGAACCTTCGACGGAGTCCATGCATTGCACCTGGGAATCGTCGACGGAGTCCCCTTGACGTCGAAGTGGAGATGGCGTGGCGGTTGTGTCCTGAACTGATAGTACAGCAGGCGTCGTGGACGCTGCTCGTTCTGCTACTATTTGACGCATTGCAGCCAAGAAACCTTGAGAGTCACAGGCCTTGAAACGTAACATGTCGCGTTCAGGTCGAGGGGCAACCTGCTCCACCCTGGAAGTTGGTCCAACCGGCAGCAAGATTCTATGTTTTTCTCCATTCCAACAGACAAACGTGCCTGGCTTGGAAATTGTATGAAATACCTGGGTTAAAAGTGAAATTCGGACGAGCCCCCACTTGTTGTGTCCAGGAGATAGAAATACAACAAGATTAGTTTAAAAGACTTTATTTTCTTCTGACAAGAACCAAACTTACATTTTCATACACAATAATCATCTCTCCTTCTTCTCTTCTCTCTGCTTCCTTGATCTCTTCCGCCAGAGCCTATCTATTAGGCAAGGCCTAATAATATATTAAACACCTAGATGCTGTTTGAATTATAAAAAATCTAAAAGAAACAAAAAATATTTTTGAAAAATTAGGAAAAAAACACAAATGTGGGGCCCTTTGTCGTCTTTCATTTTTCTAAAAAAAGAATAATCTAATTTTATATACAGTCCGAGGTCGCAGCAGTATCATGCGCCTGCCCCCAACCCTAGGATGGGATTTGAATTATAAAAAATCTAAAAGAAACAAAAAATATTTTAGAAAAAATTAGGAAAAAAACACAATTGAGGGGCCCTTTGCTGTCTCTCATTTTTCTTAAAAATAAATTATCTAATTTATTACACAATCTGAAGTGGCAGCAGTATTATGCGCCTACCCCCAACACCCAAAAAACTCTTCTGCCCTGCAAATAAAAAATAAAAAAAAAAAAAAAAAAAAATGGTCTTGTTTTGACCCTGCGATCTTCTACATGGCGAAAAAGCATCTTAACCACTGGGCAACCGGCCTCCCCGGTCTACCAATGTGTTTTTGACAATCAAATTCAACATTTGAAAAATGAGGAGAAAACGCAAATGTGGAGCACTTTGTTGTCTTTCATTTTACTCAAAAATTAATAATCCAATTTATTACACAATTTGGGGTAGCAGCAGTATTATGCGCCTGCCCCCATTACCTAAAAAGCTCTTCTAATCTGCAAATTAAAAGAAAAAAAAATTAATGTGTTTTGAACCTGCGTTCTTCTTCATATCGAACAAGCATCTTAACCCCTGGGCCACCGGCCTCCCCGGCCTACCAATGTGTTTTGACAATCATATTTAACAATTGAAAAAAGTAATATCAATATAATATATATATTAATCACCTAGATGTTGTTTGAATTATAAAAAATCTAAAAGAAACAAAAAATATTTTTGAAAAAATTAGGAAAAAAACACAAATGTGGGGCCCTTTGTCGTCTTTCATTTTTCTAAAAAATGAATAATCTAATTTTATACACAGTCCGAGGTCGCAGCAGTATCATGCGCCTGCCCCCAACCCTAGGATGGGATTGGAATAATAAAAAATCTAATAGAAACCAAAAATATTTTAGAAAAAATTAGGAAAAAAACACAATTGAGGGGCCCTTTGCTGTCTCTCATTTTTCCTAAAAATAAATTATCTTATTTATTCCACAATCTGAAGTGGCAGCAGTATTATGCGTCTACCCAAAAAACTCTTCTGCTCTGCAAATTAAAAATAAAAAAAAAAAAAAAATAAAAATGGTCGTGTTTTGACCCTGCGATCTTCTACATGGCGAACAAGCATCTTAACCACTGGGCAACCGGCCTCCCCGGCCTACCAATGTGTTTTTGACAATCAAATTCAACATTTGAAAAAATGAGGAAAAAACGCAAATGTGGAGCCCTTTGTTGTCTTTCATTTTTCTCAAAAATTAATAATCCAATTTATTACACAATTTAGGGTAGCAGCAGTATTATGCGTCTGCCCCCATTACCCAAAAAGCTCTTCTAATCTGCAAATTAAAAGAAAAAAAGTGGATGTGTTTTGAACCTGCGTTCTTCTTCATGTCGAACAAGCATCTTAACCCCTGGGCCACCGGCCTCCCCGGCCTACCAATGTGTTTTGACAATCATATTTAACAATTAAAAAAAAGTAATATCAATATAATATATATATTAAACACCTAGATGTTGTTTGAATTATAAAAAATCTAAAAGAAACAAAAAATATTTTTGAAAAAATTAGGAAAAAAACACAAATGTGGGGCCCTTTGTCGTCTTTCATTTTTCTAAAAAATGAATAATCTAATTTTATATCAGTCCGAGGTCGCATCAGTATCATGTGCCTGCCCCCAACCCTAGACTGGGGTTTGAATTATAAAAAATCTAAAAGAATAAAAAATATTTTAGAAAAAATGAGGAAAAAAACACAATTGAGGGGCCCATTGCTGTCTCTTATTTTTCTTAAAAATAAATGATCCAATTTATTACACAATCTGAAGTGGCAGCAGTATTATGCGCCTACCCCCAACACCCAAAAAACTCTTCTGCTCTGCAAATTAAAAATAAAAAAAATAAAAAATAAAAATGGTCGTGTTTTGACTCTGCGATCTTCTACATGGCGAACAAGCATCTTTACCACTGAGCAACCGGCCTCTCCGGCCTACCAATGTGTTTTTGACAATCAAATTCAACATTTGAAAAAAAGAGGAAAAAACGCAAATGTGGAGCACTTTGTTGTCTTTCATTTTTCCCAAAAATGATAATCCAATTTATTACACAATTTGGGGTAGCAGCAGTATTATGCGCCTGTCCCCATTACCCAAAAAGCTCTTCTAATCTGCAAATTAAAAGAAAAAAATGGATGTGTTTTGAACCTGCGTTCTTCTTCATGTCGAACAAGCATCTTAACCCTTGGGCCACCGGCCTCCCCGGCCTACCAATGTGTTTTGACAATCATATTTAACAATTAAAAAAAAAAGTAATATCAATATAATATATATTGTTGTGTCCAGGAGATAGAAATACAACAAGATTAGTTTAAAAGACTTTATTTTCTTCTGACCAGAACCAAACTTACATATTCATACACAATAATCATCTCTCCTTCTTCTCTTCTCTCTGCTTCCTTGATCTCTTCCGCCAGAGCCTATCAATTAGGCAAGGCCTAATAATTCCCCCTCCAAAAAGAGCCTTGAGGCATGGGTGCTTAGCCGCATCGCACCCATGCGGGAACGGGAATGACCGGCAACAATCGGTCTACATTTGCCCTGCCCGCTGACTTGCCAGACTTCGGACCGCTGAGCTCTTAGATGCTGCATCCTATGGCCCGGGCAATACGGAACGGACCATTCTTCTTTGATGCCAGACCGCTTGCAATGCCTTTGCGGTGCGGTGGTGCCTGGCGACGCTGAGTACCTGCAGCGTAGTGTAGCTGCGTACTTGCAAACTTGTGTCGCGGTGTATGGACGGTTTGTCGTCGCGTCGCGTCGCTTCGAATCCTCGGCGGAGTCCGTGCGCTGCACCTTGGAATCCTCGACAGCGTCCGTGCACTGCACCTCGGAATCCTCGACAGAGTCCGAGCCCTGCACTTGGGAATTCTCGACGGAGTCTGTGCGCTGCACCTTGGAATCCTCGACGGCGTCCGTGCACTGCCTTGCAGAATCCTCGACGGAGTCCATGCACTGCACCTTGGAATCCTCGACGGCGTCCGTGCACTGCCTTGCTGAATCCATTACGGAGTCCATGCATTGCACCTGGGAATCCTCGACGGAGTCCATGCATTGCACCTGGGATTCCTCGACGGAGTCCATGCACTGCACCTGGGAATCCTCGACGGAATCCATGCACTGCACCTGGGAATCCTCGACGGAGTCCGTGCCCTGCACCTGGGAATCCTCGACGGAGTCCATGCATTGCACCTGGGAATCCTCGACGGAATCCATGCACTGCACCTGGGAATCCTCGACGGAGTCCATGCATTGCACCTGGGTTTCCTCGACGGAATCCATGCACTGCACCTGGGAATCCTCGACGGAGTCCGTGCCCTGCACCTGGGAATCCTCGACGGAGTCCATGCATTGCACCTGGGAATCCTCGACGGAGTCCATGCATTGCACCTGAGCATCTTCGACAGAGTCCATGCATTGCACCTGGGAATCCTCGACGGAGTCCATGCACTGCACCTGGGAATCCTCGACGGAGTCCATGCATTGCACCTGGGAATCCTCGACGGAGTCCATGCACTGCACCTGGGAATCCTCGACGGAGTCCATGCATTGCACCTGGGAATCCTCGACGGAGTCCATGCATTGCACCTGGGAATCCTCGACGGAGTCCATGCACCTCGGAACCTTCGACGGAGTCCATGCATTGCACCTGGGAATCGTCGACGGAGTCCCCTTGACGTCGAAGTGGAGATGGCGTGGCGGTTGTGTCCTGAACTGATAGTACAGCAGGCGTCGTGGACGCTGCTCGTTCTGCTACTATTTGACGCATTGCAGCCAAGAAACCTTGAGAGTCACAGGCCTTGAAACGTAACATGTCGCGTTCAGGTCGAGGGGCAACCTGCTCCACCCTGGAAGTTGGTCCAACCGGCAGCAAGATTCTATGTTTTTCTCCATTCCAACAGACAAACGTGCCTGGCTTGGAAATTGTATGAAATACCTGGGTTAAAAGTGAAATTCGGACGAGCCCCCACTTGTTGTGTCCAGGAGATAGAAATACAACAAGATTAGTTTAAAAGACTTTATTTTCTTCTGACAAGAACCAAACTTACATTTTCATACACAATAATCATCTCTCCTTCTTCTCTTCTCTCTGCTTCCTTGATCTCTTCCGCCAGAGCCTATCTATTAGGCAAGGCCTAATAATATATTAAACACCTATATGCTGTTTGAATTATAAAAAATCTAAAAGAAACAAAAAATATTTTTGAAAAATTCGGAAAAAACACAAATGTGGGGCCCTTTGTCGTCTTTCATTTTTCTAAAAAAAGAATAATCTAATTTTATACACAGTCCGAGGTCGCAGCAGTATCATGCGCCTGCCCCCAACCCTAGGATGGGATTTGAATTATAAAAAATCTAAAAGAAACAAAAAATATTTTAGAAAAAATTAGGAAAAAAACACAATTGAGGGGCCCTTTGCTGTCTCTCATTTTTCTTAAAAATAAATTATCTAATTTATTACACAATCTGAAGTGGCAGCAGTATTATGCGCCTACCCCCAACACCCAAAAAACTATTCTGCCCTGCAAATAAAAAATAAAAAAAATAAAAAAAATAAATGGTCTTGTTTTGACCCTGCGATCTTCTACATGGCGAAAAAGCATCTTAACCACTGGGCAACCGGCCTTCCCGGCCTACCAATGTGTTTTTGACAATCAAATTCAACATTTGAAAAAATGAGGAGAAAACGCAAATGTGGAGCACTTTGTTGTCTTTCATTTTACTCAAAAATTAATAATCCAATTTATTACACAATTTGGGGTAGCAGCAGTATTATGCGCCTGCCCCCATTACCTAAAAAGCTCTTCTAATCTGCAAATTAAAAGAAAAAAAAATTAATGTGTTTTGAACCTGCGTTCTTCTTCATATCGAACAAGCATCTTAACCCCTGGGCCACCGGCCTCCCCGGCCTACCAATGTGTTTTGACAATCATATTTAACAATTGAAAAAAGTAATATCAATATAATATATATATTAAACACCTAGATGTTGTTTGAATTATAAAAAATCTAAAAGAAACAAAAAATATTTTTGAAAAAATTAGGAAAAAAACACAAGTGTTGGGCCCTTTGTTGTCTTTCATTTTTCTAAAAAATGAATAATCTAATTTTATACACAGTCCGAGGTCGCAGCAGTATCATGCGCATGCCCCTAACCCTAGGATGGGATTTGAATTATAAAAAATCTAAAAGAAACAAAAAATATTTTAGAAAAAATTAGGAAAAAAACACAATTGAGGGGCCCTTTGCTGTCTCTCATTTTTCTTAAAAACAAAATTATCTAATTTATTACACAATCTGAAGTGGCAGCAGTATTATGCGTCTACCCCCAACACCCAAAAAACTCTTCTGCCCTGCAAATAAAAAATAAAAAAAAAATAAAAAAATGGTCGTGTTTTGCCCCTGCGATCTTCTACATGGCGAACAAGCATCTTAACCACTGAGCAACCGGCCTCCCCGGCCTACCAATGTGTTTTTGACAATCAAATTCAACATTTGAAAAAATGAGGAAAATACGCAAATGTGGAGCACTTTGTTGTCTTTCATTTTAGCTCAAAAATTAATAATCCAATTTATTACACAATTTGGGGTAGCAGCAGTATTATGCGCCTGCCCCCATTACCCAAAAAGCTCTTCTTATCTGCAAATTAAAAGAAAAAAAAATTGATGTGTTTTGAACCTGCGTTCTTCTTCATATCGAACAAGCATCTTAACCTATGGGCCACCGGCCTCCCCGGCCTACCAATGTGTTTTGACAATCATATTTAACAA
This sequence comes from Leuctra nigra, assembly GCA_934045905.1. Taxonomy (NCBI): domain Eukaryota; kingdom Metazoa; phylum Arthropoda; class Insecta; order Plecoptera; family Leuctridae; genus Leuctra; species Leuctra nigra. Next base: position 59,427,895 of record OW203761.1, on the reverse strand, counting down.
TTGAAAAAAAGTAATATCAATATAATATATATATTAAACACCTAGATGTTGTTTGAATTATAAAAAATCTAAAAGAAACAAAAAATATTTTTGAAAAAATTAGGAAAAAAACACAAATGTGGGCCCCTTTGTCGTCTTTCATTTTTCTTTAAAATGAATAATCTAATTTTATACACAGTCCGAGGTCGCAGCAGTATCATGTGCCTGCCCCCAACCCTAGGATGGGGTTTGAATTATAAAAAATCTAAAAGAATAAAAAATATTTTAGAAAAAATGAGGAAAAAAACACAATTGAGGGGCCCTTTGCTGTCTCTCATTTTTCTTAAAAATAAATGATCCAATTTATTACACAATCTGAAGTGGCAGCAGTATTATGCGCCTACCCCCAACACCCAAAAAACTCTTCTGCTCTGCAAATTAAAAATAAAAAAAATAAAAAATAAAAATGGTCGTGTTTTGACCCTGCGATCTTCTACATGGCGAACAAGCATCTTAACCACTGAGCAACCGGCCTCCCCGGCCTACTAATGTGTTTTTGACAATCAAATTCAACATTTGAAAAAATGAGGAAAATACGAAAATGTGGAGCACTTTGTTGTCTTTCATTTTTCTCAAAAATTAATAATCCAATTTATTACACAATTTGGGGTAGCAGCAGTATTATGCGCCTGCCCCCATTACCTAAAAGGCTCTTCTAATCTGCAAATTAAAAGAAAAAAAATTGATGTCTTTTGAACCAGCGCTCTTCTTCATGTCGAACAAGCATCTTAAACCCTGGGCCACCGGCCTCACCGGCCTACCAATGTGTTTTGACAATCATATTTAACAATTGAAAAAAAGTAATATCAATATAATATATATACTAAACACCTAGATGCTGTTTGAATTATAAAAAATCTAAAAGAAACAAAAAATATTTTTGAAAAAATTAGGAAAAAAACACAAATGTGGGGCCCTTTGTCGTCTTTCATTTTTCTAAAAAATGAATAATCTAATTTTATACACAGTCCGAGGTCGCAGCAGTATTATGCGCCTGCCCCCAACCCAAGGATGGGATTTGAATTATAAAAAATCTAAAAGAAACAAAAAATATTTTAGAAAAAATTAGGAAAAAAACACAATTGAGGGGCCCTTTGCTGTCTCTCATTTGTCTTAAAAATAAATTATCCAATTTTTTACACAATCTGAAGTGGCAGCAGTATTATGCGCCTATCCCCAACACCCAAAAAACTCTTCTGCCCTGCAAAAAAAAATAAAAAAAATAAAAAAAATAAAAATTGTCGTGTTTTGACTCTGCGATCTTCTACATGGCAAACAAGCATCTTAACCACTGGGCAACCGGCCTCCCCGGCCTACCAATGTGTTTTTGACAATCAAATTCAACATTTGAAAAAATGAGGAAAAACGCAAATGTGGAGCCCTTTGTTGTCTTTCATTTTTCTCAAAAATTATTAATCCAATTTATTACACAATTTGGGGTAGCAGCAGGATTATGCTCCTGCCCCCATTACCCAAAAGACTCTTCTAATCTGCAAATTAAAAGAAAAAAAATGGATGTGTTTTGAATCTGCGTTCTTCTTCATGTCGAACAAGCATCTTAACCCCTGGGCCACCGGCCTCCCCGGCCTACCAATGTGTTTTGACAATCATATTAAACAATTGAAAAAAAGTAATATCAATATAATATATATATATTAAACACCTAGATGTTGTTTGAATTATAAAAAATCTAAAAGAAACAAAAATATTTTTGAAAAAATTAGGAAAAAAACACAAATGTGGGGCCCTTTACGTCTTTCATTTTTATAAAAAATGAATAATCTAATTTTATACACAGTCCGAGGTCGCAGGAGTATCATGCGCCTGCCCCCAACGTTAGGATGGGATTTGAATTATAAAAAATCTAAAAGAAACAAAAAATATTTTAGAAAAAATTAGGAAAAAAACACAATTGAGGGGCCCTTTGCTGTCTCTCATTTTTCTTAAAAATAAATGATCCAATTTATTACACAATCTGAAGTGGCAGCAGTATTATGCACCTACCCCCAACACCCAAAAAACTCTTCTGCTCTGCAAATTAAAAATAAAAAAAATAAAATATAAAAATGGTCGTGTTTTGACCCTGCGATCTTCTACATGGCGAACAAGCATCTTAACCACTGACCAACCGGCCTTCCCGGCCTACCAATGTGTTTTTGACAATCAAATTCAACATTTGAAAAAATGAGGAAAATACGCAAATGTGGAGCACTTTGTTGTCTTTCATTTTTCTCAAAAATTAATAAACCAATTTATTACACAATTTGGGGTAGCAGCAGTATTATGCGCCTGCCCCCATTTCCCAAAAAGCTCTTGTTATCTGCAAATTAAAAGAAAAAAAATTGATGTCTTTTAAACCAGCGCTCTTCTTCATGTCGAACAAGCATCTTAAAACCAGGGCCACCGGCCTCACCGGCCTACCAATGTGTTTTGACAATTATATTTAACAATTAAAAAAAAGTAATATCAATATAATATATATATTAAACACCTAGATGTTGTTTGAATTATAAAAAATCTAAAAGAAACAAAAAATATTTTTGAAAAAATTAGGAAAAAAACACAAATGTGGGCCCCTTTGTCGTCTTTCATTTTTCTTTAAAATGAATAATCTAATTTTATACACAGTCCGAGGTCGCAGCAGTATCATGTGCCTGCCCCCAACCCTAGGATGGGGTTTGAATTATAAAAAATCTAAAAGAATAAAAAATATTTTAGAAAAAATGAGGAAAAAAACACAATTGAGGGGCCCTTTGCTGTCTCTCATTTTTCTTAAAAATAAATGATCCAATTTTATACACAATCTGAAGTGGCAGCAGTATTATGCGCCTATCCCCAACACCCAAAAAACTCTTCTGCTCTGCAAATTAAAAATAAAAAAAATAAAAAATAAAAATGGTCGTGTTTTGACCCTGCGATCTTCTACATGGCGAACAAGCATCTTAACCACTGAGCAACCGGGCTCCCCGGCCTACCAATGTGTTTTTGACAATCAAATTCAACATTTGAAAAAATGAGGAAAAACGCAAATGTGGAGCCCTTTGTTGTCTTTCATTTTTCTCAAAAATTAATAATCCAATTTATTACACAATTTGGGGTAGCAGCAGTATTATGCGCCTGCCCCTATTACCCAAAAGACTCTTCTAATCTGCAAATTAAAAGAAAAAAAATGGATGTGTTTTGAACCTGCGTTCTTCTTCATATCGAACAAGCATCTTAACCTATGGGCCACCGGCCTCCCCGGCCTACCAATGTGTTTTGACTATCATATTTAACAATTGAAAAAAAGGAATATCAATATAATATATATATTAAACACCTAGATGCTGTTTGAATTATAAAAAATCTAAAAGAAACAAAAAATATTTTTGAAAAAATTAGGAAAAAAACACAAGTGTTGGGCCCTTTGTCGTCTTTCATTTTTCTAAAAAATGAATAATCTAATTTTATACACAGTCCGAGGTCGCAGCAGTATCATGCGCTTGCCCCCAACCCTAGGATGGGATTTGAATTATAAAAAATCTAAAAGAAACAAAAAATATTTTAGAAAAAATTAGGAAAAAAACACAATTGAGGGGCCCTTTGCTGTCTCTCATTTTTCTTAAAAACAAAAATATCTAATTTATTACACAATCTGAAGTGGCAGCAGTATTATGCGTCTACCCCCAACAACCAAAAAACTCTTCTGCCCTGCAAAAAAAAATACAAAAAAAAAAAAAAAAAAAAAATTGTCGTGTTTTGACCCTGCGATCTTCTACATGGCAAACAAGCATCTTAACCACTGGGCAACCGGCCTCCCCGGCCTACCAATGTGTTTTTGACAATCAAATTCAACATTTGAAAAAATGAGGAAAAACGCAAATGTGGAGCCCTTTGTTGTCTTTCATTTTTCTCAAAAATTAATAATCCAATTTTTTATACAATTTGGGGTAGCAGCAGTATTATGCGCCTGCCCCCATTACCCAAAAGACTCTTCTAATCTGCAAATTAAAAGAAAAAAAATGGATGTGTTTTGAACCTGCGTTCTTCTTCATATCGAACAAGCATCTTAACCTATGGGCCACCGGCCTCCCCGGCCTACCAATGTGTTTTGACAATCATATTTAACAATTGAAAAAAAGTAATATCAATATAATATATATATTAAACACCTAGATGTTGTTTGAATTATAAAAAATCTAAAAGAAACAAAAAATATTTTTGAAAAAATTAGGAAAAAAACACAAATGTGGGCCCCTTTGTCGTCTTTCATTTTTCTTTAAAATGAATAATCTAATTTTATACACAGTCCGAGGTCGCAGCAGTATCATGTGCCTGCCCCCAACCCTAGGATGGGGTTTGAATTATAAAAAATCTAAAAGAATAAAAAATATTTTAGAAAAAATGAGGAAAAAAACACAATTGAGGGGCCCTTTGCTGTCTCTTATTTTTCTTAAAAATAAATGATCCAATTTATTACACAATCTGAAGTGGCAGCAGTATTATGCGCCTACCCCCTACACCCAAAAAACTCTTCTGCTCTGCAAATTAAAAATAAAAAAAATAAAAAATAAAAATGGTCGTGTTTTGACCCTGCGATCTTCTACATGGCGAACAAGCATCTTAACCACTGAGCAACCGGCCTCCCCGGCCTACTAATGTGTTTTTGACAATCAAATTCAACATTTGAAAAAATGAGGAAAATACGCAAATGTGGAGCACTTTGTTGTCTTTCATTTTTCTCAAAAATTAATAATCCAATTTATTACACAATTTGGGGTAGCAGCAGTATTATGCGCCTTACCCATTACCTAAAAGGCTCTTCTAATCTGCAAATTAAAAGAAAAAAATTGATGTCTTTTGAACCAGCGCTCTTCTTCATGTCGAACAAGCATCTTAAACCCTGGGCCACCGGCCTCACCGGCCTACCAATGTGTTTTGACAATCATATTTAACAATTGAAAAAAAGTAATATCAATATAATATATATATTAAACACCTAGATGCTGTTTGAATTATAAAAAATCTAAAAGAAACAAAAAATATTTTTGAAAAAATTAGGAAAAAAACACAAATGTGGGGCCCTTTGTCGTCTTTCATTTTTCTAAAAAATGAATAATCTAATTTTATACACAGTTCGAGGTCGCAGCAGTATCATGCGCCTGCCCCCAACCCAAGGATGGGATTTGAATTATAAAAAATCTAAAAGAAACAAAAAATATTTTAGAAAAAATTAGGAAAAAAACACAATTGAGGGGCCCTTTGCTGTCTCTCATTTGTCTTAAAAATAAATTATCCAATTTCATACACAATCTGAAGTGGCAGCAGTATTATGCGCCTATCCCCAACACCCAAAAAACTCTTCTGCCCGGCAAAAAAAAAATAAAAAAAAAAAAAAAATTGTCGTGTTTTGACCCTGCGATCTTCTACATGGCAAACAAGCATCTTAACCACTGGGCAACCGGCCTCCCCGGCCTACCAATGTGTTTTTGACAATCAAATTCAACATTTGAAAAAATGAGGAAAAACGCAAATGTGGAGCCCTTTGTTGTCTTTCATTTTTCTCAAAAATTAATAATCCAATTTATTACACAATTTGGGGTAGCAGCAGTATTATGCGCCTGCCCCCATTACCCAAAAGACTCTTCTAATCTGCAAATTAAAAGAAAAAAAATGGATGTGTTTTGAACCTGCGTTCTTCTTCATGTCGAACAAGCATCTTAACCCCTGGGCCACCGGCCTCCCCGGCCTACCAATGTGTTTTGACAATCATATTAAACAATTGAAAAAAAGTAATATCAATATAATTTATATATATATTAAACACCTAGATGTTGTTTGAATTATAAAAAATCTAAAAGAAACAAAAATATTTTTAAAAAAATTAGGAAAAAAACACAAATGTGGGCCCCTTTGTCGTCTTTCATTTTTCTTTAAAATGAATAATCTAATTTTATACACAGTCCGAGGTCGCAGCAGAATCATGTGCCTGCCCCTAACCCTAGGATGGGGTTTGAATTATAAAAAATCTAAAAGAATAAAAAATATTTTAGAAAAAATGAGGAAAAAAACACAATTGAGGGGCCCTTTGCTGTCTCTCATTTTTCTTAAAAATAAATGATCCAATTTATTACACAATCTGAAGTGGCAGCAGTATTATGCGCCTACCCCCAACACCCAAAAAACTCTTCTGCTCTGCAAATTAAAAATAAAAAAAATAAAATATAAAAATGGTCGTGTTTTGACCCTGCGATCTTCTACATGGCGAACAAGCATCTTAACCACTGACCAACCGGCCTCCCCGGCCTACCAATGTGTTTTTGACAATCAAATTCAACATTTGAAAAAATGAGGAAAATACGCAAATGTGGAGCACTTTGTTGTCTTTCATTTTTCTCAAAAATTAATAAACCAATTTATTACACAATTTGGGGTAGCAGCAGTATTATGCGCCTGCCCCCATTTCCCAAAAAGCTCTTGTTATCTGCAAATTAAAAGAAAAAAAATTGATGTCTTTTAAACCAGCGCTGTTCTTCATGTCGAACAAGCATCTTAAATCCTGGGCCACCGGCCTCACCGGCCTACCAATGTGTTTTGACAATTATATTTAACAATTAAAAAAAAGTAATATCAATATAATATATATATTAAATACCTAGATGCTGTTTGAATTATAAAAAATCTAAAAGAAACAAAAAATATTTTTGAAAAAATTAGGAAAAAAACACAAATATGGGGCCCTTTGTCGTCTTTCATTTTTCTAAAAAATGAATAATCTAATTTTATACACAGTCCGAGGTCGCAGCAGTATCATGCGCCTGCCCCCAACCCTAGGATGGGATTTGAATTATAAAAAATCTAAAAGAAACAAAAAATATTTTAGAAAAAATTAGGAAAAAAACACAATTGAGGGGCTCTTTGCTGTCTCTCATTTTTCTTCAAAACAAAATTAACTAATTTATTACACAATCTGAAGTGGCAGCAGTATTATGCGTCTACCCAAAAAACTCTTCTGCTCTGCAAATTAAAAATAAAAAAAAATAAAAAATAAAAATGGTCGTGTTTTGACCCTGCGATCTTCTACATGGCGAACAAGCATCTTAACCACTGGGCAACCGGCCTCCCCGGCCTACCAATGTGTTTTTGACAATCAAATTCAACATTTGAAAAAATGAGGAAAAAACGCAAATGTGGAGCCCTTTGTTGTCTTTCATTTTTCTCAAAAATTAATAATCCAATTTATTACACAATTTAGGGTAGCAGCAGTATTATGCGTCTGCCCCCATTACCCAAAAAGCTCTTCTAATCTGCAAATTAAAAGAAAAAAAGTGGATGTGTTTTGAACCTGCGTTCTTCTTCATGTCGAACAAGCATCTTAACCCCTGGGCCACCGGCCTCCCCGGCCTACCAATGTGTTTTGACAATCATATTTAACAATTAAAAAAAAGTAATATCAATATAATATATATATTAAACACCTAGATGTTGTTTGAATTATAAAAAATCTAAAAGAAACAAAAAATATTTTTGAAAAAATTAGGAAAAAAACACAAATGTGGGGCCCTTTGTCGTCTTTCATTTTTCTAAAAAATGAATAATCTAATTTTATATCAGTCCGAGGTCGCATCAGTATCATGTGCCTGCCCCCAACCCTAGACTGGGGTTTGAATTATAAAAAATCTAAAAGAATAAAAAATATTTTAGAAAAAATGAGGAAAAAAACACAATTGAGGGGCCCATTGCTGTCTCTTATTTTTCTTAAAAATAAATGATCCAATTTATTACACAATCTGAAGTGGCAGCAGTATTATGCGCCTACCCCCAACACCCAAAAAACTCTTCTGCTCTGCAAATTAAAAATAAAAAAAATAAAAAATAAAAATGGTCGTGTTTTGACTCTGCGATCTTCTACATGGCGAACAAGCATCTTTACCACTGAGCAACCGGCCTCTCCGGCCTACCAATGTGTTTTTGACAATCAAATTCAACATTTGAAAAAAAGAGGAAAAAACGCAAATGTGGAGCACTTTGTTGTCTTTCATTTTTCCCAAAAATGATAATCCAATTTATTACACAATTTGGGGTAGCAGCAGTATTATGCGCCTGTCCCCATTACCCAAAAAGCTCTTCTAATCTGCAAATTAAAAGAAAAAAATGGATGTGTTTTGAACCTGCGTTCTTCTTCATGTCGAACAAGCATCTTAACCCTTGGGCCACCGGCCTCCCCGGCCTACCAATGTGTTTTGACAATCATATTTAACAATTAAAAAAAAAAGTAATATCAATATAATATATATTGTTGTGTCCAGGAGATAGAAATACAACAAGATTAGTTTAAAAGACTTTATTTTCTTCTGACCAGAACCAAACTTACATATTCATACACAATAATCATCTCTCCTTCTTCTCTTCTCTCTGCTTCCTTGATCTCTTCCGCCAGAGCCTATCAATTAGGCAAGGCCTAATAATTCCCCCTCCAAAAAGAGCCTTGAGGCATGGGTGCTTAGCCGCATCGCACCCATGCGGGAACGGGAATGACCGGCAACAATCGGTCTACATTTGCCCTGCCCGCTGACTTGCCAGACTTCGGACCGCTGAGCTCTTAGATGCTGCATCCTATGGCCCGGGCAATACGGAACGGACCATTCTTCTTTGATGCCAGACCGCTTGCAATGCCTTTGCGGTGCGGTGGTGCCTGGCGACGCTGAGTACCTGCAGCGTAGTGTAGCTGCGTACTTGCAAACTTGTGTCGCGGTGTATGGACGGTTTGTCGTCGCGTCGCGTCGCTTCGAATCCTCGGCGGAGTCCGTGCGCTGCACCTTGGAATCCTCGACAGCGTCCGTGCACTGCACCTCGGAATCCTCGACAGAGTCCGAGCCCTGCACTTGGGAATTCTCGACGGAGTCTGTGCGCTGCACCTTGGAATCCTCGACGGCGTCCGTGCACTGCCTTGCAGAATCCTCGACGGAGTCCATGCACTGCACCTTGGAATCCTCGACGGCGTCCGTGCACTGCCTTGCTGAATCCATTACGGAGTCCATGCATTGCACCTGGGAATCCTCGACGGAGTCCATGCATTGCACCTGGGATTCCTCGACGGAGTCCATGCACTGCACCTGGGAATCCTCGACGGAATCCATGCACTGCACCTGGGAATCCTCGACGGAGTCCGTGCCCTGCACCTGGGAATCCTCGACGGAGTCCATGCATTGCACCTGGGAATCCTCGACGGAATCCATGCACTGCACCTGGGAATCCTCGACGGAGTCCATGCATTGCACCTGGGTTTCCTCGACGGAATCCATGCACTGCACCTGGGAATCCTCGACGGAGTCCGTGCCCTGCACCTGGGAATCCTCGACGGAGTCCATGCATTGCACCTGGGAATCCTCGACGGAGTCCATGCATTGCACCTGAGCATCTTCGACAGAGTCCATGCATTGCACCTGGGAATCCTCGACGGAGTCCATGCACTGCACCTGGGAATCCTCGACGGAGTCCATGCATTGCACCTGGGAATCCTCGACGGAGTCCATGCACTGCACCTGGGAATCCTCGACGGAGTCCATGCATTGCACCTGGGAATCCTCGACGGAGTCCATGCATTGCACCTGGGAATCCTCGACGGAGTCCATGCACCTCGGAACCTTCGACGGAGTCCATGCATTGCACCTGGGAATCGTCGACGGAGTCCCCTTGACGTCGAAGTGGAGATGGCGTGGCGGTTGTGTCCTGAACTGATAGTACAGCAGGCGTCGTGGACGCTGCTCGTTCTGCTACTATTTGACGCATTGCAGCCAAGAAACCTTGAGAGTCACAGGCCTTGAAACGTAACATGTCGCGTTCAGGTCGAGGGGCAACCTGCTCCACCCTGGAAGTTGGTCCAACCGGCAGCAAGATTCTATGTTTTTCTCCATTCCAACAGACAAACGTGCCTGGCTTGGAAATTGTATGAAATACCTGGGTTAAAAGTGAAATTCGGACGAGCCCCCACTTGTTGTGTCCAGGAGATAGAAATACAACAAGATTAGTTTAAAAGACTTTATTTTCTTCTGACAAGAACCAAACTTACATTTTCATACACAATAATCATCTCTCCTTCTTCTCTTCTCTCTGCTTCCTTGATCTCTTCCGCCAGAGCCTATCTATTAGGCAAGGCCTAATAATATATTAAACACCTATATGCTGTTTGAATTATAAAAAATCTAAAAGAAACAAAAAATATTTTTGAAAAATTCGGAAAAAACACAAATGTGGGGCCCTTTGTCGTCTTTCATTTTTCTAAAAAAAGAATAATCTAATTTTATACACAGTCCGAGGTCGCAGCAGTATCATGCGCCTGCCCCCAACCCTAGGATGGGATTTGAATTATAAAAAATCTAAAAGAAACAAAAAATATTTTAGAAAAAATTAGGAAAAAAACACAATTGAGGGGCCCTTTGCTGTCTCTCATTTTTCTTAAAAATAAATTATCTAATTTATTACACAATCTGAAGTGGCAGCAGTATTATGCGCCTACCCCCAACACCCAAAAAACTATTCTGCCCTGCAAATAAAAAATAAAAAAAATAAAAAAAATAAATGGTCTTGTTTTGACCCTGCGATCTTCTACATGGCGAAAAAGCATCTTAACCACTGGGCAACCGGCCTTCCCGGCCTACCAATGTGTTTTTGACAATCAAATTCAACATTTGAAAAAATGAGGAGAAAACGCAAATGTGGAGCACTTTGTTGTCTTTCATTTTACTCAAAAATTAATAATCCAATTTATTACACAATTTGGGGTAGCAGCAGTATTATGCGCCTGCCCCCATTACCTAAAAAGCTCTTCTAATCTGCAAATTAAAAGAAAAAAAAATTAATGTGTTTTGAACCTGCGTTCTTCTTCATATCGAACAAGCATCTTAACCCCTGGGCCACCGGCCTCCCCGGCCTACCAATGTGTTTTGACAATCATATTTAACAATTGAAAAAAGTAATATCAATATAATATATATATTAAACACCTAGATGTTGTTTGAATTATAAAAAATCTAAAAGAAACAAAAAATATTTTTGAAAAAATTAGGAAAAAAACACAAGTGTTGGGCCCTTTGTTGTCTTTCATTTTTCTAAAAAATGAATAATCTAATTTTATACACAGTCCGAGGTCGCAGCAGTATCATGCGCATGCCCCTAACCCTAGGATGGGATTTGAATTATAAAAAATCTAAAAGAAACAAAAAATATTTTAGAAAAAATTAGGAAAAAAACACAATTGAGGGGCCCTTTGCTGTCTCTCATTTTTCTTAAAAACAAAATTATCTAATTTATTACACAATCTGAAGTGGCAGCAGTATTATGCGTCTACCCCCAACACCCAAAAAACTCTTCTGCCCTGCAAATAAAAAATAAAAAAAAAATAAAAAAATGGTCGTGTTTTGCCCCTGCGATCTTCTACATGGCGAACAAGCATCTTAACCACTGAGCAACCGGCCTCCCCGGCCTACCAATGTGTTTTTGACAATCAAATTCAACATTTGAAAAAATGAGGAAAATACGCAAATGTGGAGCACTTTGTTGTCTTTCATTTTAGCTCAAAAATTAATAATCCAATTTATTACACAATTTGGGGTAGCAGCAGTATTATGCGCCTGCCCCCATTACCCAAAAAGCTCTTCTTATCTGCAAATTAAAAGAAAAAAAAATTGATGTGTTTTGAACCTGCGTTCTTCTTCATATCGAACAAGCATCTTAACCTATGGGCCACCGGCCTCCCCGGCCTACCAATGTGTTTTGACAATCATATTTAACAATTGAAAAAAAGTAATATCAATATAATATATATATTAAACACCTAGATGTTGTTTGAATTATAAAAAATCTAAAAGAAACAAAAAATATTTTTGAAAAAATTAGGAAAAAAACACAAATGTGGGCCCCTTTGTCGTCTTTCATTTTTCTTTAAAATGAATAATCTAATTTTATACACAGTCCGAGGTCGCAGCAGTATCATGTGCCTGCCCCCAACCCTAGGATGGGGTTTGAATTATAAAAAATCTAAAAGAATAAAAAATATTTTAGAAAAAATGAGGAAAAAAACACAATTGAGGGGCCCTTTGCTGTCTCTCATTTTTCTTAAAAATAAATGATCCAATTTATTACACAATCTGAAGTGGCAGCAGTATTATGCGCCTACCCCCAACACCCAAAAAACTCTTCTGCTCTGCAAATTAAAAATAAAAAAAATAAAAAATAAAAATGGTCGTGTTTTGACCCTGCGATCTTCTACATGGCGAACAAGCATCTTAACCACTGAGCAACCGGCCTCCCCGGCCTACTAATGTGTTTTTGACAATCAAATTCAACATTTGAAAAAATGAGGAAAATACGAAAATGTGGAGCACTTTGTTGTCTTTCATTTTTCTCAAAAATTAATAATCCAATTTATTACACAATTTGGGGTAGCAGCAGTATTATGCGCCTGCCCCCATTACCTAAAAGGCTCTTCTAATCTGCAAATTAAAAGAAAAAAAATTGATGTCTTTTGAACCAGCGCTCTTCTTCATGTCGAACAAGCATCTTAAACCCTGGGCCACCGGCCTCACCGGCCTACCAATGTGTTTTGACAATCATATTTAACAATTGAAAAAAAGTAATATCAATATAATATATATACTAAACACCTAGATGCTGTTTGAATTATAAAAAATCTAAAAGAAACAAAAAATATTTTTGAAAAAATTAGGAAAAAAACACAAATGTGGGGCCCTTTGTCGTCTTTCATTTTTCTAAAAAATGAATAATCTAATTTTATACACAGTCCGAGGTCGCAGCAGTATTATGCGCCTGCCCCCAACCCAAGGATGGGATTTGAATTATAAAAAATCTAAAAGAAACAAAAAATATTTTAGAAAAAATTAGGAAAAAAACACAATTGAGGGGCCCTTTGCTGTCTCTCATTTGTCTTAAAAATAAATTATCCAATTTTTTACACAATCTGAAGTGGCAGCAGTATTATGCGCCTATCCCCAACACCCAAAAAACTCTTCTGCCCTGCAAAAAAAAATAAAAAAAATAAAAAAAATAAAAATTGTCGTGTTTTGACCCTGCGATCTTCTACATGGCAAACAAGCATCTTAACCACTGGGCAACCGGCCTCCCCGGCCTACCAATGTGTTTTTGACAATCAAATTCAACATTTGAAAAAATGAGGAAAAACGCAAATGTGGAGCCCTTTGTTGTCTTTCATTTTTCTCAAAAATTATTAATCCAATTTATTACACAATTTGGGGTAGCAGCAGGATTATGCTCCTGCCCCCATTACCCAAAAGACTCTTCTAATCTGCAAATTAAAAGAAAAAAAATGGATGTGTTTTGAATCTGCGTTCTTCTTCATGTCGAACAAGCATCTTAACCCCTGGGCCACCGGCCTCCCCGGCCTACCAATGTGTTTTGACAATCATATTAAACAATTGAAAAAAAGTAATATCAATATAATATATATATATTAAACACCTAGATGTTGTTTGAATTATAAAAAATCTAAAAGAAACAAAAATATTTTTGAAAAAATTAGGAAAAAAACACAAATGTGGGGCCCTTTACGTCTTTCATTTTTCTAAAAAAAGAATAATCTAATTTTATACACAGTCCGAGGTCGCAGCAGTATCATGCGCCTGCCCCCAACCCTAGGATGGGATTTGAATTATAAAAAATCTAAAAGAAACAAAAAATATTTTAGAAAAAATTAGGAAAAAAACACAATTGAGGGGCCCTTTGCTGTCTCTCATTTTTCTTAAAAATAAATTATCTAATTTATTACACAATCTGAAGTGGCAGCAGTATTATGCGCCTACCCCCAACACCCAAAAAACTATTCTGCCCTGCAAATAAAAAATAAAAAAAATAAAAAAAATAAATGGTCTTGTTTTGACCCTGCGATCTTCTACATGGCGAAAAAGCATCTTAACCACTGGGCAACCGGCCTTCCCGGCCTACCAATGTGTTTTTGACAATCAAATTCAACATTTGAAAAAATGAGGAGAAAACGCAAATGTGGAGCACTTTGTTGTCTTTCATTTTACTCAAAAATTAATAATCCAATTTATTACACAATTTGGGGTAGCAGCAGTATTATGCGCCTGCCCCCATTACCTAAAAAGCTCTTCTAATCTGCAAATTAAAAGAAAAAAAAATTAATGTGTTTTGAACCTGCGTTCTTCTTCATATCGAACAAGCATCTTAACCCCTGGGCCACCGGCCTCCCCGGCCTACCAATGTGTTTTGACAATCATATTTAACAATTGAAAAAAGTAATATCAATATAATATATATATTAAACACCTAGATGTTGTTTGAATTATAAAAAATCTAAAAGAAACAAAAAATATTTTTGAAAAAATTAGGAAAAAAACACAAGTGTTGGGCCCTTTGTTGTCTTTCATTTTTCTAAAAAATGAATAATCTAATTTTATACACAGTCCGAGGTCGCAGCAGTATCATGCGCATGCCCCTAACCCTAGGATGGGATTTGAATTATAAAAAATCTAAAAGAAACAAAAAATATTTTAGAAAAAATTAGGAAAAAAACACAATTGAGGGGCCCTTTGCTGTCTCTCATTTTTCTTAAAAACAAAATTATCTAATTTATTACACAATCTGAAGTGGCAGCAGTATTATGCGTCTACCCCCAACACCCAAAAAACTCTTCTGCCCTGCAAATAAAAAATAAAAAAAAAATAAAAAAATGGTCGTGTTTTGCCCCTGCGATCTTCTACATGGCGAACAAGCATCTTAACCACTGAGCAACCGGCCTCCCCGGCCTACCAATGTGTTTTTGACAATCAAATTCAACATTTGAAAAAATGAGGAAAATACGCAAATGTGGAGCACTTTGTTGTCTTTCATTTTAGCTCAAAAATTAATAATCCAATTTATTACACAATTTGGGGTAGCAGCAGTATTATGCGCCTGCCCCCATTACCCAAAAAGCTCTTCTTATCTGCAAATTAAAAGAAAAAAAAATTGATGTGTTTTGAACCTGCGTTCTTCTTCATATCGAACAAGCATCTTAACCTATGGGCCACCGGCCTCCCCGGCCTACCAATGTGTTTTGACAATCATATTTAACAATTGAAAAAAAGTAATATCAATATAATATATATATTAAACACCTAGATGTTGTTTGAATTATAAAAAATCTAAAAGAAACAAAAAATATTTTTGAAAAAATTAGGAAAAAAACACAAATGTGGGCCCCTTTGTCGTCTTTCATTTTTCTTTAAAATGAATAATCTAATTTTATACACAGTCCGAGGTCGCAGCAGTATCATGTGCCTGCCCCCAACCCTAGGATGGGGTTTGAATTATAAAAAATCTAAAAGAATAAAAAATATTTTAGAAAAAATGAGGAAAAAAACACAATTGAGGGGCCCTTTGCTGTCTCTCATTTTTCTTAAAAATAAATGATCCAATTTATTACACAATCTGAAGTGGCAGCAGTATTATGCGCCTACCCCCAACACCCAAAAAACTCTTCTGCTCTGCAAATTAAAAATAAAAAAAATAAAAAATAAAAATGGTCGTGTTTTGACCCTGCGATCTTCTACATGGCGAACAAGCATCTTAACCACTGAGCAACCGGCCTCCCCGGCCTACTAATGTGTTTTTGACAATCAAATTCAACATTTGAAAAAATGAGGAAAATACGAAAATGTGGAGCACTTTGTTGTCTTTCATTTTTCTCAAAAATTAATAATCCAATTTATTACACAATTTGGGGTAGCAGCAGTATTATGCGCCTGCCCCCATTACCTAAAAGGCTCTTCTAATCTGCAAATTAAAAGAAAAAAAATTGATGTCTTTTGAACCAGCGCTCTTCTTCATGTCGAACAAGCATCTTAAACCCTGGGCCACCGGCCTCACCGGCCTACCAATGTGTTTTGACAATCATATTTAACAATTGAAAAAAAGTAATATCAATATAATATATATACTAAACACCTAGATGCTGTTTGAATTATAAAAAATCTAAAAGAAACAAAAAATATTTTTGAAAAAATTAGGAAAAAAACACAAATGTGGGGCCCTTTGTCGTCTTTCATTTTTCTAAAAAATGAATAATCTAATTTTATACACAGTCCGAGGTCGCAGCAGTATTATGCGCCTGCCCCCAACCCAAGGATGGGATTTGAATTATAAAAAATCTAAAAGAAACAAAAAATATTTTAGAAAAAATTAGGAAAAAAACACAATTGAGGGGCCCTTTGCTGTCTCTCATTTGTCTTAAAAATAAATTATCCAATTTTTTACACAATCTGAAGTGGCAGCAGTATTATGCGCCTATCCCCAACACCCAAAAAACTCTTCTGCCCTGCAAAAAAAAATAAAAAAAATAAAAAAAATAAAAATTGTCGTGTTTTGACCCTGCGATCTTCTACATGGCAAACAAGCATCTTAACCACTGGGCAACCGGCCTCCCCGGCCTACCAATGTGTTTTTGACAATCAAATTCAACATTTGAAAAAATGAGGAAAAACGCAAATGTGGAGCCCTTTGTTGTCTTTCATTTTTCTCAAAAATTATTAATCCAATTTATTACACAATTTGGGGTAGCAGCAGGATTATGCTCCTGCCCCCATTACCCAAAAGACTCTTCTAATCTGCAAATTAAAAGAAAAAAAATGGATGTGTTTTGAATCTGCGTTCTTCTTCATGTCGAACAAGCATCTTAACCCCTGGGCCACCGGCCTCCCCGGCCTACCAATGTGTTTTGACAATCATATTAAACAATTGAAAAAAAGTAATATCAATATAATATATATATATTAAACACCTAGATGTTGTTTGAATTATAAAAAATCTAAAAGAAACAAAAATATTTTTGAAAAAATTAGGAAAAAAACACAAATGTGGGGCCCTTTACGTCTTTCATTTTTATAAAAAATGAATAATCTAATTTTATACACAGTCCGAGGTCGCAGGAGTATCATGCGCCTGCCCCCAACGTTAGGATGGGATTTGAATTATAAAAAATCTAAAAGAAACAAAAAATATTTTAGAAAAAATTAGGAAAAAAACACAATTGAGGGGCCCTTTGCTGTCTCTCATTTTTCTTAAAAATAAATGATCCAATTTATTACACAATCTGAAGTGGCAGCAGTATTATGCACCTACCCCCAACACCCAAAAAACTCTTCTGCTCTGCAAATTAAAAATAAAAAAAATAAAATATAAAAATGGTCGTGTTTTGACCCTGCGATCTTCTACATGGCGAACAAGCATCTTAACCACTGACCAACCGGCCTTCTCGGCCTACCAATGTGTTTTTGACAATCAAATTCAACATTTGAAAAAATGAGGAAAATACGCAAATGTGGAGCACTTTGTTGTCTTTCATTTTTCTCAAAAATTAATAAACCAATTTATTACACAATTTGGGGTAGCAGCAGTATTATGCGCCTGCCCCCATTTCCCAAAAAGCTCTTGTTATCTGCAAATTAAAAGAAAAAAAATTGATGTCTTTTAAACCAGCGCTCTTCTTCATGTCGAACAAGCATCTTAAAACCAGGGCCACCGGCCTCACCGGCCTACCAATGTGTTTTGACAATTATATTTAACAATTAAAAAAAAGTAATATCAATATAATATATATATTAAACACCTAGATGTTGTTTGAATTATAAAAAATCTAAAAGAAACAAAAAATATTTTTGAAAAAATTAGGAAAAAAACACAAATGTGGGCCCCTTTGTCGTCTTTCATTTTTCTTTAAAATGAATAATCTAATTTTATACACAGTCCGAGGTCGCAGCAGTATCATGTGCCTGCCCCCAACCCTAGGATGGGGTTTGAATTATAAAAAATCTAAAAGAATAAAAAATATTTTAGAAAAAATGAGGAAAAAAACACAATTGAGGGGCCCTTTGCTGTCTCTCATTTTTCTTAAAAATAAATGATCCAATTTTATACACAATCTGAAGTGGCAGCAGTATTATGCGCCTATCCCCAACACCCAAAAAACTCTTCTGCTCTGCAAATTAAAAATAAAAAAAATAAAAAATAAAAATGGTCGTGTTTTGACCCTGCGATCTTCTACATGGCGAACAAGCATCTTAACCACTGAGCAACCGGGCTCCCCGGCCTACCAATGTGTTTTTGACAATCAAATTCAACATTTGAAAAAATGAGGAAAAACGCAAATGTGGAGCCCTTTGTTGTCTTTCATTTTTCTCAAAAATTAATAATCCAATTTATTACACAATTTGGGGTAGCAGCAGTATTATGCGCCTGCCCCTATTACCCAAAAGACTCTTCTAATCTGCAAATTAAAAGAAAAAAAATGGATGTGTTTTGAACCTGCGTTCTTCTTCATATCGAACAAGCATCTTAACCTATGGGCCACCGGCCTCCCCGGCCTACCAATGTGTTTTGACTATCATATTTAACAATTGAAAAAAAGGAATATCAATATAATATATATATTAAACACCTAGATGCTGTTTGAATTATAAAAAATCTAAAAGAAACAAAAAATATTTTTGAAAAAATTAGGAAAAAAACACAAGTGTTGGGCCCTTTGTCGTCTTTCATTTTTCTAAAAAATGAATAATCTAATTTTATACACAGTCCGAGGTCGCAGCAGTATCATGCGCTTGCCCCCAACCCTAGGATGGGATTTGAATTATAAAAAATCTAAAAGAAACAAAAAATATTTTAGAAAAAATTAGGAAAAAAACACAATTGAGGGGCCCTTTGCTGTCTCTCATTTTTCTTAAAAACAAAAATATCTAATTTATTACACAATCTGAAGTGGCAGCAGTATTATGCGTCTACCCCCAACAACCAAAAAACTCTTCTGCCCTGCAAAAAAAAATACAAAAAAAAAAAAAAAAAAAAAAATTGTCGTGTTTTGACCCTGCGATCTTCTACATGGCAAACAAGCATCTTAACCACTGGGCAACCGGCCTCCCCGGCCTACCAATGTGTTTTTGACAATCAAATTCAACATTTGAAAAAATGAGGAAAAACGCAAATGTGGAGCCCTTTGTTGTCTTTCATTTTTCTCAAAAATTAATAATCCAATTTTTTATACAATTTGGGGTAGCAGCAGTATTATGCGCCTGCCCCCATTACCCAAAAGACTCTTCTAATCTGCAAATTAAAAGAAAAAAAATGGATGTGTTTTGAACCTGCGTTCTTCTTCATATCGAACAAGCATCTTAACCTATGGGCCACCGGCCTCCCCGGCCTACCAATGTGTTTTGACAATCATATTTAACAATTGAAAAAAAGTAATATCAATATAATATATATATTAAACACCTAGATGTTGTTTGAATTATAAAAAATCTAAAAGAAACAAAAAATATTTTTGAAAAAATTAGGAAAAAAACACAAATGTGGGCCCCTTTGTCGTCTTTCATTTTTCTTTAAAATGAATAATCTAATTTTATACACAGTCCGAGGTCGCAGCAGTATCATGTGCCTGCCCCCAACCCTAGGATGGGGTTTGAATTATAAAAAATCTAAAAGAATAAAAAATATTTTAGAAAAAATGAGGAAAAAAACACAATTGAGGGGCCCTTTGCTGTCTCTTATTTTTCTTAAAAATAAATGATCCAATTTATTACACAATCTGAAGTGGCAGCAGTATTATGCGCCTACCCCCTACACCCAAAAAACTCTTCTGCTCTGCAAATTAAAAATAAAAAAAATAAAAAATAAAAATGGTCGTGTTTTGACCCTGCGATCTTCTACATGGCGAACAAGCATCTTAACCACTGAGCAACCGGCCTCCCCGGCCTACTAATGTGTTTTTGACAATCAAATTCAACATTTGAAAAAATGAGGAAAATACGCAAATGTGGAGCACTTTGTTGTCTTTCATTTTTCTCAAAAATTAATAATCCAATTTATTACACAATTTGGGGTAGCAGCAGTATTATGCGCCTTACCCATTACCTAAAAGGCTCTTCTAATCTGCAAATTAAAAGAAAAAAATTGATGTCTTTTGAACCAGCGCTCTTCTTCATGTCGAACAAGCATCTTAAACCCTGGGCCACCGGCCTCACCGGCCTACCAATGTGTTTTGACAATCATATTTAACAATTGAAAAAAAGTAATATCAATATAATATATATATTAAACACCTAGATGCTGTTTGAATTATAAAAAATCTAAAAGAAACAAAAAATATTTTTGAAAAAATTAGGAAAAAAACACAAATGTGGGGCCCTTTGTCGTCTTTCATTTTTCTAAAAAATGAATAATCTAATTTTATACACAGTTCGAGGTCGCAGCAGTATCATGCGCCTGCCCCCAACCCAAGGATGGGATTTGAATTATAAAAAATCTAAAAGAAACAAAAAATATTTTAGAAAAAATTAGGAAAAAAACACAATTGAGGGGCCCTTTGCTGTCTCTCATTTGTCTTAAAAATAAATTATCCAATTTCATACACAATCTGAAGTGGCAGCAGTATTATGCGCCTATCCCCAACACCCAAAAAACTCTTCTGCCCGGCAAAAAAAAAATAAAAAAAAAAAAAAAATTGTCGTGTTTTGACCCTGCGATCTTCTACATGGCAAACAAGCATCTTAACCACTGGGCAACCGGCCTCCCCGGCCTACCAATGTGTTTTTGACAATCAAATTCAACATTTGAAAAAATGAGGAAAAACGCAAATGTGGAGCCCTTTGTTGTCTTTCATTTTTCTCAAAAATTAATAATCCAATTTATTACACAATTTGGGGTAGCAGCAGTATTATGCGCCTGCCCCCATTACCCAAAAGACTCTTCTAATCTGCAAATTAAAAGAAAAAAAATGGATGTGTTTTGAACCTGCGTTCTTCTTCATGTCGAACAAGCATCTTAACCCCTGGGCCACCGGCCTCCCCGGCCTACCAATGTGTTTTGACAATCATATTAAACAATTGAAAAAAAGTAATATCAATATAATATATATATATATTAAACACCTAGATGTTGTTTGAATTATAAAAAATCTAAAAGAAACAAAAATATTTTTAAAAAAATTAGGAAAAAAACACAAATGTGGGCCCCTTTGTCGTCTTTCATTTTTCTTTAAAATGAATAATCTAATTTTATACACAGTCCGAGGTCGCAGCAGAATCATGTGCCTGCCCCTAACCCTAGGATGGGGTTTGAATTATAAAAAATCTAAAAGAATAAAAAATATTTTAGAAAAAATGAGGAAAAAAACACAATTGAGGGGCCCTTTGCTGTCTCTCATTTTTCTTAAAAATAAATGATCCAATTTATTACACAATCTGAAGTGGCAGCAGTATTATGCGCCTACCCCCAACACCCAAAAAACTCTTCTGCTCTGCAAATTAAAAATAAAAAAAATAAAATATAAAAATGGTCGTGTTTTGACCCTGCGATCTTCTACATGGCGAACAAGCATCTTAACCACTGACCAACCGGCCTCCCCGGCCTACCAATGTGTTTTTGACAATCAAATTCAACATTTGAAAAAATGAGGAAAATACGCAAATGTGGAGCACTTTGTTGTCTTTCATTTTTCTCAAAAATTAATAAACCAATTTATTACACAATTTGGGGTAGCAGCAGTATTATGCGCCTGCCCCCATTTCCCAAAAAGCTCTTGTTATCTGCAAATTAAAAGAAAAAAAATTGATGTCTTTTAAACCAGCGCTGTTCTTCATGTCGAACAAGCATCTTAAATCCTGGGCCACCGGCCTCACCGGCCTACCAATGTGTTTTGACAATTATATTTAACAATTAAAAAAAAGTAATATCAATATAATATATATATTAAATACCTAGATGCTGTTTGAATTATAAAAAATCTAAAAGAAACAAAAAATATTTTTGAAAAAATTAGGAAAAAAACACAAATATGGGGCCCTTTGTCGTCTTTCATTTTTCTAAAAAATGAATAATCTAATTTTATACACAGTCCGAGGTCGCAGCAGTATCATGCGCCTGCCCCCAACCCTAGGATGGGATTTGAATTATAAAAAATCTAAAAGAAACAAAAAATATTTTAGAAAAAATTAGGAAAAAAACACAATTGAGGGGCTCTTTGCTGTCTCTCATTTTTCTTCAAAACAAAATTAACTAATTTATTACACAATCTGAAGTGGCAGCAGTATTATGCGTCTACCCCCAACACCCAAAAAACTCTTCTGCCCTGCAAATAAAAAATAAAAAAAAATAAAAAAATGGTCGTGTTTTGGCCCTGCGATCTTCTACGTGGCGAACAAGCATCTTAACCACTGGGCAACCGGCCTCCCCGGCCTACCAATGTGTTTTTGACAATCAAATTCAACATTTGAAAAAATGAGGAAAAAACGCAAATGTGGAGCCCTTTGTTGTCTTTCATTTTTCTCAAAAATTATTAATCCAATTTATTACACAATTTGGGGTAGCAGCAGTATTATGCGCCTGCCCCTATTACCCAAAAAGCTCTTCTAATCTGCAAATTAAAAGAAAAAAAAATTGATGTGTTTTGAACCTGCGTTCTTCTTCATATCGAACAAGCATCTTAACCCCTGGGCCACCGGCCTCCCCGGCCTACCAATGTATTTTGACAATCATATTTAACAATTGAAAAAAAGGAATATCAATATAATATATATATTAAACACCTAGATATTGTTAGAATTATAAAAAATCTAAAAGAAACAAAAAATATTTTTGAAAAAATTAGGAAAAAAACACAAATGCGGGGCCCTTTGTTGTCTTTCATTTTTCTTTAAAATGAATAATCTAATTTTATACACAGTTCGAGGTCGCAGCAGTATCATGTGCCTGCCCCCAACCCTAGGATGGGGTTTGAATTATAAAAAATCTAAAAAAATAAAAAAAATTTTAGAAAAAATGAGGAAAAAAACACAATTGAGGGGCCCTTTGCTGTCTCGCATTTTTCTTAAAAATAAATTATCTAATTTATTACACAATCTGAAGTGGCAGCAGTGTCTACCCCCAACACCCAAAAAACTCTTCTGCTCTGCAAATTAAAAATAAAAAAAATAAAAAATAAAAATTGTCGTGTTTTGACCCTGCGATCTTCTACATGGCATACAAGCATCTTAACCACTGAGCAACCGGCCTCCCCGGCCTACCAATGTGTTTTTGACAATCAAATTCAACATTTGAAAAAATGAGGAAAATACGCAAATGTGGAGCACTTTGATGTCTTTCATTTTTCTTAAAAATTAATAATCCAATTTATTACACAATATGGGGTAGCAGCAGTATTATGCGCCTGCCCCCATTAACCAAAAAGCTCTTCTTATCTGCAAATTAAAAGAAAAAAAATTGATGTCTTTTGAACCAGCGCTCTTCTTCATGTCGAACAAGCATCTTAAACCCTGGGCCACCGGCCTCACCGGCCTACCAATGTGTTTTGACAATCATATTTAACAATAGAAAAAAAGGAATATCAATATAATATATATATTAAACACTTAGATGCTGTTTGAATTATAAAAAATCTAAAAGAAACAAAAAATATTTTTTAAAAAATTAGGAAAAAAATACAAATGTGGGGCCCTTTGTCGTCTTTCATTTTTCTAAAAAATGAATAATCTAATTTTATACACAGTCCGAGGTCGCAGCAGTATCATGTGCCTGCCCCCAACCCTAGGATGGGGTTTGAATTATAAAAAATCTAAAAGAATAAAAAATATTTTAGAAAAAATGAGGAAAAAAACACAATTGAGGGGCCCTTTGCTGTCTCTCATTTTTCTTTAAAATAAATTATCTAATTTATTACACAATCTGAAGTGGCAGCAGTATTATGCGTCTACCCCCAACACCCATAAAACTCTTCTGCTCTGCAAATTAAAAATAAAAAAAATAAAAAATAAAAATGGTCGTGTTTTGACCCTGCGATCTTTTACATGGCGAACAAGCATCTTAACCACTGGGCAACCGGCCTCCCCGGCCTACCAATGTGTTTTTGACAATCAAATTCAACATTTGAAAAAATGAGGAAAAAACGCAAATGTGGAGCCCTTTGTTGTCTTTCATTTTTCTCAAAAATTATTAATCCAATTTATTACACAATTTGGGGTAGCAGCAGTATTATGCGCCTGCCCCTATTACCCAAAAAGCTCTTCTAATCTGCAAATTAAAAGAAAAAAAAATTGATGTGTTTTGAACCTGCGTTCTTCTTCATATCGAACAAGCATCTTAACCCCTGGGCCACCGGCCTCCCCGGCCTACCAATGTATTTTGACAATCATATTTAACAATTGAAAAAAAGGAATATCAATATAATATATATATTAAACACCTAGATATTGTTAGAATTATAAAAAATCTAAAAGAAACAAAAAATATTTTTGAAAAAATTAGGAAAAAAACACAAATGCGGGGCCCTTTGTTGTCTTTCATTTTTCTTTAAAATGAATAATCTAATTTTATACACAGTTCGAGGTCGCAGCAGTATCATGTGCCTGCCCCCAACCCTAGGATGGGGTTTGAATTATAAAAAATCTAAAAAAATAAAAAATATTTTAGAAAAAATGAGGAAAAAAACACAATTGAGGGGCCCTTTGCTGTCTCGCATTTTTCTTAAAAATAAATTATCTAATTTATTACACAATCTGAAGTGGCAGCAGTGTCTACCCCCAACACCCAAAAAACTCTTCTGCTCTGCAAATTAAAAATAAAAAAAATAAAAAATAAAAATTGTCGTGTTTTGACCCTGCGATCTTCTACATGGCATACAAGCATCTTAACCACTGAGCAACCGGCCTCCCCGGCCTACCAATGTGTTTTTGACAATCAAATTCAACATTTGAAAAAATGAGGAAAATACGCAAATGTGGAGCACTTTGATGTCTTTCATTTTTCTTAAAAATTAATAATCCAATTTATTACACAATATGGGGTAGCAGCAGTATTATGCGCCTGCCCCCATTAACCAAAAAGCTCTTCTTATCTGCAAATTAAAAGAAAAAAAATTGATGTCTTTTGAACCAGCGCTCTTCTTCATGTCGAACAAGCATCTTAAACCCTGGGCCACCGGCCTCACCGGCCTACCAATGTGTTTTGACAATCATATTTAACAATAGAAAAAAAGGAATATCAATATAATATATATATTAAACACTTAGATGCTGTTTGAATTATAAAAAATCTAAAAGAAACAAAAAATATTTTTTAAAAAATTAGGAAAAAAATACAAATGTGGGGCCCTTTGTCGTCTTTCATTTTTCTAAAAAATGAATAATCTAATTTTATACACAGTCCGAGGTCGCAGCAGTATCATGTGCCTGCCCCCAACCCTAGGATGGGGTTTGAATTATAAAAAATCTAAAAGAATAAAAAATATTTTAGAAAAAATGAGGAAAAAAACACAATTGAGGGGCCCTTTGCTGTCTCTCATTTTTCTTTAAAATAAATTATCTAATTTATTACACAATCTGAAGTGGCAGCAGTATTATGCGTCTACCCCCAACACCCATAAAACTCTTCTGCTCTGCAAATTAAAAATAAAAAAAATAAAAAATAAAAATGGTCGTGTTTTGACCCTGCGATCTTTTACATGGCGAACAAGCATCTTAACCACTGGGCAACCGGCCTCCCCGGCCTACCAATGTGTTTTTGACAATCAAATTCAACATTTGAAAAAATGAGGAAAAAACGCAAATGTGGAGCCCTTTGTTGTCTTTCATTTTTCTCAAAAATTAATAATCCAATTTATTACACAATTTGGGGTAGCAGCAGTATTATGCGCCTGCCCTCATTACCCAAAAAGCTCTTCTAATCTGCAAATTAAAAGAAAAAAAAATTGATGTGTTTTGAACCTGCGTTCTTCTTCATATCGAACAAGCATCTTAACCCCTGGGCCACCGGCCTCCCCGGCCTACCAATGTGTTTTGACAATCATATTTAACAATTGAAAAAAAGGAATATCAATATAATATATATATATATATTAAACACCTAGATGTTGTTTGAATTATAAAAAATCTAAAAGAAACAAAACATATTTTTGAAAAAATTAGGAAAAAAACACAAATGTGGGGCCCTTTGTCGTTTTTTTATTTTTCTTTAAAATGAATAATCTAATTTTATACACAGTCCGAGGTCGCAGCAGTATCATGTGCCTGCCCCCAACCCTAGGATGGGGTTTGAATTATAAAAAATCTAAAAGAATAAAAAATATTTTAGAAAAAATGAGGAAAAAAACACAATTGAGGGGCCCTTTGCTCTCTCTCATTTTTCTTAAAAATAAATGATCCAATTTATTACACAATCTGAAGTGGCAGCAGTATTATGCGCCTACCCCCAACACCCAAAAAACTCTTCTGCTCTGCAAATTAAAAATAAAAAAAATAAAAAATAAAAATTGTCGTGTTTTGACCCTGCGATCTTCTACATGGCATACAAGCATCTTAACCACTGAGCAACCGGCCTCCCCGGCCTACCAATGTGTTTTTGACAATCAAATTCAACATTTGAAAAAATGAGGAAAATACGCAAATGTGGAGCACTTTGTTGTCTTTCATTTTTCTCAAAAATTAATAATCCAATTTATTACACAATTTGGGGTAGCAACAGTATTATGCGGCTGCTCCCATTACCCAAAAAGCTCTTCTAATCTGCAAATTAAAAGAAAAAAAATTGATGTCTTTTGAACCAGCGCTCTTCTTCATGTCGAACAAGCATCTTAAACCCTGGGCCACCGGCCTCACCGGCCTACCAATGTGTTTTGACAATCATATTTAACAATAGAAAAAAAGTAATATCAATATAATATATATATTAAACACCTAGATGCTGTTTGAATTATAAAAAATCTAAAAGAAACAAAAAATATTTTTGAAAAAATTAGGAAAAAAACACAAATGTGGGGCCCTTTACGTCTTTAATTTTTATAAAAAATGAATAATCTAATTTTATACACAGTCCGAGGTCGCAGGAGTATCATGCGCCTGCCCCCAACCCTAGGATGGGATTTGAATTATAAAAAATCTAAAAGAAACAAAAAATATTTTAGAAAAAATTAGGAAAAAAACACAATTGAGGGGCCCTTTGCTGTCTCTCATTTTTCTTAAAAATAAATGATCCAATTTATTACACAATCTGAAGTGGCAGCAGTATTATGCGCCTACCCCCAACACCCAAAAAACTCTTCTGCTCTGCAAATTAAAAATAAAAAAAAAAAAAAAAAAAAATTGTCGTGTTTTGACCCTGCGATCTTCTACATGGAGAACAAGCATCTTAACCACTGAGCAACCGGCCTCCCCGGCCGCGTATTTCCAAAGTATACCCAGCCCCAGCGCACCGTCACTGATTGGTGTGTCTTGGTCACGCGGTCAATGGTTAAATGATCACCTCGGTTGCGAAACTGTAAGTTATCTGTCAAAATATCTCAACCCACGCACTGTCAACGAGAAATAAGTTAGGTTACCCACGATGGAAACGAAGATGATACGTATTAAATATGCATATTAAAGTGTTTATAATGTCCTGAGTATTGTCTCTCTGAGTATTGCTGAGATGTATTGACAGATATCTTTCAGTTTCGCGATCGAGGTGATCATTGAATCAAAGACCACGTGACCAAGACGAGCCGATCAGTTGACGGTGCGCTGGGGCTGGGTATACTTTGGAAATACGCATCCCGGCCTACTAATGTGTTTTTGACAATCAAATTCAACATTTGAAAAAATGAGGAAAAAACGCAAATGTGGAGCACTTTGTTGTCCTTCATTTTTCTCAAAAATTAATAATTCAATTTATTACACAATTTGGGGTAGCAGCAGTATTATGCGCCTGCCCCCATTACCCAAAAAGCTATTCTAATCTGCAAATTAAAAGAAAAAAAATATGTGTTTTGAACCTGCGTTCTTCTTCATGTCAAACAAGCATCTTAACCCCTGGGCCACTGGCTCCCCGGCCTACCAATGTGTTTATACAATCATATTTAACAATTAAAAAAAAGTAATATCAAAATAATATATATATTAAACACCTAGATGTTGTTTGAATTATAAAAAATCATAAAGAAACAAAAAATATTTTTGAAAAAATTAGGAAAAATACACAAATGTGGGGCCCTTTGTCGCCTTAAATTTTTTAAAAATAAATAATCTAATTTTATACACAGTCCGAGGTCGCAGCAGTATCATGCGCCTGCCCCAAACCCTAGGATGGGATTTGAATTATAAAAAATCTAAAAGAAACAATAAATATTTTAGAAAAAATTAGGAAAAAAACACATATGAGGGGCCCTTTGCTGTCTCTCATTTGTCTTAAAAATAAATTATCCAATTTTATACACAATCTGAAGTGGCAGCAGTATTATGCGCCTACCCCCAACACCCAAAAAACTCTTCTGCCCTGCAAATAAAAAATAAAAAAAATAAAAAAAAAATTGTCGTGTTTTGACCCTGCGATCTTCTACTTGGCGAACAAGCATCTTTACCACTGGGCAACCGGCCTCCCCGGCCTACCAATGTGTTTTTGACAATCAAATTCAACATTTGAAAAAATGAGGAAAAAACGCAAATGTGGAGCACTTTGTTGTCTTTCATTTTTCTCAAATATTAATAATCCAATTTATTACACAATTTGGGGTAGCAGCAGTATTATGCGCCTGCCCCCATTACCTAAAATGCTCTTCTAATCTGCAAATTAAAAGAAAAAAAATTGATGTGTTTTGAACCTGCGTTCTTCTTTATGTCGAACAAGCATCTTAACCCCTGGGCCACCGGCCTCCCCGGCCTCCCAATGTGTTTTGACAATCATATTTAACAATTGAAAAAAAGTAATATCAATATAATATATAAATATATATTAAACACCTAGATGTTGTTTGAATTATAAAAAATCTAAAAGAAACAAAAATATTTTTGAAAAAATTAGGAAAAAAACATGAATGTGGGGCCCTTTACGTCTTTCATTTTTATAAAAAATGAATAATCTAATTTTATACACAGTCCGAGGTCGCAGGAGTATCATGCGCCTGCCCCCAACCCTAGGATGGGATTTGAATTATAAAAAATCTAAAAGAAACAAAAAATATTTTAGAAAAAATTAGGAAAAAAACACAATTGAGGGGCCATTTGCTGTCTCTCATTTTTCCTAAAAATAAATGATCCAATTTATTACACAATCTGAAGTGGCAGCAGTATTATGCGCCTACCCCTAACACCCAAAAAACTCTTCTGCCCTGCAAATAAAAAATAAAAAAAATAAAAAATAAATGGTCGTGTTTTGACCTTGCGATCTTCTACATGGCGAACAAGCATCTAAACCACCGGGCAACCGGCCTCCCCGGCCTACCAATGTGTTTTTGACAATCAAATTCAACATTTGAAAAAATGAGGAAAAAACGCAAATGTGGAGCACTTTGTTGTCTTTCATTTTTCTCCAAAATTAATAATCTAATTTATTACACAATCTGGGGTAGCAGCAGTATTATGCGCCTTACCCATTACCTAAAAGGCTCTTCTAATATGCAAATTTAAAGAAAAAAAAATTGACGTGTTTTGAACCTGCGTTCTTCTTCATGTCAAACATGCATCTTAACCCCTGGGCCACCGGCCTCCCCGGCCTACAAATGTGTTTTAGACAATCATATTTAACAATTGAAAAAAAGTTATATCAATGTTATATATATATTAAACACCTAGATGTTGTTTGAATTAAAAAAATCGAAAAGAAACAAAAAATATTTTTGAAAAAATGAGGAAAAAAACACAAATGTGGGGCCCTTTGTTGTCTTTCATTTTTCTCAAAAATTAATAATCCAATTTATTACACAATCTGGGGTGGCAGCAGTATAATGCGCCTGCCCCAATCACCCAAAAAGATATTCTAGCTCTGCAAATAAAAAAAAAAACATGGCAGTAGTTTAAACCTGCGATCTTCTACGTGGCGAACAGGCATCTTAACCACTGGGCCCCGGCCTCCCCGGCCTACCAATGTGTTTTTGATAATCATATTCAACAATTGATGAAAGTTATATCAATATAATATATATTTTAAAAACAATGATGGGTTTTAAATTATAAAAAATCTGTAAGTAACAAAAAATATTTTTGAAAAAATTAGGAAAAAACACAAATGTGGGGCCCTTTGTCGTCTTTCATTTTCCTTAAAAATGAATAATCTAGTTTTATACACAGTCCGAGGTCGCAGCAGTATCATGCGCCTGCCCCCAACCCTAGGATGGGGTTTGAATTATAAAAATACTAAAAGAAATAAAAAATATTTTAAAAAAAATGAGGAAAAAAACATAATTGGGGGGCCCTTTGCCGTCTCTCATTTTTCTTAAAAATAAATGATGCAATTTATTACACAATCTGAAGTGGCGGCAGTATTATGCGCCTACCCCTAACACCCAAAAAACGCTTCTGCTCTGCAAATTAAAAAAAACAATTAAAAAATAAAAATGGTCGTGTTTTGACCCTGCGATCTTCTACATGGCGAACAAGCATCTCAACCACTGGGCAACCGGCCTCCCCGGCCTACCAATGTGTTTTTGACAATCAAATTCAACATTTAAAAACATGAGGAAAAAATGCAAATGTGGAGCACTTTGTTTTCTTTCATTTTTCTCAAAAATTAATAATCCAATTTATTACACAGTTTGGGGTAGCAGCAGTATTATGCGCCTGCCCCCATTACCCAAAAAGCTCTTCTAATCTGCAAATTAAAAGAAAAAAAGAAATTACGTATTTTGAACCTGCGTTCTTCTTCATGTCGAACAAGCATCTTAACCCCTGGGCACCGGCCTCCCCGGCCAACCAATGTGTTTTTGACAATCATATTTAACAATTGAAAAAAAGTAATATCAATATAATATAAATATTAAACACCTAGATGTTGTTTGAATTATAAAAAATCTAAAAGAAACAAAAAATATTTTTGAAAAAATGAGGAAAAAAACACAAATGTGGGGCCCTTTGTCGTCTTTCATTTTTCTCAAAAATTAATAATCCAATTTATTACACAATTTGGGGTAGCAGCAGTATTATGCGCCTGCCCCCATTACCCAAAAAGCTCTTCTAATCTGCAAATTAAAAGAAAAAAAAATTACGTGTTTTGAACCTGCGTTCTTCTTCATGTCGAACAAGCATCTTAACCCCTGGGCCACCGGCCTCCCCGGCCTACCAATGTGTTTTTGACAATCATATTTAACAATTGAAAAAAAGTGTTATCTCAATAATATATATATTTTAAACACCAGGATGGGTGTTTGAATTATCAAAAATGTAAAAGAAACAAAAATATTTTTGAAAAAATGAGGAAGAAAACATAATTAGGCCCTTTGCTGTCTCTCATTTTTCTTACAAAAAAAAATCCAATTTTATACACAATCCGGGGTCGCAGCAGTATCATGCGCCTGCCCCTAACCCTAGGATGAGGTTTGAAGGATAAAAAATCTACTAGAAAAAAAATATTTTAGAAAAAATGAGGAAAAAACACAATGGGTGGGTATTTTGTCGTCTTTCATTTTTCTTAAAAAGAAAATAATCTTTTTTTATACACAATCTGGGGTAGCAGCAGTATTATGCGCCAGCCCCCATCACCCAAAATGCTCTTCTAGATCTGCAATTAAAAAAAAAAAAAAATGGCCGTGATTTGAACCAGCGATCATCTACATGGCGAACCGGCATCTTCACCACTGGGCCACCGGCCTCCCCGGCCTAACAATGTGTTTTTGACGATCATATTCAACAATTGAAAAAGTAATATCATTATAATATATATTTTAAACACCAGGATGGGGTTTGAATTATAAAATATATGAAATAAACATCAAATGTTTTTGGAAAAAATGAGGAAAAAAGCCCAAATTTGTCGACTTTCATTTTTCTTAAAAATAAATCATCCAATTTATTACACAATCTGGGGTAACAGCAGTATTATGCGCCTGCCCCAACACCAGGATGGGGTTTGAAGGATCAAACATCAAAAAGAATTAAAAATATTTTTGAATAAGTGAGGAAAGAAACACAATGAGGCCCTTAGCTTTCTCTCATTTTTCATAAAAATCAATAATTCAATTTATTACACAATCTGGGGTGGCAGCAGTATTATGCGCCCGCCCCTAACCCCAGGATGGGGGTTCAAGGATAAAAAATCTAAAAGAAACAAAAATTATTTTTGAAAAAATGACAAAAAAAACACAAATGTGGGTCCTCTTGTAGTCTTTCATTTTTCTTAGAAATTAATAATCTAATTTTATACACAATCCGGGGTCGCAGCAGTATCATGCGCCTGCCCCCAACCCTAGGATGGGGTTTGAAGTATAAAAAATTAAAAAATATATATTTTTTTGAAAAAGTGAGGAAAAAATACAATAGGCCTTTAGCTGTCTCTCATTTTTCTTAAAAATAAAAAATGTTATTTATCACACAATCTGGCGTGTCAGCAGTATTATGCGCCTGCTCCTATCACCTAAATTATTCTTCTAGCTCTGCATATTAAAAAAAAAAAAACTTGTCCGTGTTTTGTACCTGCGTTCTTCTACATGACGAACAGGCATCAACAATTGAAAAAAATAATATCAATATAATATATATTTTAAACAACAGGATGGGGTTTAAATTATAATAAATCTAAGAGTAACAAAAAATATTTTTGGAAAAAATGAGGAGTATGATAGCTACCATTCCAAATTTTATTTTGCAAACAGCTACATGTATAATGATCCCACTGAACTAGGATATTTTTTGTAACACCGTTCTTTTAGTTTTCATGACTTTTTCTTAATTGCCGATTTAGACATCAAAATATCGCTGTTTTCTTCACACAAATAATTTTTTAAAC
Organism: Leuctra nigra; assembly: GCA_934045905.1. Taxonomy (NCBI): domain Eukaryota; kingdom Metazoa; phylum Arthropoda; class Insecta; order Plecoptera; family Leuctridae; genus Leuctra; species Leuctra nigra. Next base: position 59,395,108 of record OW203761.1, on the reverse strand, counting down.
TTTTTATTTGGATACCGAATTCTTAAATCCTAGTTCCATAGTTGGGATATACTGAAACGAATAAATGTTTAAAAAATGAAGGGCCTAGCTCTAATAATTTGCGAGTTATTGGTACATGAAACATCAAAAATGTGTTTCGGAGATAACGGAAATAGAGTCAGGGTGAAAAACTGACGTGGTATGAATATTGAGGAATCATTCCAGTCACCCGACATAAAATGAGTTTTAGCAATACTAAATAATACTAAAAAGTATAACATGATGATATCATTTTGTTTATAAAAATCAGCAGAAAATTAATAAAATATTAAAAAATATAAAAAAATTTGGACTTCATGACCCGGTCCCCTTAATATGACCGAAGGGTTATTTTTGATAATACGCTTATTTACGTCTTATTTATTCGTATCCAGACGTTTGGTGCTTTTACGACCTCGAAGTAGATTTGAGTTCCAAATTACCATGTGGTATGTATGCATGTTAATATGACAGAAGGGTTATTTTTGACAATACGCTTAATTACGTCTTTTTTAGGCGTATCCAGACATTTGGTGCTTTTTTGACTTCAAAGCAGATTTAAGGTTTAAATGACCATGTGGTATGTATGCATGTTAATATGACCGAAGGGTTAATTTTGATAATACGCTTTATTACATTTTATATCGGCGTTTCTAGACGTTTGGTGCTTTTTTGACCTCGAAGTAGATTTGAGGTGCAAATTACCATGCGTTATGTATTAATATGACCGAAAGGTTATTTTTGGAAATGCGCTTTATTACGTCTTATATAGTCGTTTCCAGACGTTTGGTGCATTTTCGATCTCGAAGTTGATTTGTGGTCCAAATGACCATGTGGTATGTATATTGAGCGAGCGAAGCGAGCGTCTCCTTTTGACTCTTTTGACACGGACCTCTTGTTTTTTTTTTGTTTGTTTTTTTTGGCTGCTACCTGGAGCAATGGTAGTCGCACCGTTTCACCGATCGATCTGAAATTTTGCGCACATGTAGAGACAACCTTTTCTGTTTGCTGACCCTAATTTTTTTTGAAATCCATTGATTGTTTAAAATTTAAATAAATATCTCCTGAGAGGTTGAAAAATGAAAATGGTCTTCGATACATTTGACCTAACTCATATTTTGCATGGTCATTAAGACCAACATTGTCTGTTATTTTACAAATTTTCAGCCAAATTCTCTCATTGGTTAAAATTTAACAAAATATTTCATGTGCTTTTTGAAATTAAAACCAGAACCGTTTGACCGATCAACTTAAAACTATGCATGGTCATTGGGTCTAACATTATCTGTATATTTGAAAATTTTCATACTAATCTGTGTTTACATTCAAAAGTTATTGACAGTTTACGGACATTTTGCGTGTTGGCTCTAATATTTCTCGAATTTCACATTTCACGGCATCTTCGAATCTTCAGTTCAAGGTTGTTAGAGCAGAAACTTTCAAATGTATATTATTATTATTTTATTTTCAAAACACCAAAAAATATACAGTGTTTTGCTATTAGTGGGAATAGGACAATCCCTAAACTGATATGACCGTTTAATTAACAGATCGATCTCAAATTGTCTTCTGTTCACACATATGTATCATATGAGTGGTCACAGGTATATTTTTTGAACGAGATCCTATGATTTTTTGGAAATTAACAAGGAATCGTACAATCATAAAGGTTCATTCGATCAACTTAAAACTTTGCAAGGTTATTCGGACCAATATTTTAGGAATTGTTGAAGATTTTAAGGACATTTTTGACAGACAGAATTTCGGTTCGAGGTGTTGCGCGTATCCGTGCTCGCTCATCAACGCGTTACTCAGAGCGTTTTCCTAGTAAGGCCAAAGGGTTATTTTTGATAATACGCTGTAGAACTTATTATTATGCGTGATAATACGCTTTATAACGTCTTTCAGACGTAACATTACGTCTATTACGTTTAATTCTTCTTGGCGTTTCCAGACGTTTTGTGCTTTTTCGATCTCGAAATGGATTTTAAGTCCAAATGACCATGTGGTATGTATGCATGTTAATAAGACCGAAGTGTTATTTTTCATAATACGCTTTATTGCGTCTTGTATAGGCGTTTCCAGATGATTGGTGCTTTTTCGATCTCGAAGTGGATTTGAAGGTCCAAATGACCATGTGGTATGTATGCATGTTAATGTGACCGAAGGGCTATTTTTGATAATACGCTTTATTACATCTTATTTAGGCGTAAACAGACGCTAGGTGTTTTTTTGACCTCGAAGTAGATTTGAGGTCCAAATGACCATGTGGTACGTATGCATGTTAATATGACCGAAGGGTTATTTTTAGTAATACGCTGTAGCATGTATTATTATGTGTTTGCACATAATGTGTTTTGCACGTTTGTTGCTTTTTCGTACTAGAAGTTTATATGACGTATGTATGCATGTTAATATGACCGAAGGGTTATTTTTGATAATACGCTGAATTACGTCTTATTTATTCGTATCCAGACGTTTGGTGCTTTTACGACCTCGAAGTAGATTTGAGTTCCAAATGACCATGTGGTATGTATGCATGCAGGGGCGTGCGGTGGTTTTCCAGCATGACTAGGCACTTGCCAAATTTCAAGCCAAAATATGAATCCCCCCCCTCCGAATAAATCACTAATTTATAATTTTTTTACATTGAATTAAGCAACAGAATTTTTCTTACCGCGAATATTTTTATCCTAGAAGATATAATTTTCTTTGTTGTAGGTACCAATCTCTCACCTTGTGTTGAAAAACTTTGATTTAGGATTTTCCGATGGCGCTGCATTTCTGTCCACATCCTTAGCCAACGAGAAAATAAACAGCTGATCCCACTCATGGATATCACTGAAATCCCACTGAATACACACGCATGGGAATACCATAATTACAATGTCCAGCGCAATCGAAATCAAAATTCGACACAACACAGTCAACACAATCAGAACTCACTTCACAAATATTACAATTATAAACCTCTTTGAATGTCTAACTTCGATGAGAGCAGTCGTCAAACAAACTGAGTAATTTGCTTGTTTATTGCTGCGTTGCGGAACGTGTCTTCGCATGCATTTTGTGCGTGGCCTTGAGTGGCCGTGGATGAGTGGAGTATATTTCGTGGGAGTAAGTGAGACCAGGCGCGTAGGAATAGGGGGGGAAAGGGGGGAACGGACCCCCCTGCCTGGAGCCTGACCCCCCCTGCCAGAGATCCTGACCCCCCCTGCTAGAGACTCTGACCCCCCTGCTAGAGATCCTGAACACATCCAGATATTCACAAATGTTGCAGAATGCACTGATTTGCTCCATTATGAGGTTGAATTCTCAAAATTTTCTCAAGTTTTGCAAAACTAATTGAACAGAGGTATTATCCAATGAGACAACTCATTTACTCATTTGTCCAACATGATCATCCTCATGAATCAAATTAAATAATTACACGTTAAACTAATAGATTCCAAAACATTACAGATTTTCCTTATTGATTGCTTATTGCTGTTGCTCTTGCAACCTTTTCCAAAGGTCGATTCCAAAATCAATTCATAATCGATTCTCTTTCACTAGAATTCAAGTATTTTCCTGCGGGGCCATTTAGGATTTTGTCAAATAACAAAATTTTATTTTGTCTCTTGTACCCCAACAGTATTGCATAGGACACACATTTTAAATTTCTTTAAAAAAGATGCCAAAAAAGCGTCGAATTCGATTCTTTTTTTTTATCAAGATATAAAAAAATGCCCTGGGCTATTGGGAATTCTATAAAAACAAGTTTTCTTAAGTTCCCACAGAATATTGCATATTCTGCATATCATTGTTCATTTCTTTGAAAAGAAAGCTTAAAATTCTATTATTTTGTATCAAAAATTCAAAAAAGGCCCTGCGGGGCTAACTGGGGGGTTAGTCCACCAGACGCCTTTTAGAAGTGAACTACCTTTTCCTGACATCCACCGATTCCCTATAATTTTGACCCCCCCATGCCAAAATAAAGTTCCTACGCGCCTGAGTGAGACAGAGAGATTACATCTAGAGCATTAGTTGGAGAGAAAAAAATATCAGTTAAATCTGCCTAAGCTGACGACGCGGTGTGAGTGACGTCACAGTGCGAGTTATACTCTTCCTCTCCTCCCCGCCCGCAATCAACACAGGCGCGTAGCTAGACTAATCTAGTAGGCTGCTCGGCCTTTCACAAAACATTTTATCAGAACATCGCAACGGCGGCGGCGTGGCACGGCTCGCCACGCTCTTCACGTATAAATTATAATACGCATTTCCGCATATTATAACATTAAGTACGTTCAATTACAAACTATATCTAATGAACATGAAACCTGCGGGATTTGGCTCAGAGGGTAGAACACAAAGAATCAGCAATATTATAATTTGTTTATTATAGAGAAAATAAATGTTCATTGATGTGAAAAGAGCAATCAAAAATTATGAAACAATATTACGTTCGATACGTCGGCAGTAGTGATGATGTCGTCTGGTTTGTTTACTTCCGCGTAAACAAGTGGATGGCGTTGACTCTTGCGTAGTGTGTCCCGTGAACTCCAGTCCACCAGCAGAATGAAATGACTGGATATGTCACCTCCTTCAGCTGCGATGCGATGATGTTGTCTAATAACCCCTTGGTTATCAGGACGTCCAGCAGTCCGTGCACAAGGAGTGACCTCCTCGAGCAGTTGGATCAAGTTGGCTCAGGCTGATGACGTTCGTGGCTGCAGACTCGTCGGTTTCTCCCGGAGTTGCAATTCACTAACTTTTATACTTTAACATTTACTGACTTTAATGTTGAAACTGTTCAGTTGATCACTTGTAACTTGAAATTGTCTTAATGCGATATTATTTGCCTCAGCATTAGGCTTGAAGTTTGAATTTACTGGGTTGACGTTTATACAAAAATGTTATTTTAATGTTTACCTTCGATCACATCGGCACTGTCTCGCTGAAATTATACTATGTTGCGTGCACAAGGCTTCACGGTTCGCGAGGCAGGTCTCACTGCTCTGAGAAAACTCCGACTGATGAAGTTTGGCTGGTAGCTTGACGTTTTTATACCCTCTCACCTCGGTTTACCGCCAAAGAATATGATTGGTTGGTTTCGTACACGTGGTAGCTATTTTTAGGCATTCTGTCATTTCTAAAGCCCGCGAAACGACTTTCTTTCTGCACGTAGGCCCATGCTTTTCTTGGAATCACTGAAAACTAGTCTGGCTGACTGGTTTTGTAGCGTTATCACAATGACTGGTTCACTTGTTATTACGTGGTGACATCACAATTTAGGTAAGGTCACATACTTTTTATATGGATTCACTCACTTTCTTGATATAATTGCACATTGTTAAACTTATTTGATTGCTCGTTATATTTTTGTCTATATTTTGATTGTTGTTGAATTTTAAAGATTGTAAGTTTACATAATGATTCTAATTAATTACTTTGTGTTCAGTTAACCTTGACTCTAAGAATGCCATGCTACAAGCTTGTTCATTCTTTAAACCTATTTCAAGCAAACATTATTATTTTTAAAGTTAATTTTCTAACCTAGATAGGCCAACTTGTTACAAACATAATATTATTTCATAAAATAAAATTTAAGATTAGTATGAATACTGTTATATATATAATCTTTTTTCATTTTAAAATAAAGTCTGCCTTTATACATAAAGGTTGTAAAAACACAGAATAACAATCAATAAAATAGTTCATTAATTAAATTTAAAGAAAATTAGTAGATTTAGATGACAAGAAAATATGAGAAAGAACTAACTATAATAACTTATTACTATAACAATGGTTTCTGAATATTTGAATTGACCCCTTCAGGGACAAAAAACTATAGTATAAATTATTTTTGAACTTAACTTAAAACGTTTACAAATCTTAACAAGGAAATCTGAAATGGTGCCACGAGCCCCGACCCACAAGCCAATCACTTCAATGTCTTTAAGTGCATATTTCTCTTTGAAGTATTGGACAGTTGGCTCATAAATGGTCTTCTTCTCCTCGTGCACTTCTTCGGGCTGCCCTTTGTGTGTCTCAAATCGCACCGTGGGGTCGAGGATGTAGCCTTGAAGAGATGTTCTGTTGATGGCAATGATGTCGATTCTTCTGTTGCTTCCATTTGCAGAGACGCCAGCGACTTCTTCATATACCTCTAGACCTTTCTGCTTCAGACTATTCGCTAGAAGTGTCCTGATGCTATGATGCCGAGGGTTACGTAGTAACTCTCCATGTGGACAGAAGCCTAGGACATGCGGAAGGGTTTCTTTCTCGTTGTCGCAGTGGCGAAAACGGGTTCCGTCCAGGCTTTGTCCAATGGAGCCCAAGTAGCACTGAGGGAAAATTTACGTCGGCCCGAGGTCGGCCCTAAGTCGCCTTCGTTGGGTATGTCGGCCAGCCAAACCGCCGTACAGCCGGCCTCGGGCCGACGGCGTGTTCCATTCGTTGGCCCGATGTATAGCAACCCGACCTCGTCCCGACGGCGGGTTACAATACGTTGGCCCGAGGTATTGTAGCCGACCTCGTCCCGACGGCGGGTTACATTCGTTGGACCGATGTATTGTAGCCGACCTCGTCCCGACGGCGGGCTACATTCGACGGCCCGATGTATTGTAGCCGACCTCGTCCCGACGGCGGGTTACATTCGACGGCCCGATGTATTGTAGCCGACCTCGTCCCGACGGCGGGTTACATTCGACGGCCCGATGTATTGTAGCCGACCTCGTCCCGACGGCGGGCTACATTCGACGGCCCGATGTATTGTAGCCGTCCTCGTCCCGACGGCGGGCTACATTCGACGGCCCGATGTATTGTAGCCGTCCTCGTCCCGACGGCGGGCTACATTCGACGGCCCGATGTATTGTAGCCGACCTCGTCCCGACGGCGGGTTACATTCGACGGCCCGATGTATTGTAGCCGACCTCCGCCCGACAGTAGATTACATACTTTTAATATCGCCACCTGGTTGCTAATGTCAGAAACAATGTGGAATGTATATTCTTGATTTACGTTCGTTGGGTTGACGTCTTGCGGCAGACATGGTCCCGACCGCGTGTTACACCTATTCCATCCTGCAGCAGCGCCGCGTAGTAGGTAATTTTAGAAATGAGCCGTCTAGTCTCTTGTAAGTCCGACAGGGGCCACTTATTGACATGAGCCACATATGTAGGCAACACGCATCGTTTTGGTGTTGTTTTGGTTGCCTAAAAGCTGAGAGAGTAATAATGGTCTACCAAATTACAAAGTGTGATAATGAATAAGTTTACTCATTAAATTTGAAATAATCTTAGTACAATTTCATCATAAACATTTAAGTACCATTACCGTTTCACTTTTTTATGAGTGGCAATTGAATCGAGTAAAACTTTTTTCATTATAACATAAAATATCTTTCAAATTATTATTATCAATACACAATTACTAATTATTTAAAACAATATAGTTTTGTAAATCTCGACCAGTTAAATTAACAAGAATTCAAGAGGGGGGGGGGGGGGGGGGGGGGGGGCAGCCGAAGTCCTATAGTTGACGCAGCCTTGAGAAACGCAAAGTATCAATGGAGTTGGACATGGCGAAATTACGAAATTCAAAGCACAATTGATCTAAATACCAATATAAAGCTGACTGAAATTTATATTGCTTTAAAATGTTTCTATCAAAACAGCTTTTTAATGGTATTTAAGTGAAGTATGCTTTGAATTTCGTAATTTCGCCATGTCCACTTACCATCGATACTTTGCGTTTCTCAAGGCTGCGTCAACTATAGGATTAGACACAGTTTGTAGTCAATCAATCTTGAATCAGTCGAGCAATAGGTAGATTCACCTCGCCTGCCGGCATTGTGAAGTTACCCCCACCTGTCCACCTGTAAATACCCAGGTAGATTCCATTGTCTGCTTTGACCATTCAGCACCACTGATACCCGCCTAATTGCCCCCCTCATAATGCAAACAGACTTTGATTGTATTTTTTCATACAATCGTTCATTTTTCGTCTTACTATTTTATACTATTTTACATTTAGTTTTTCGCCAATATTTGATCAATCTATGATGAAGAGATGATGCAAGTGTACTTCTGTTTGTATGTACATTTTAATATAAATAATAATAATAATAATCGACAATTTAAAATTAAATACCAATGCGGTTGCTTTTTCATTTTGGTTAATAAGTGACAAATTAAATATATACCGAAAAAACACATATAACGTCAATCTTTTTGAGTGTGGAATTTTACAACCCTTTCATGAGCTCGGAGACACTCAGAGACTTAGTAAAATACAAATATTTGAAACACTGGTATTGTCAAGAAATAAAAATAAAAAGAGTCCGCAATATTTCGCCGATGCGTTCGACCGGCTTTGTCAAGCGAGACTGGCGAGTTCCGATACCACTACTGCTTCTCTGACGTCAGCCCCCCACCAAGAGCCCACATACCATGACCATATATGGCCTGACGTCTACCTAACCGATTTTCGCGCCGAATTGAACCGAGCCTTCACCACAGGACGAAGCATAGCCACCCATACGTCATCAAAATGACACGATGACTGACTAATAACTTCATCCACACATGTGATGAACGCTGACTCAATAAATTTTCTTTTCCTAGCGTTACTTTCTTTATATACTTCTATAGCAGAATCCCAATCAAAAGTATGCATGTTAGTCCACGCATGTTCAGCTACTAACGATGTAGAAATTTTATGATTTTTTACGTTATTTCGATGTTCTTTAATACAGCGGTCGCCAACCGGTGGTCCGCGGACCACTGGTGGTCCGCGAGAAAATGTTGGTGGTCCGCAGAGAAAATTGGAAGTTTACTTTTAAGTTTCCATGCAATTTATTTAATTTAGAAAAATGGCACAACACAAATGTATTGAATTCGGACATGTTTCAATACGTAATAATGCCTTTACAAAGTATCTACCTACCAACTATACGTATTCACTAGCTCTATAATGAAAATAATATCAGTTTCCGAGTATTTTTCCAATACCTATAAGAGTTATTTTAAACGCTTTTTCTGGAAAAAAAAGTTGGCTGAAATAGCGTAGAAACGCGCCAAATGACTTCCTGAAAACCAAAAATTTCCGGGGCTAAGCGCCCCGGACCCGCTTGGTGCTGGGGGGCCCTCCCCCCAGACCCCCCATTGTCTCCCTCACCAATCGTATTTCCCGTCATACGTATTTTACGCGCCTGAGAGGTCCCCGAGATATAAAATTGTCATATAAGTGGTCCGCGAGGTCCAAAAGGTTGGCGACCGCTGCTTTAATACGTATGTCAAGTGGCCTCCCTGTTTCACCTATATACACTTCTTGACACTGACATGGGAGCGCATAGACAATTTCCTTGGAGTTCTGCTGAAGATCAACCGGTTTAGTTTGACAAAGAAGACTTCTAAAAGTGTTAGGAGATTTAAAAACTGTTCTAATATTAAATGATCCCAGAATTCTACGAAGTTTTTCCGAAAAATTAGGAACGTAGTCCAAACAAATGGTTTTCAATGGGTTTTCCAAACGAATAGTCCGACGCTCCGTCGCCTCCTTCCTATTCAAGATTCTATCTAACATACGCACAGGGTAACCGTTTGCCACAAAAGATTCAAAAAGATGATTTTTCTCGGCCGCTAATACTTCCGCATCGCTAGACAACGAACTAGCTCTAGACCACAAACACTCAACAATACCCCTTTTGACATGAGCCGGGTGATTAGAATCAAAACTTAAATATTGATCCGTATGTGTAGGTTTTCTGTACACCGAAGTAATCACCCTCCCTCCCTTCTTCCTAATTAACACATCCAAGAACGGCAAGGCATCATCCTCCTCCATCTCCACAGTAAATTTAATATTTTTATGAATAGAATTTAAATCCAGCAGCAACTCATCAAGATGTTCGATATGCTTCTGTGGAATAATGGCTAATATGTCATCAACATAACGCTTCCACATTACAGGTTTACAAACACTGCTAGCCAAAACCCGCTCTTCCAAATCCGACATAAAAATATTAGATAATAATGGTGACAAACAACTACCCATAGCCAAACCATCTAACTGAAGGAAGAATTCATCACCCAGTCTAAAATAACTAGATGACAGACATAGGCTCAACAGTTCCATTATGCCGTCAACAGGGATGTCAGTCCTGTCAGCCAATGAAAGATCCTCTCCCAGCATCCGCTTGACCAATACTAAAGTGTCTGCCACAGGAACACTAGGAAACAAGTTAAACACATCAAAGCTAACAAGTTTGTCCTCCCCAGCTACCTGGACCCCACTTAAAAGCTCAACCAAATCTTGAGAGTTTTTTACAAAAGAATTTACACCATTGCCCAAAGGCTTTAAAATCTCCAAAAGATGCTTAGATAATGCTGCACACGGAGAAAACCTTGAACTAACTATAGGTCTCAACGGTATACCAGGTTTGTGAATCTTTGGCAAGCCATAAATATGTGGTGGCTTTGAATAATGAGGAGTTACAGAGGAACGAACATGAGGCTCAATATGTTTATCAAATCTCTTCAAAGTTCTATAGACTTTTCCTTCTACCGAAGTGGTAGGATTTCTATCCAGTTTTTTATAGTTATCTGAGGAGACAATATCATTCATTTTAGATTCATAATCACACGTGTTTAATCATACCGTAGCCTTGCCTTTATCGGCCGGAAGTATGGTCAATGACTTGTTTTTCCTCAAACTACTAATTAATTTCAAGTCCTGACTAGTGACGTTCTGCTTCACTACACAACATAGCCCCTTTCATGGCGAAACGAATTTCTTCCCGTAATTCACCAGGGAAAAGGGAGATGCTTGTTTCAACTGTTGCGATTAAATCCAATTTATCCACACATTTCGGAGCAATAGAGAAACCAAGCCCCAAGGCTAATACTCGTTCCTCTTCACCGGTCAAAACATAAGATGAATGATTCACGACAGTACGTGACGTGTTGGGTAAACTATCACGTGACTTGTCAGCCCGGTGCAAGAAATAATTACGCTCCTCCAACAGTCGATGAAACTTTTTAATCTGTGTTAAACGCACCATGTCAAAAACTTGATTATAACGATGTACGATAGAATTCAACCTAGAAACCCCCACCACCTCTGACGAAAACGACGCAGAAACCACATCCAAAACCCTATTAATCTCACCACACACCAAAAATATTTGATGCCGGTGAAAATTAATCCTATCTTTCACAAAATTAAAGTCGAAGCCCTCTGAATGGCAATTCTACTTTTATGAGTAGACACAAACGGGATCAGCTGTTGGAGCAGTTGAGATTTTAAAACCCAAATTTGGACTTTCACAATTATTTGTAGTTGAACCTGAAGACTCACGGCAATGTCACCTAGTCAAGTCACACCGGGCATTATCGGGCTATTTTATGATATTTAATTGAGTTCTATCAATTTAATCTAATAAGACGTGAGTTGTGAATGGCGAGCACACTTTTATGAAAAATTTCATTTTCTTTCATTAATCACAATTCACACAGAAGACGGATGAATATAAAAACTCGGTATTTTTTGTGCACATGCGAAATTATTATAATTTGTGACTTGACTATGCTACAATTTAATGTCATTATTATTTAATTAGGAAAAAAATAAATACTGAAATTAAAATAATTGTAGTTTGTGTCGATATCAGCCTGCTCACTTGGGATGCCAGTCGAAACTCACAGAATGTTAGGGTCGCTTTGTTCGTCTCGGTTGACCGTATAATAAACTTTATTATACCCCCTCATAAAATGGGAGGAAGGTTTCAACCATTAATTTACCTGCAGAGTTATTGAAATCTCGCACTCCACTAAGGCACATTACGATCAAACCTATTTTTTAATTGTGATCATTTTGATGATCGTTGTTGATAGCTGATAATCATTATCATTATAAAATTATAATTTTGGCAAAAGCAGTGAAATCGCTATTAGAAAGACACTACTGTTATAACTTTCAATGAGATTGTGGAGTGTTCAGGTTAGCAAGAATTGATGTGGCTATATTTGGATACATTTTATTCATATTAATTGATATTTACACATAAAATAACATTGATATTAACCTGAAAAACTCGTTACAATATGCTATTTATTTCAAACCAATGCGCTTGTGCTTCGTTATTAAAAACTAATTTTCAAATAATACTAAAATTTCGATTTATAAAAGTAACCTGAAATATTGACGGATTATTACTTAGCTGCATTATATATCGATATTCTCGTCTGATATGTACTTATAGGTAGGTACTTGTGATTGGTGAGGACTAAGATGATTGGAGTGCACTGCAGTGTTAGAGAATATGAGGAACTGAATCTACAACATTCGTCACATTGGTCACAACATTGGTACAGCATTGGTCGTGGATGCTTTAGCATGAATTTGTCGTGGACTAAGCTAAGGGAACCATCCCATCATTTGCTCTATAAACTGAGGAAAACCACGACTAAAACCTCAGTAGAATGGATACAAGGGTGTGAACTCAAAACAGATGTACAATATTTAACATCTAACTGATTTTTTTTAATTTGATATAATCTCACCGCCAGAAATCATATAATATTTTCTTCCTGTTTTTCTACTAGAATACGTCGACGCAACAAATACCCAATAAACCAACTAGTGACATTAAAAAATCCGAAATAGTGCTCATAGAGCACTCCAGGTTTACTAACAATAAATATTTGAAACTTTTAAATAATATCATAATCATGCGACCATCATTACAATCACTTGTCAATCATACACAAATCGATTAGACTTGAAACAATGTCAAATTCGGCGGCGAAGTTCAATAGTGCTTTTGGTTTATTATTGTAGGAATGTAACACTCATTTTTGTAATTGACGGCGATAATTAGTACTATATTATCATCACATCACACACTATAGTTATATCAGTATCACACTGATATTACGTATACTGTATTATCATACAGTATTATCATAATAATCATAATAATTCAATAACTTGTCTATAAAACAAGTTTAGCTTGCAACGTTTCGTCATTTTTGCTCCAAATTTTACAAATAAAAAACCTTTGAACTACCTTCGATTAGGACTTTTGTCTGTGTGATCAAAAATATAGAAATTATATTTGATCAGTAAGAACAAAAAATTAATTAAAGGGATTATTGATTCTTTGTTGTCACGAGCTGCGTCAGTCGGCCATAAACACCCTTCATGAATGGAAGACGGCTCTCGACGGTGTGTTGTAAAATGCAAATAAAAGGGATCGCAGGGTATGAAAAAGGTTGCTTTGCTGATGATCAGCTCGAAGCAAAAGTCCGGAAATCTACCTACATACGCGCTCGGCGTATGTGGGGGAGGGGGAGGGGGGGGGGGGGGCTGGTGCTAATATTTTGACACCCCCCAAAAAAGGTATTTCCAGTTGCACAAAGTGAAACTTTTAATTGCACAAACCAGCACAAACGGAGCACAAACGATTGCAATTGGAAAAGGAGCACAAATCCAAAAAGGGGGGCTGGTTTGAAAATTCTGATATCCCCCCCCCCCCCCCCCCCCCAAAAAAAATACATACTTTTAGTGTTGCACCGGAACTTTTGTTTGCACAAACCAGCACAAACGTAGTACAAACGATTGCAATCGGGCAAAGAGCACAAATCCAAAAAGGGAAGGCTAGTTCCAAAATTTTGACCCCCCCCCCCCCAAAAAAAGGAACTTTTAGTGCTGTAAAAACAAAACTTTTGATTGCACAAACCATAGTTTTTGAGCAAATTTCCAAAACGGGGGGGGGGGGGCAACTACTTGCACCCGAATTTGTTGACATCAGTCTAAAAAAGGCAATTGATAGAGCTTGATTACATAAATCCAAAATGTGCCACTCTCGAGAGAAAATAGTTTCAATCGAATTGAGAAACTTGACTTCCGACCTTCTACCTCTTGAGGTATAGAAATATAAACTAATAATGATGCTAATGTGCCTCTGCATCCGAGTTGCCGATTGTGAAGGCTCTTTTCTTACAAGATTCTTGTAATATGATGTCGAGGTCACAGCTGCCTGCATGTTTGTTGATATTATATGCCGACTAAGTGAAATTGTTTTGGTTTACGACCTGCCAGACTGGAGACGTGACTGTCTCACAGTTGTGAGACAGAGAGACAGAGAAAGACATATCATCTATCTCTCTCCCACTCACACATAGAATGCAATAACGGGAGCGATACGTCCGTGCTCAACGAGCTCTCTGAGAGCACTGCGCTGGTGGCGGTAGAACTTGGCATCATATAGGTAAAATCCACCTTAAGCCTAAGACCCCGCGGGATGATGGAAACTTCCCTACATCGACATAAAAAAGTCAAATGGGTTCTATGCTTAGCTAAACTAATGAACAGTTTTTCCAACCTCCTCCACTCCAAGTAACACGTCGAATTCGACGATATGTCAGAAATAAAACTATGTGGTACAGAACCCAATGTAGTCACACTTTCTTCTCCAAAACTCAGGTCCACACTGTCGTCAATTAATAAACACAAAGAAGAAGATAATATACCAGGAAACAACTTAGTAAAATACAAATATTTGAACAGAAACACTGGTATTGTCAAGAAATAAAAATAAAAAGAGTCCGCAATATTTCGCCGATGCGTTCGACCGGCTTTGTCAAGCGAGACTGCCGAGTTCCGATACCACTACTTTCAAACACTCAGAGACTGTTATCGCCTCCCCATTGTTATACCTGCGGGTATGTCCTAGACAAGAAGTCTCATACCTTTCTACTTACGGTCTACTGGCCACTACATCTAGAGCTCTCACTGGGGCGTTATTGCAAGTAAGCTTTAAAGCTTCACGCCATTCTGAAGAAGATATGCCATCTTTTGTTGTTATCCACTTGTTGGCAGGAGTGTACTCGTCGTATAAGATGGCCCCACTTCCCTTCTGCACTAGAGTACACCACTTTTCATATTCTCTCTGCCGCAAAGTTTCACGGATGCTTTTGGTGCAGATCTTGATTCGGTTCGTTGTCTTAGATGTCTTGAAAGTGTCAGAAGTGATGTCAAGCTTCTTAAGAGGATTCTGCCTGGAAGTTTTCGTAGCCACTATTTTGAAAATGACGGAAAATTTTATCCCCAAAACAGGGTATACTATTTTCATTCTAGTTTCTACAATTCTTATTGAATAATTATGAAAAAAATTGTTCTAGTAGATGAGACATGTACACAAAACCGGTATGAAAGAAAGTTTTATAAAGCTGCTAGTTTCTGTGTAAATAATTTGTGAAAGTGACACTTTGGAAGTGTCGAGGTGACCAATTTTTGCATAGTTTGGAAGCTCCGAGAGAAAAATTTGCGACAAATATGGAAAATCGTTCTGGGTTCTTTTCTAGACAATTTCAGTGTCTATAAGAGAAGTTTCTATGTTGTAGCTGCTTTAATGCGAGTGTGGGATCTTTAGCCAGCAGTTGCTTCTCGTCTGTAAACATGAAGTCGTACTCAAGTTCTAGTTGCCACAAATCATGGATTGGGCTGAAATATTTTGTAGCATTAGTTAAGATTTGAATCGCGAATAGCTTCCAGAAGGAATTTTGAATTAGGTCCTACATTTTGCTAAAATAAATGTGAAAGATGACTCACGTGCAAGAGTTTACCACGTTTTCTAACACAAGTTTGCAACCATCTTTAAATGATTGCCTTCATCAACAAAAAATTGGCAATCCTTGACGTTTAGCGTGATAGTTTGGCAAGAAGCACACGAAATTTTAAAGTTCCAGCTTTAAAATTACGACGGTAAACACTTAAAAGGGAGGACCACTTTTCTCTGAAACTGACACTCAAAATTCTTTTAAATGTTGATATTTTGACAATATTTCTACACCGAGTTCATCAGTTTCCTGATAGATTATGTTAGTGAGAAGGGAACTGCTTTACCATTATATGATTTTCTAGCTATTGTTTTAGGTTTAAATTCACTGCAACATGATCAATTCATTGAGCAGTGATAATATAAGTGCCGTGGTTCAGAAAGACTATTACCTTTGGTTACCTTTTCTGGCGAATCTTAGAACAATATTTTATTTGAAATCAACAGGTAGGTACCTAAACTGTGCTATGACACTAATGCCATTAGTTACAAATAAATCTGTTGATTAAAAGCAGGTGATTAGCGCATCATACTGTATGAATGGGTCATACTATGATGAAGATGAAGGTATTTATTTCTAATTGTACCGGGTGGCGCAAAAAAAAAACCCTGATTGAGAGGCCACGATATCTAAGTTTAATTGAGTTCCAACTGACCATGTGGTATGTATGCAGGTAAACATGGCCGAAGAATTATTTTTGTTAATACGCTTTAAAACGACTTATTGAGGTGTTTCTAAACGTTTGGTGCTTTTTCGATCTCGAATTTGATTTGAGGTCCAAATGACCATCTGGTATGTGTGAATGTTAATTTGGCCGAAGGGTTAATTTTGTTAATACGCTTTAAAACGTGTTATTGAGGTGTTTCTAAGCGTTTGCTGCTTTTTGACCTGGAATTTGATTTGAGGTCCAAATGACAATGTGGTGTGTATGCATGTTAATATGGCTGAAAGGTTAATTTTGTTAATAAGCTTTTTAACGTCTTAGTGAGGTGTTTATAACGTTTGGTAATTTTTCGACCACGAATTCTATTTGAGGTCCATATGATCATGTGGTATGTATGCATGTATGCGTTAATACGCTTTATAACGTTTTATTGAGGTATTTCCAGTCGTTTGATGCTTTTTTGATCACGAAGTTTATTTGAGTTCTAATTGACCATGTGGTATGAATGCAGGTTAACATAGCCAAAGGGTTATTTTTGTTAAAACGATTTAAAACGTGTTATTGAAGTGTTTTTAAGCGTTTGCTGCTTTTTGAGCTCGAATTTGATTTGAGGTCCAATTGACCATAAGGTATTTATGCATGTTAATATGGCCGAAGGGTTATTCTTTTAATACGCTTTATAACGTCTTATTGAGCTGTTTCTAAACGTTTGGTGCTTTATCGACTCGAATTTAATTTGAGGTCCAAATGACCATGTGGTATGTATGTATGTTAATATGGCCGTAGGGTTAATTTTGTTAATACGCTTTATAACGTCTTATTAATGTGTATCTAAGCGTTTGCTGCTTCCGATCTCAAATTTGATTTGAGGTCCAAATGACAATGTGGTGTGTATGCATGTTAATATGGCCGAATGGTTAATTTTGTTAATACGCTATAAATACGTTATAAAGCGTATTAACAAAATTAAGCCTTCGGCAATATTAACATGCATACACACCACATTGTCATTTGGACCTCAAATCAAATTCGAGGTCGCTAAAGCACTAAATGTTTAGAAACAGCTCAATAAGACGTTATAAAGCGTATTAACAAAATTAACCCTTCGGCCATATTAACATGCATACACACCACATTGTCATTTGGACCTCAAATCAAATTCGAGGTCGAAAAGGAGCAAACGCTTAGATACACATTAATAAGAAGTTATAAAGCGTATTAACAAATTTAACCGTTCGGCCATATTAACATTCACACATACCACATGGTCATTTGGACCTCAAATCAAATTCGAGATCGAAAAAGCACCAAACGTTTAGAAACACCTTAATATGACGTTATAAAGCGTATTAACAAAATTAACCCTTCGGCCATATTAACATGCATACACACCACATTGTCATTTGGACCTCAAATCAAATTCGAGGTCGCTAAAGCACCAAATGTTTAGAAACAGCTCAATAAGACGTTATAAAGCGTATTAACAAAATTAACCCTTCGGCCATATTAACATGCATACACACCACATTGTCATTTGGACCTCAAATCAAATTCGAGGTCGCAAGCAGCAAACGCTTAGATACACATTAATAAGACGTTATCAAGCGTATTAACAAAATTAACCCTTCGGCCATATTAACATACATACTAACCACATGGTCATTTGGACCTCAAATCAAATTCGAGGTCGGTAAAGCACCAAATGTTTAGAAACAGCTCAATAAGACGTTATAAAGCGTATTAACAAAATTAACCCTTCGGCCATATTAACATGCATACACACCACATTGTCATTTGGACCTCAAATCAAATTCGAGGTCGAAAGCAGCAAACGCTTAGATACAAATTAATAAGACGTAATCAAGCGTATTAACAAAATTAACCCTTCGGCCATTTTAACATTCATACATACCACATTGTCATTTGGACATCAAATCAAATTTGAGATCGAAAAAGCACCAAACGTTTAGCAACAGCTCAATAAGACGTTATAAATCGTATTAACAAAATTAACCCTTCGGCCATATTAACATGCAAACACACCACATTGTCATTTGGACCACGAATCAAATTCAAGGTCGAAAGCAGCAAACGCTTAGATACACTTTAATAAGACGTTATCAAGCGTATTACCAAAATTAGCCCTTCGGCCATATTAACATACATACATACCACTTGGTCATTTGGACCTCAAATCAAATTCGAGGTCGAATGCACCTAACCACCTAACGCTTAGATACACATTAATAAGACGTTATCAAGCGTATTAACAAAATTAACCCTTCGGCCATATTAACATACATACATACCACATGGTCATTTGGACCTCAAATCAAATTCGAGGTCGGTAAAGCACCAAATGTTTAGAAACAGCTCAATAAGACGTTATAAAGCGTATTAACAAAATTAACCTTTCGGCCATATTAACATGCATACACACCACATTGTCATTTGGACCTCAAATCAAATTCGAGGTCGAAAGCAGCAAACGCTTAGATACACATTAATAAGACGTAATCAAGCGTATTAACTTAATTAACCCTTTGGCCATTTTAACATTCATACATACCACATTGTCATTTGGACATCAAATCAAATTTGAGATCGAAAAAGCACCAAACGTTTAGAAACAGCTCAATAAGACGTTATAAATCGTATTAACAAAATTAACCCTTCGGCCATATTAACATGCATACACACCACATTGTCATTTGGACCTCGAATCAAATTTGAGGTCGCAAGCAGCAAACGCTTAGATACACTTTAATAAGACGTTATCAAGCGTATTACCAAAATTAACCCTTCGGCCATATTAACATACATACATACCACTTGGTCATTTGGACCTCAAATCAAATTCGAGATCGAAATTGCACCAAACGTTTAGAAACAGCTCAATAAGACGTTATAAAGCGTATTAACAAAATTAACCCTTCGGCCATATTAACATGCATACACACCACATTGTCATTTGGACCTCAAATCAAATTCGAGGTCGCAAGCAGCAAACGCTTAGATACACATTAATAAGACGTTATCAAGCGTATTAACAAAATTAACCCTTCGGCCATATTAACATACATACATACCACATGGTCATTTGGACCTCAAATCAAATTCGAGGTCGGTAAAGCACCAAATGTTTAGAAACAGCTCAATAAGACGTTATAAAGCGTATTAACAAAATTACCCCTCGGCCATATCAACATGCATACACACCACATTGTCATTTGGACCTCAAATCAAATTCGAGATCGAAAGCAGCAAACGCTTAGATACACATTAATAAGACGTTATCAAGCGTATTAACAAAATTTACCCTTCGGCCATTTTTACATACATACATACCACATTGTCATTTGGATTTCAAATCAAATTCGAGGCCGGTAAAGCACCTAATGTTTAGAAACAGCTCAATAAGACGTTATAAAGCGTATTAACAAAATTAACCCTTCGGCCATATTAACATGCGTACACACCACATTGTCATTTGGACCTCAAATCAAATTCGAGGTCAAAAAGCAGCAAACGCTTAGAAACACCTCAATAACACGTTTTAAATCATTTAAACAACAATAACCCTTCGGCTATGTAAACCTGCATTCATACCACATGGTCAATTAGAACTCAAATAAACTTCGTGATCGAAAAGGCATCAAACGACTGGAAATACCTCAATAAAACGTTATAAAGCGTAATAACGAATACATGCATTCATACCACATGATCTTATGGACCTCAAATCAAATTCGAGGTCGGTAAAGCACCAAATGTTAAGAAACAGCTCAATAAGACGTTATAAAGCGTATTAACAAAATTAACACTTCGGCCATATTAACATGCATACACACCACAATGTCATAAGGACCTCAAATCAAATTCGAGGTTGAAAGCAGCAAACGATTAGATACACATTTATAAGACGTTATTAGACGTATTAAAAAATTGAACCCTTCGGCCAAATTAACATTCACACATACCACATGGTCATTTGGACATCAAATCAAATTCGAGATCGAAAAAGCACCAAACGTTAAGAAACACATCAATAAGACGTTATAAAGCGTATTAACAAAATAACCCTTCGGCCATATTAACATACATACATACCACTTGGTCATTTGGACCTCAAATCAAATTCGAGTCGGTAAAGCACCAAATGTTTAGAAACAGCTCAATAAGACGTTATAAAGCGTATTCACAAAATTAACCCTTCGGCCATATTAACATGCATTCACACCACAATGTCATTAGGACCTCAAATCAAATTCGAGGTTGAATGCAGCAAACGATTAGATACACATTTATAAGACGTTATTAGGCGTATTAACAAATTTAACCCTTCGGCCAAATTAACATTCACACATACCACATGGTCATTTAGACATCAAATCAAATTCGAGATCGAAAAAGCACCAAACGTTAAGAAACACCTCAATGAGACGTTATAAAGAGTATTAACAAAATTAACCCTTTGGCCAAATTAACATTCACACTTACCACATGGTCGTTTGGACCTCAAATCAAATTCGAGTCGATAAAGCACCAAACGTTTGGAAACACCTCAATAAGACGTTATAAAGCGTATTTACAAAAATTACCCTTCGGCCATATTAACATGCATACATACCACATGGTCGTTTGGACCTCAAATCAAATTCGAGATCGAAAAAGCACCAAACGTTTAGAAACAGCTCAATAAGACGTTATAAAGCGTATTAACAAAATTAACCCTTCGGCCATATTAACATGCGTACACACCACATTGTCATTTGGACCTCAAATCAAATTCGAGTTCGAAATCAGCAACGCTTAGATACACATTAATAAGACGTTATAAAGCGTATTAACAAAATTAACCCTTTGGCCATATTAACATACATACATACCACATGGTCATTTGGACCTCAAATCAAATTCGAGGTCGGTAAAGCATCAAATGTTTAGAAACAGCTCAATAAGACGTTATAAAGCGTTTAACAAAATTAACCCTTCGGCCATATTAACATGCATACACACCACACTGTCATTAGGACCTCAAATCAAATTCGAGGTCCGAAGCAGCTAACGATTAGTTACACATTAATGAGACGTTATAAAGCGAATTAACAAAATTAACCCCTCGGCATAATTAACATTCACACATACCACATGGTCATTTGGACATCAAATTAAATTTGAGATATAAAAGCACCAAACGGTTATAGAAACAGCTCAATAAGACGTTATAAAGCGTATTAACAAAATTAACCCTCCGGCCATATTACATGCATACACACCACATTGTCATTTGGACCTCAAATCAAATTCGAGATCCAAAGCAGCAAACGATTAGATACACATTAATGAGACGTTATAAAGCGTATTAACAAATTTAACCCTTCGGCCAAATTGACATTCGCACATACCACATTGTCATTTGGACCTCAAATCAAATTCGAGATTAAAAAAGCACCAAACGTTTAGAAACAGCTCAATAAGACGTTATAAAGCGTATTAACAAAATTAACCCTTCGGCCATATTAACATGCATACACACCACATTGTCATTTGGACCTCAAATCAAATTCGAGATCCAAAGCAGCAAACGATTAGATACACATTAATGAGACGTTATAAAGCGTATTAACAAATTTAACCCTTCGGCCAAATTGACATTCACACATACCACATTGTCATTTGGACCTCAAATCAAATTCGAGATTAAAAAAGCACCAAACGTTTAGAAACAGCTCAATAAGACGTTATCAAGCGTATTAACAAAATTAACCCTTCGGCCATATTAACATACATACATACCACTTGGTCATTTGGACCTCAAATTAAATTCGAAGTCGGTAAAGCACCAAATGTTTAGAAACAGCTCAATAAGACGTTATAAAGCGTATTAACAAAATTAACCCTTCGGCCATATTAACATGCATACACACCACACTGTCATTTGGACCTCAAATCAAATTTGAGGTCCAAAGCAGCAAACGATTAGATACACATTAATAAGACGTTATTAGGCGTATTAACAAATTTAACCCTTCGGCCAAATTAACATTCACATATACCACATGGTCATTTAGACATCAAATCAAATTCGAGATCGAAAAAGCACCAAACGTTAAAAAAACACCTCAATAAGACGTTATAAAGCGTATTAACAAAATTAACCCTTCGGCCATATTAACATGCATACACACCACATTGTCATTTGGACCTCAAATCAAATTCGAGTCGATAAAGCACCAAACGTTTATAAACAGCTCAATAAGACGTTATAAAGCGTATTAACAAAATTAACCCTTCGGCCATATTACCATGCATACACACCACACTGTCATTAGGACCTCAAATCAAATTCGAGGTTGAAAGCAGCAAACGAAAGCAGCAACATTAATAAGACGTTATTAGGCGTATTAACAAATTTAACCATTCGGCCAATTTAACATTCACATATACCACATGGTCATTTAGACATCAAATCAAATTCGAGATCGAAAAAGCACCAAACGTTAAGAAACACCTCAATAAGACGTTATAAAGCGTATTAACAAAATTAACCCTTTGGCCAAATTAACATTCACACTTACCACATGGTCATTTGGACCTCAAATCAAATTCGAGTCGATAAAGCACCAAACGTTTAGAAACACCTCAATAAGACGTTATAAAGCGTATTTACAAAAATTACCCTTCGGCCATATTAACATGCATACATACCACATGGTCGTTTGGAACTCAAATCAAATTCGAGATCGAAAAAGCACCAAACGTTTAGAAACAGCTCAATAAGACGTTATAAAGCGTATTAACAAAATTAACCCTCCGGCCATATTAACATGCGTACACACCACATTGTCATTTGGACCTCAAATCAAATTCGAGTTCGAAATCAGCAACGCTTAGATACACATTAATAAGACGTTATAAAGCGTATTAACAAAATTAACCCTTTGGCCATATTAACATACATACATACCACATGGTCATTTGGACCTCAAATCAAATTCGAGGTCGGTAAAGCACCAAATGTTTAGAAACAGCTCAATAAGACGTTATAAAGCGTATTAACAAAATTAACCCTTCGGCCATATTAACATGCATACACACCACACTGTCATTAGGACCTCAAATCAAATTCGAGGTCCAAAGCAGCTAACGATTAGTTACACATTAATGAGACGTTATAAAGCGAATTAACAAAATTAACCCTTCGGCCAAATTAACATTCACACATACCACATGGTCATTTGGACATCAAATCAAATTTGAGATATAAAAGCACCAAACGTTTAGAAACAGCTCAATAAGACGTTATAAAGCGTATTAACAAAATTAACCCTCCGGCCATATTAAAATGCATACACACCACATTTTCATTTGGACCTCGAATCAAATTCGAGGTCAAAAGCAGCAAACACTTATATACACATTAATAAGACGTTATCAAGCGTATTACCAAAATTAACCCTTCGGCCATATTAACATACATACATACCACTTGGTCATTTGGACTTTAAATCAAATTCGAGGTCGGTAAAGCACCAAATGTTTAGAAACAGCAAAATAAGACGTTATAAAGCGTATTAACAAAATTAACCCTTCGGCCATATAAACATGCATACACACCACATTGTCATTTGGACCTCAAATCAAATTCGAGATCCAAAGCAGCAAACGATTAGATACACATTAATGAGACGTTATAAAGCGTATTAACAAATTTAACCCTTCGGCCAAATTGACATTCACACATACCACATTGTCATTTGGACCTCAAATCAAATTCGAGATTAAAAAAGCACCAAACGTTTAGAAACAGCTCAATAAGACGTTATAAAGCGTATTAACAAAATTAACCCTTCGGCCATATTAACATGCATACACACCACATTGTCATTTAAACCTCGAATCAAATTCGAGGTCGACAGCAGCAAACGCTTAGATACACTTTAATTCAATTCAATTTATTGGTCTGCTTTAAATTTACATTTGGTGGCAAACAACACTTCATATCAATTCGTCGTACATAATTGTCATACATTACAGTGACAATACAATACAATTTGACAGAGTTACAATAATCAAACGGATAGATGCGAGTATATCTATGACATATTCTGACATCTCTGACAGAGTTACAACACCATAAATGGATAGATAAATGCGAATGTTCTATGACACCTTAAAACTACGGAAATACCTATGCTTTCAGATAAATAGACATAAACAGATAGATAGATAAAATGATAGACAACTAATCATTATGAATACCTCCTAATAATAAATTTGAACTTGGAAATATTTTTCTTTTCTTTAATCATTGCAGCAGCTAGTTTGATTGTGGTGGTGATTTTGTCGCCTGTGGTTGACAGATTTCTTCTTTCTAGCTGTTCTTTAAGTTCCTTGGGTTGAAGGTCTTCGAAAAGTATCTGCTCAATGGAGCAATTGGAGTCAGTTTCATCATCATCCTTTTCCATGAGTACTTCTAACATTGCTTTGAATTCTAATATTGAATCCGGAAGATTTTTTAATGGCATCGAGTTCCATAAGACGTTATCAAGCGTATTAACAAAATTAACCCTTCGGCCATATTAACATACATACATACCACTTGGTCATTTGGACCTCAAATCAAATTCGAGGCCGGTAAAGCACCAAATGTTTAGAAACAGCTCAATAAGACGTTATAAAGCGTATTAACAAAATTAACCCTTCGGCCTTATTAACATGCATACACACCACACTGTCATTTGGACCTCAAATCAAATTTGAGGTTGAAAGCAGCAAACGATTAGATACACATTAATAAGACGTTATAAAGCGTATTAACAAATTTAACCCTTCGGCCAAATTATCATTCACACATACCACATGGTCATTTGGACCTCAAATCAAATTCGAGATCGAAAAAGCACCAAACGTTTAGAAACACCTTAATAAGACGTTATAAAGCGTATTTACAAAATTAACCCTTCGGCCATATTAACATGCATACACACCACACTGTCATTAGGACCTCAAATCAAATTCGAGGTTGAAAGCAGCAAACGAAAGCAGCAACATTAATAAGACGTTATTAGGCGTATTAACAAATTTAACCCTTCGGCCAAATTAACATTCACATATACCACATGGTCATTTAGACATCAAATCAAATTCGAGATCGAAAAAGCACCAAACGTTAAAAAAACACCTCAATAAGACGTTATAAAGCGTATTAACAAAATTAACCCTTCGGCCATATTAACATGCATACACACCACATTGTCATTTGGACCTCAAATCAAATTCGAGTCGATAAAGCACCAAACGTTTATAAACAGCTCATTAAGACGTTATAAAGCGTATTAACAAAATTAACCCTTCGGCCATATTACCATGCATACACACCACACTGTCATTAGGACCTCAAATCAAATTCGAGGTTGAAAGCAGCAAACGAAAGCAGCAACATTAATAAGACGTTATTAGGCGTATTAACAAATTTAACCCTTCGGCCAATTTAACATTCACATATACCACATGGTCATTTAGACATCAAATCAAATTCGAGATCGAAAAAGCACCAAACGTTAAGAAACACCTCAATAAGACGTTATAAAGCGTATTAACAAAATTAACCCTTTGGCCAAATTAACATTCACACTTACCACATGGTCATTTGGACCTCAAATCAAATTCGAGTCGATAAAGCACCAAACGTTTAGAAACACCTCAATAAGACGTTATAAAGCGTATTTACAAAAATTACACTTCGGCCATATTAACATGCATACATACCACATGGTCGTTTGGAACTCAAATCAAATTCGAGATCGAAAAAGCACCAAACGTTTAGAAACAGCTCAATAAGACGTTATAAAGCGTATTAACAAAATTAACCCTCCGGCCATATTAACATGCGTACACACCACATTGTCATTTGGACCTCAAATCAAATTCGAGTTCGAAATCAGCAACGCTTGGATACACATTAATAAGACGTTATAAAGCGTATTAACAAAATTAACCCTTTGGCCATATTAACATACATACATACCACATGGTCATTTGGACCTCAAATCAAATTCGAGGTCGGTAAAGCACCAAATGTTTAGAAACAGCTCAATAAGACGTTATAAAGCGTATTAACAAAATTAACCCTTCGGCCATATTAACATGCATACACACCACACTGTCATTAGGACCTCAAATCAAATTCGAGGTCCAAAGCAGCTAACGATTAGTTACACATTAATGAGACGTTATAAAGCGAATTAACAAAATTAACCCTTCGGCCAAATTAACATTCACACATACCACATGGTCATTTGGACATCAAATCAAATTTGAGATATAAAAGCACCAAACGTTTAGAAACAGCTCAATAAGACGTTATAAAGCGTATTAACAAAATTAACCCTCCGGCCATATTAAAATGCATACACACCACATTTTCATTTGGACCTCGAATCAAATTCGAGGTCAAAAGCAGCTTACACTTATATACACATTAATAAGACGTTATCAAGCGTATTACCAAAATTAACCATTCGGCCATATTAACATACATACATACCACTTGGTCATTTGGACTTTAAATCAAATTCGAGGTCGGTAAAGCACCAAATGTTTAGAAACAGCTCAATAAGACGTTATAAAGCGTATTAACAAAATTAACCCTTCGGCCATATAAACATGCATACACACCACATTGTCATTTGGACCTCAAATCAAATTCGAGATCCAAAGCAGCAAACGATTAGATACACATTAATGAGACGTTATAAAGCGTATTAACAAATTTAACCCTTCGGCCAAATTGACATTCACACATACCACATTGTCATTTGGACCTCAAATCAAATTCGAGATTAAAAAAGCACCAAACGTTTAGAAACAGCTCAATAAGACGTTATAAAGCGTATTAACAAAATTAACCCTTCGGCCATATTAACATGCATACACACCACATTGTCATTTAAACCTCGAATCAAATTCGAGGTCGAAAGCAGCAAACGCTTAGATACACTTTAATAAGACGTTATCAAGCGTATTAACAAAATTAACCCTTCGGCCATATTAACATACATACATACCACTTGGTCATTTGGACCTCAAATCAAATTCGAGGCCGGTAAAGCACCAAATGTTTAGAAACAGCTCAATAAGACGTTATAAAGCGTATTAACAAAATTAACCCTTCGGCCATATTAACATGCATACACACCACACTGTCATTTGGACCTCAAATCAAATTTGAGGTTGAAAGCAGCAAACGATTAGATACACATTAATAAGACGTTATAAAGCGTATTAACAAATTTAACCCTTCGGCCAAATTATCATTCACACATACCACATGGTCATTTGGACCTCAAATCAAATTCGAGATCGAAAAAGCACCAAACGTTTAGAAACACCTTAATAAGACGTTATAAAGCGTATTTACAAAATTAACCCTTCGGCCATATTAACATGCATACACACCACACTGTAATTAGGACCTCAAATCAAATTCGAGGTTGAAAGCAGCAAACGAAAGCAGCAACATTAATAAGACGTTATTAGGCGTATTAACAAATTTAACCCTTCGGCCAAATTAACATTCACATATACCACATGGTCATTTAGACATCAAATCAAATTCGAGATCGAAAAAGCACCAAACGTTAAAAAAACACCTCAATAAGATGTTATAAAGCGTATTAACAAAATTAACCCTTCGGCCGTATTAACATGCATACACACCACATTGTCATTTGGACCTCAAATCAAATTCGAGTCGATAAAGCACCAAACGTTTATAAACAGCTCAATAAGACGTTATAAAGCGTATTAACAAAATTAACCCTTCGGCCATATTACCATGCATACACACCACACTGTCATTAGGACCTCAAATCAAATTCGAGGTTGAAAGCAGCAAACG
This sequence comes from Leuctra nigra, assembly GCA_934045905.1. Taxonomy (NCBI): domain Eukaryota; kingdom Metazoa; phylum Arthropoda; class Insecta; order Plecoptera; family Leuctridae; genus Leuctra; species Leuctra nigra. The sequence goes on along the minus strand of OW203761.1, from coordinate 59,366,916 downwards.
AAAGCAGCAACATTAATAAGACGTTATTAGGCGTATTAACAAATTTAACCCTTCGGCCAATTTAACATTCACATATACCACATGGTCATTTAGACATCAAATCAAATTCGAGATCGAAAAAGCACCAAACGTTAAGAAACACCTCAATAAGACGTTATAAAGCGTATTAACAAAATTAACCCTTTGGCCAAATTAACATTCACACTTACCACATGGTCATTTGGACCTCAAATCAAATTCGAGTCGATAAAGCACCAAACGTTTAGAAACACCTCAATAAGACGTTATAAAGCGTATTTACAAAAATTACCCTTCGGCCATATTAACATGCATACATACCACATGGTCGTTTGGAACTCAAATCAAATTCGAGATCGAAAAAGCACCAAACGTTTAGAAACAGCTCAATAAGACGTTATAAAGCGTATTAACAAAATTAACCCTCCGGCCATATTAACATGCGTACACACCACATTGTCATTTGGACCTCAAATCAAATTCGAGTTCGAAATCAGCAACGCTTAGATACACATTAATAAGACGTTATAAAGCGTATTAACAAAATTAACCCTTTGGCCATATTAACATACATACATACCACATGGTCATTTGGACCTCAAATCAAATTCGAGGTCGGTAAAGCACCAAATGTTTAGAAACAGCTCAATAAGACGTTATAAAGCGTATTAACAAAATTAACCCTTCGGCCATATTAACATGCATACACACCACACTGTCATTAGGACCTCAAATCAAATTCGAGGTCCAAAGCAGCTAACGATTAGTTACACATTAATGAGACGTTATAAAGCGAATTAACAAAATTAACCCTTCGGCCAAATTAACATTCACACATACCACATGGTCATTTGGACATCAAATCAAATTTGAGATATAAAAGCACCAAACGTTTAGAAACAGCTCAATAAGACGTTATAAAGCGTATTAACAAAATTAACCCTCCGGCCATATTAAAATGCATACACACCACATTGTCATTTGGACCTCGAATCAAATTCGAGGTCAAAAGCAGCAAACACTTATATACACATTAATAAGACGTTATCAAGCGTATTACCAAAATTAACCCTTCGGCCATATTAACATACATACATACCACTTGGTCATTTGGACTTTAAATCAAATTCCAGGTCGGTAAAGCACCAAATGTTTAGAAACAGCTCAATAAGACGTTATAAAGCGTATTAACAAAATTAACCCTTCGGCCATATAAACATGCATACACACCACATTGTCATTTGGACCTCAAATCAAATTCGAGATCCAAAGCAGCAAACGATTGGATACACATTAATGAGACGTTATAAAGCGTATTAACAAATTTAACCCTTCGGCCAAATTGACATTCACACATACCACATTGTCATTTGGACCTCAAATCAAATTCGAGATTAAAAAAGCACCAAACGTTTAGAAACAGCTCAATAAAACGTTATAAAGCGTATTAACAAAATTAACCCTTCGGCCATATTAACATGCATACACACCACATTGTCATTTAAACCTCGAATCAAATTCGAGGTCGAAAGCAGCAAACGCTTAGATACACTTTAATAAGACGTTATCAAGCGTATTAACAAAATTAACCCTTCGGCCATATTAACATACATACATACCACTTGGTCATTTGGACATCAAATCAAATTCGAGATCCAAAGCAGCAAACGATTAGATACACATTAATGAGACGTTATAAAGCGTATTAACAAATTTAACCCTTCGGCCAAATTGACATTCACACATACCACATTGTCATTTGGACCTCAAATCAAATTCGAGATTAAAAAAGCACCAAACGTTTAGAAACAGCTCAATAAGACGTTATAAAGCGTATTAACAAAATTAACCCTTCGGCCATATTAACATGCATACACACCACATTGTCATTTAAACCTCGAATCAAATTCGAGGTCGAAAGCAGCAAACGCTTAGATACACTTTAATAAGACGTTATCAAGCGTATTAACAAAATTAACCCTTCGGCCATATTAACATACATACATACCACTTGGTCATTTGGACCTCAAATCAAATTCGAGGCCGGTAAAGCACCAAATGTTTAGAAACAGCTCAATAAGACGTTATAAAGCGTATTAACAAAATTAACCCTTCGGCCATATTAACATGCATACACACCACACTGTCATTTGGACCTCAAATCAAATTTGAGGTTGAAAGCAGCAAACGATTAGATACACATTAATAAGACGTTATAAAGCGTATTAACAAATTTAACCCTTCGGCCAAATTATCATTCACACATACCACATGGTCATTTGGACCTCAAATCAAATTCGAGATCGAAAAAGCACCAAACGTTTAGAAACACCTTAATAAGACGTTATAAAGCGTATTTACAAAATTAACCCTTCGGCCATATTAACATGCATACACACCACACTGTAATTAGGACCTCAAATCAAATTCGAGGTTGAAAGCAGCAAACGAAAGCAGCAACATTAATAAGACGTTATTAGGCGTATTAACAAATTTAACCCTTCGGCCAAATTAACATTCACATATACCACATGGTCATTTAGACATCAAATCAAATTCGAGATCGAAAAAGCACCAAACGTTAAAAAAACACCTCAATAAGATGTTATAAAGCGTATTAACAAAATTAACCCTTCGGCCGTATTAACATGCATACACACCACATTGTCATTTGGACCTCAAATCAAATTCGAGTCGATAAAGCACCAAACGTTTATAAACAGCTCAATAAGACGTTATAAAGCGTATTAACAAAATTAACCCTTCGGCCATATTACCATGCATACACACCACACTGTCATTAGGACCTCAAATCAAATTCGAGGTTGAAAGCAGCAAACGAAAGCAGCAACATTAATAAGACGTTATTAGGCGTATTAACAAATTTAACCCTTTGGCCAATTTAACATTCACATATACCACATGGTCATTTAGACATCAAATCAAATTCGAGATCGAAAAAGCACCAAACGTTAAGAAACACCTCAATAAGACGTTATAAAGCGTATTAACAAAATTAACCCTTTGGCCAAATTAACATTCACACTTACCACATGGTCATTTGGACCTCAAATCAAATTCGAGTCGATAAAGCACCAAACGTTTAGAAACACCTCAATAAGACGTTATAAAGCGTATTTACAAAAATTACCCTTCGGCCATATTAACATGCATACATACCACATGGTCGTTTGGAACTCAAATCAAATTCGAGATCGAAAAAGCACCAAACGTTTAGAAACAGCTCAATAAGACGTTATAAAGCGTATTAACAAAATTAACCCTCCGGCCATATTAACATGCGTACACACCACATTGTCATTTGGACCTCAAATCAAATTCGAGTTCGAAATCAGCAACGCTTAGATACACATTAATAAGACGTTATAAAGCGTATTATCAAAATTAACCCTTTGGCCATATTAACATACATACATACCACATGGTCATTTGGACCTCAAATCAAATTCGAGGTCGGTAAAGCACCAAATGTTTAGAAACAGCTCAATAAGACGTTATAAAGCGTATTAACAAAATTAACCCTTCGGCCATATTAACATGCATACACACCACACTGTCATTAGGACCTCAAATCAAATTCGAGGTCCAAAGCAGCTAACGATTAGTTACACATTAATGAGACGTTATAAAGCGAATTAACAAAATTAACCCTTCGGCCAAATTAACATTCACACATACCACATGGTCATTTGGACATCAAATCAAATTTGAGATATAAAAGCACCAAACGTTTAGAAACAGCTCAATAAGACGTTATAAAGCGTATTAACAAAATTAACCCTCCGGCCATATTAAAATGCATACACACCACATTGTCATTTGGACCTCGAATCAAATTCGAGGTCAAAAGCAGCAAACACTTATATACACATTAATAAGACGTTATCAAGCGTATTACCAAAATTAACCCTTCGGCCATATTAACATACATACATACCACTTGGTCATTTGGACTTTAAATCAAATTCGAGGTCGGTAAAGCACCAAATGTTTAGAAACAGCTCAATAAGACGTTATAAAGCGTATTAACAAAATTAACCCTTCGGCCATATAAACATGCATACACACCACATTGTCATTTGGACCTCAAATCAAATTCGAGATCCAAAGCAGCAAACGATTAGATACACATTAATGAGACGTTATAAAGCGTATTAACAAATTTAACCCTTCGGCCAAATTGACATTCACACATACCACATTGTCATTTGGACCTCAAATCAAATTCGAGATTAAAAAAGCACCAAACGTTTAGAAACAGCTCAATAAGACGTTATAAAGCGTATTAACAAAATTAACCCTTCGGCCATATTAACATGCATACACACCACATTGTCATTTAAACCTCGAATCAAATTCGAGGTCGAAAGCAGCAAACGCTTAGATACACTTTAATAAGACGTTATCAAGCGTATTAACAAAATTAACCCTTCGGCCATATTAACATACATACATACCACTTGGTCATTTGGACATCAAATCAAATTCGAGGCCGGTAAAGCACCAAATGTTTAGAAACAGCTCAATAAGACGTTATAAATCGTATTAACAAAATTAACCCTTCGGCCATATTAACATGCATACACACCACACTGTCATTTGGACCTCAAATCAAATTCGAGGTTGAAAGCAGCAAACGATTAGATACACATTAATAAGACGTTATAAAGCGTATTAACAAATTTAACCCTTCGGCCAAATTATCATTCACACATACCACATGGTCATTTGGACCTCAAATCAAATTCGAGATCGAAAAAGCACCAAACGTTTAGAAACACCTTAATAAGACGTTATAAAGCGTATTAACAAAATTAACCCTTCGGCCATATTAACATGCATACACACCACATTGTCATTTGGACCTCAAATCAAATTCGAGGTCCAAAGCAGCTAACGATTAGTTACACATTAATGAAACGTTATAAAGCGTATTTACAAATTTAACCCTTCGGCCAAATTAACATTCACACATACCACATGGTCATTTGGACCTCAAATCAAATTCGAGTCGATAAAGCACCAAACGTTTATAAACAGCTCAATAAGACGTTATTAAGCGTATTAACAAAATTAACCCTTCGGCCATATTACCATGCATACACACCACACTGTCATTCGGACCTCAAATCAAATTCGAGGTTGAAAGCAGCAAACGAAAGCAGCAACATTAATAAGACGTTATTAGGCGTATTAACAAATTTAACCCTTCGGCCAATTTAACATTCACATATACCACATGGTCATTTAGACATCAAATCAAATTCGAGATCGAAAAAGCACCAAACGTTAAGAAACACCTCAATAAACGTTATAAAGCGTATTAACAAAATTAACCCTTTGGCCAAATTAACATTCACACTTACCACATGGTCATTTGGACCTCAAATCAAATTCGAGTCGATAAAGCACCAAACGTTTAGAAACAGCTCAATAAGACGTTATAAAGCGTATTAACAAAATTAACCCTCCGGCCATATTAACATGCGTACACACCACATTGTCATTTGGACCTCAAATCAAATTCGAGTTCGAAATCAGCAACGCTTAGATACACATTAATAAGACGTTATAAAGCGTATTAACAAAATTAACCCTTTGGCCATATTAACATACATACATACCACATGGTCATTTGGACCTCAAATCAAATTCGAGGTCGATAAAGCACCAAATGTTTAGAAACAGCTCAATAAGACGTTATAAAGCGTATTAACAAAATTAACCCTTCGGCCATATTAACATGCATACACACCACACTGTCATTAGGACCTCAAATCAAATTCGAGGTCCAAAGCAGCTAACGATTAGTTACACATTAATGAGACGTTATAAAGCGAATTAACAAAATTAACCCTTCGGCCAAATTAACATTCACACATACCACATGGTCATTTGGACATCAAATCAAATTTGAGATATAAAAGCACCAAACGTTTAGAAACAGCTCAATAAGACGTTATAAAGCGTATTAACAAAATTAACCCTTCGGCCATATTAACATGCATACACACCACACTGTCATTTGGACCTCAAATCAAATTCGAGGTTGAAAGCAGCAAACGATTAGATACACATTAATAAGACGTTATAAAGCGTATTAACAAATTTAACCCTTCGGCCAAATTATCATTCACACATACCACATGGTCATTTGGACCTCAAATCAAATTCGAGATCGAAAAAGCACCAAACGTTTAGAAACACCTTAATAAGACGTTATAAAGCGTATTAACAAAATTAACCCTTCGGCCATATTAACATGCATACACACCACATTGTCATTTGGACCTCAAATCAAATTCGAGGTCCAAAGCAGCTAACGATTAGTTACACATTAATGAAACGTTATAAAGCGTATTAACAAATTTAACCCTTCGGCCAAATTAACATTCACACATACCACATGGTCATTTGGACCTCAAATCAAATTTGAGATCGAAAAAGCATAAAACGTTTAGAAACAGCTCAATAAGACGTTATAAAGCGTATTAACAAAATTAACCCGTCGGCCATATTATCATGCATACATACCACATGGTCATTTGGACCTCAAATCAAATTCGAGGTCGGTAAAGCTCCAAATGTTTAGAAACAGCTCAATAAGACGTTATAAAGCGTATTAACAAAATTAACCCTTCGGCCATATTAACATGCATACACACTACATTGTCATTTGGACCTCGAATCAAATTCGAGGTCAAAAGCAGCAAACACTTATATACACATTAATAAGACGTTATTAAGCGTATTACTAAAATTAACCCTTCGGCCATATTAACATACATCCATATCACTTGGTCATTTGGACCTCAAATCAAATTCGAGGTCGGTAAAGCACCAAATGTTTAGAAACAGCTCAATAAGACGTTATAAAGCGTATTAACAAAATTAACCCTTCGGCCATATTAACATGCATACACACCACACTGTCATTTGGACCTCAAATCAAATTCGAGGTTGAAAGCAGCAAACGATAAGATACACATTAATAAGACGTTATAAAGCGTATTAACAAATTTAACCCTTCGGCCAAATTATCATTCACACATACCACATGGTCATTTGGACCTCAAATCAAATTCGAGATCGAAAATGCGCCAAACGTTTAGAAAAGCTCAATAAGACGTTATAAAGCGTATTAACAAAATTAACCCTTCGGTCATATTAACATGCACACACACCACATTGTCATTTGGATCTCAAATCAAATTCGAGGTCCAAAGCAGCTAACGATTAGTTACACATTAATGAAACGTTATAAAGCGTATTAACAAAATAACCCTTCGGCCAAATTAACTTTCACACATACCACATGGTTTATTTGAACCTCAAATCAAATTTGAGATCGAAAAAGCACAAATGATTAGAAATAGCTCAATAAGACGTTATAAAGCGTATTAACAAAATTAACCCTTCGGCCATATTAACATGCATACACACCACATTGTCATTTGAACCTCAAATCAAATTCGAGGTCGAATGCACCTAACCACCTAACGCTTAGATACACATTAATAAGACGTTATAAGCGTATTTACAAAATTAACCCTTCGGCCATATTAACATACATACATACCACATGGTCATTTGGACCACAAATCAAATTCGGTCGATAAAGCACCAAACGTTTAGAAAAGCTCAATAAGACGTTATAAAGCGTATTAACAAAATTAACCCTTCGGTCATATTAACATGCATACACACCACATTGTCATTTGGACCTCAAATCAAATTCTAGGTCCAAAGCAGCTAACGATTAGTTACACATTAATGAGACGTTATAAAGCGTATTAACAAAATAACCCTTCGGCCATATTAACATACATACATACCACTTGGTCATTTGGACCTCAAATCAAATTCGAGTCGGTAAAGCACCAAATGTTGAGAAACAGCTCAATAAGACGTTATAAAGCGTATTCACAAAATTAACCCTTCGGCCATATTAACATGCATTCACACCACAATGTCATTAGGACCTCAAATCAAATTCGAGGTTGAATGCAGCAAACGATTAGATACACATTTATAAGACGTTATTAGGCGTATTAACAAATTGAACCCTTCGGCCAAATTAACATTCACACACACCACATGGTCATTTGGACATCAAATCAAATTCGAGATCGAAAAAGCACCAAACGTTAAAAAAACACCTCAATAAGACGTTATAAAGCGTATTAACAAAATTAAACCTTCGGCCATATTAACATGCATACACACCACATTGTCATTTGGACCTCAAATCAAATTCGAGTCGATAAAGCACCAAACGTTTATAAACAGCTCAATAAGACGTTATAAAGCGTATTAACAAAATTAACCCTTCGGCCATATTACCATGCATACACACCACACTGTCATTAGGACCTCAAATCAAATTCGAGGTTGAAAGCAGCAAACATTAATAAGACGTTATTAGGCGTATTAACAAATTTAACTCTTCGGCCAAATTAACATTCACACATACCACATGGTCATTTAGACATCAAATCAAATTCGAGATCGAAAAAGCACTAAACGTTAAGAAACACCTCAATAAGACGTTATAAAGCGTATTAACAAAATTAACCCTTTGGCCAAATTAACAATCACACTTACCACATGGTCATTTGGACCTCAAATCAAATTCGAGTCGAAAAAGCACCAAACGTTTAGAAACAGCTCAATAAGACGTTATAAAGCGTATTAACAAAATTAACCCTTCGGCCATATTAACATGCGTACACACCACATTGTCATTTGGACCTCAAATCAAATTCGAGTTCGAAAGCAGCTAACGATTAGTTACACATTAATGAGACTTTATAAAGCGAATTAACAAAATTAACCCTTCGGCCAAATTAACATTCACACATACCACATGGTCATTTGGACATCAAATCAAATTTGAGATATAAAAGCACCAAACGTTTAGAAACAGCTCAATAAGACGTTATAAAGCGTATTAACAAAATTAACCCTCCGGCCATATTAACATGCATACACACCACATTGTCATTTGGACCTCGAATCAAATTCGAGGTCAAAAGCATCAAACACTTATATACACATTAATAAGACGTTATCAAGCGTAGTACCAAAATTAACCCTTCGGCCATATTAACATACATACATACCACTTGGTCATTTGGACTTTAAATCAAATTCGAGGTCGGTAAAGCACCAAATGTTTAGAAACAGCTCAATAAGACGTTATAAAGCGTATTAACAAAATTAACCCTTCGGCCATATAAACATGCATACACACAACATTGTCATTTGGACCTCAAATCAAATTCGAGATCCAAAGCAGCAAACGATTAGATACACATTAATGAGACGTTATAAAGCGTATTAACAAATTTAACCCTTCGGCCATATTAACATGCATACACACCACATTGTCATTTAAACCTCGAATCAAATTCGAGGTCAAAAGCAGCAAACGATTAGATACACTTTAATAAGACGTTATCAAGCGTATTAACAAAATTAACCCTTCGGCCATATTAACATACATACATACCACTTGGTCATTTGGACCTCAAATCAAATTCGAGGCCGGTAAAGCACCAAATGTTTAGAAACAGCTCAATAAGACGTTATAAAGCGTATTAACAAATTTAACCCTTCGGCCAAATTATCATTCACACATACCACATGGTCATTTGGACCTCAAATCAAATTTGAGATCGAAAAAGCACAAAACGTTTAGAAACAGCTCAATAAGATGTTATAAAGCGTATTAACAAAATTAACCCTTCGGCCATATTAACATGCAAACATACCACATGGTCATTTGGACCTCAAATCAAATTCGAGGTAGGTAAAGCTCCAAATGTTTAGAAACAGCTCAATAAGACGTTATAAAGCGTATTAACAAAATTAATCCTTCGGCCATATTAACATGCATACACACCACATTGTCATTTGGACCTCAAATCAAATTCGAGGTCGGTAAAGCACCAAATGTTTAGAAACAGCTCAATAAGACGTTATAAAGCGTATTAACAAAATTAACCCATCGGCCATATTAACATGCGTACACACCACATTGTCATTAGGACCTCAAATCAAATTCGAGTTCGAAATCAGCAAACGCTTAGATACACATTAATAAGACGTTATAAAGCGTATTAACAAAATTAACCCTTTGGCCATATTAACATACATACATACCACATGGTCATTTGGACCTCAAATCAAATTCGAGGTCGATAAAGCACCAAATGTTTAGAAACAGCTCAATAAGACGTTATAAAGCGTATTAACAAAATTAATCCTTCGGCCATATTAACATGCATACACACCACATTGTCATTTGGACCTCAAATCAAATTCGAGGTCCAAAGCAGCAAACGATTAGATACACATTAATGAGACGTTATAAGCGTATTAACAAATTTAACCCTTCGGCCAAATTGACATTCACACATACCACATGGTCATTTGGACCTCAAATCAAATTCGAGGTCGGAAAAGCTCCAAATGTTTAGAAACAGCTCAATAAGACGTTATAAAGCGTATTAACAAAATTAACCCTTCGGTCATATTAACATGCATACACACCACATTGTCATTTGGATCTCAAATCAAATTCGAGGTCCAAAGCAGCTAACGATTAGTTACACATTAATGAAACGTTATAAAGCGTATTAACAAAATTAACCCGTCGGCCATATTATCATTCACACATACCACATGGTCATTTGGACCTCAAATCAAATTCGAGATCGAAAAAGCACCAAACGTTTAGAAACACCTTAATAAGACGTTATAAAGCGTATTAACAAAATTAACCCTTCGGCCATATTAACATGCATACACACCACATTGTCATTTGGACCTCAAATCAAATTCGAGGTCCAAAGCAGCTAACGATTAGTTACACATTAATGAAACGTTATAAAGCGTATTTACAAATTTAACCCTTCGGCCAAATTAACATTCACACATACCACATGGTCATTTGGACCTCAAATCAAATTCGAGTCGATAAAGCACCAAACGTTTATAAACAGCTCAATAAGACGTTATAAAGCGTATTAACAAAATTAACCCTTCGGCCATATTACCATGCATACACACCACACTGTCATTCGGACCTCAAATCAAATTCGAGGTTGAAAGCAGCAAACGAAAGCAGCAACATTAATAAGACGTTATTAGGCGTATTAACAAATTTAACCCTTCGGCCAAATTAACATTCACATATACCACATGGTCATTTAGACATCAAATCAAATTCGAGATCGAAAAAGCACCAAACGTTAAGAAACACCTCAATAAGACGTTATAAAGCGTATTAACAAAATTAACCCTTTGGCCAAATTAACATTCACACTTACCACATGGTCATTTGGACCTCAAATCAAATTCGAGTCGATAAAGCACCAAACGTTTAGAAACACCTCAATAATACGTTATAAAGCGTATTTACAAAAATTACCCTTCGGCCATATTAACATGCATACATACCACATGGTCGTTTGGAACTCAAATCAAATTCGAGATCGAAAAAGCACCAAACGTTTAGAAACAGCTCAATAAGACGTTATAAAGCGTATTAACAAAATTAACCCTCCGGCCATATTAACATGCGTACACACCACATTGTCATTTGGACCTCAAATCAAATTCGAGTTCGAAATCAGCAACGCTTAGATACACATTAATAAGACGTTATAAAGCGTATTAACAAAATTAACCCTTTGGCCATATTAACATACATACATACCACATGGTCATTTGGACCTCAAATCAAATTCGAGGTCGGTAAAGCACCAAATGTTTAGAAACAGCTCAATAAGACGTTATAAAGCGTATTAACAAAATTAACCCTTCGGCCATATTAACATGCATACACACCACACTGTCATTAGGACCTCAAATCAAATTCGAGGTCCAAAGCAGCTAACGATTAGTTACACATTAATGAGACGTTATAAAGCGAATTAACAAAATTAACCCTTCGGCCAAATTAACATTCACACATACCACATGGTCATTTGGACATCAAATCAAATTTGAGATATAAAAGCACCAAACGTTTAGAAACAGCTCAATAAGACGTTATAAAGCGTATTAACAAAATTAACCCTTCGGCCATATTAACATGCATACACACCACACTGTCATTTGGACCTCAAATCAAATTCGAGGTTGAAAGCAGCAAACGATTAGATACACATTAATAAGACGTTATAAAGCGTATTAACAAATTTAACCCTTCGGCCAAATTATCATTCACACATACCACATGGTCATTTGGACCTCAAATCAAATTCGAGATCGAAAAAGCACCAAACGTTTAGAAACACCTTAATAAGACGTTATAAAGCGTATTAACAAAATTAACCCTTCGGCCATATTAACATGCATACACACCACATTGTCATTTGGACCTCAAATCAAATTCGAGGTCCAAAGCAGCTAACGATTAGTTACACATTAATGAAACGTTATAAAGCGTATTAACAAATTTAACCCTTCGGCCAAATTAACATTCACACATACCACATGGTCATTTGGACCTCAAATCAAATTTGAGATCGAAAAAGCATAAAACGTTTAGAAACAGCTCAATAAGACGTTATAAAGCGTATTAACAAAATTAACCCGTCGGCCATATTATCATGCATACATACCACATGGTCATTTGGACCTCAAATCAAATTCGAGGTCGGTAAAGCTCCAAATGTTTAGAAACAGCTCAATAAGACGTTATAAAGCGTATTAACAAAATTAACCCTTCGGCCATATTAACATGCATACACACTACATTGTCATTTGGACCTCGAATCAAATTCGAGGTCAAAAGCAGCAAACACTTATATACACTTTAATAAGACGTTATTAAGCGTATTACTAAAATTAACCCTTCGGCCATATTAACATACATCCATATCACTTGGTCATTTGGACCTCAAATCAAATTCGAGGTCGGTAAAGCACCAAATGTTTAGAAACAGCTCAATAAGACGTTATAAAGCGTATTAACAAAATTAACCCTTCGGCCATATTAACATGCATACACACCACACTGTCATTTGGACCTCAAATCAAATTCGAGGTTGAAAGCAGCAAACGATAAGATACACATTAATAAGACGTTATAAAGCGTATTAACAAATTTAACCCTTCGGCCAAATTATCATTCACACATGGTCATTTGGACCTCAAATCAAATTCGAGATCGAAAAAGCGCCAAACGTTTAGAAAAGCTCAATAAGACGTTATAAAGCGTATTAACAAAATTAACCCTTCGGTCATATTAACATGCATACACACCACATTGTCATTTGGATCTCAAATCAAATTCGAGGTCCAAAGCAGCTAACGATTAGTTACACATTAATGAAACGTTATAAAGCGTATTAACAAAATAACCCTTCGGCCAAATTAACTTTCACACATACCACATGGTTTATTTGGACCTCAAATCAAATTTGAGATCGAAAAAGCACAAATGATTAGAAATAGCTCAATAAGACGTTATAAAGCGTATTAACAAAATTAACCCTTCGGCCATATTAACATGCATACACACCACATTGTCATTTGAACCTCAAATCAAATTCGAGGTCGAATGCACCTAACCACCTAACGCTTAGATACACATTAATAAGACGTTATAAGCGTATTTACAAAATTAACCCTTCGGCCATATTAACATACATACATACCACATGGTCATTTGGACCACAAATCAAATTCGGTCGATAAAGCACCAAACGTTTAGAAAAGCTCAATAAGACGTTATAAAGCGTATTAACAAAATTAACCCTTCGGTCATATTAACATGCATACACACCACATTGTCATTTGGACCTCAAATCAAATTCTAGGTCCAAAGCAGCTAACGATTAGTTACACATTAATGAGACGTTATAAAGCGTATTAACAAAATAACCCTTCGGCCATATTAACATACATACATACCACTTGGTCATTTGGACCTCAAATCAAATTCGAGTCGGTAAAGCACCAAATGTTGAGAAACAGCTCAATAAGACGTTATAAAGCGTATTCACAAAATTAACCCTTCGGCCATATTAACATGCATTCACACCACAATGTCATTATGACCTCAAATCAAATTCGAGGTTGAATGCAGCAAACGATTAGATACACATTTATAAGACGTTATTAGGCGTATTAACAAATTGAACCCTTCGGCCAAATTAACATTCACACACACCACATGGTCATTTGGACATCAAATCAAATTCGAGATCGAAAAAGCACCAAACGTTAAAAAAACACCTCAATAAGACGTTATAAAGCGTATTAACAAAATTAAACCTTCGGCCATATTAACATGCATACACACCACATTGTCATTTGGACCTCAAATCAAATTCGAGTCGATAAAGCACCAAACGTTTATAAACAGCTCAATAAGACGTTATAAAGCGTATTAACAAAATTAACCCTTCGGCCATATTACCATGCATACACACCACACTGTCATTAGGACCTCAAATCAAATTCGAGGTTGAAAGCAGCAAACATTAATAAGACGTTATTAGGCGTATTAACAAATTTAACTCTTCGGCCAAATTAACATTCACACATACCACATGGTCATTTAGACATCAAATCAAATTCGAGATCGAAAAAGCACTAAACGTTAAGAAACACCTCAATAAGACGTTATAAAGCGTATTAACAAAATTAACCCTTTGGCCAAATTAACAATCACACTTACCACATGGTCATTTGGACCTCAAATCAAATTCGAGTCGAAAAAGCACCAAACGTTTAGAAACAGCTCAATAAGACGTTATAAAGCGTATTAACAAAATTAACCCTTCGGCCATATTAACATGCGTACACACCACATTGTCATTTGGACCTCAAATCAAATTCGAGTTCGAAAGCAGCTAACGATTAGTTACACATTAATGAGACTTTATAAAGCGAATTAACAAAATTAACCCTTCGGCCAAATTAACATTCACACATACCACATGGTCATTTGGACATCAAATCAAATTTGAGATATAAAAGCACCAAACGTTTAGAAACAGCTCAATAAGACGTTATAAAGCGTATACACATTAATAAGACGTTATAAAGCGTATTAACAAAAGCATCAAACACTTATATACACATTAATAAGACGTTATCAAGCGTAGTACCAAAATTAACCCTTCGGCCATATTAACATACATACATACCACTTGGTCATTTGGACTTTAAATCAAATTCGAGGTCGGTAAAGCACCAAATGTTTAGAAACAGCTCAATAAGACGTTATAAAGCGTATTAACAAAATTAACCCTTCGGCCATATAAACATGCATACACACAACATTGTCATTTGGACCTCAAATCAAATTCGAGATCCAAAGCAGCAAACGATTAGATACACATTAATGAGACGTTATAAAGCGTATTAACAAATTTAACCCTTCGGCCATATTAACATGCATACACACCACATTGTCATTTAAACCTCGAATCAAATTCGAGGTCAAAAGCAGCAAACGATTAGATACACTTTAATAAGACGTTATCAAGCGTATTAACAAAATTAACCCTTCGGCCATATTAACATACATACATACCACTTGGTCATTTGGACCTCAAATCAAATTCGAGGCCGGTAAAGCACCAAATGTTTAGAAACAGCTCAATAAGACGTTATAAAGCGTATTAACAAATTTAACCCTTCGGCCAAATTATCATTCACACATACCACATGGTCATTTGGACCTCAAATCAAATTTGAGATCGAAAAAGCACAAAACGTTTAGAAACAGCTCAATAAGATGTTATAAAGCGTATTAACAAAATTAACCCTTCGGCCATATTAACATGCAAACATACCACATGGTCATTTGGACCTCAAATCAAATTCGAGGTAGGTAAAGCTCCAAATGTTTAGAAACAGCTCAATAAGACGTTATAAAGCGTATTAACAAAATTAATCCTTCGGCCATATTAACATGCATACACACCACATTGTCATTTGGACCTCAAATCAAATTCGAGGTCGGTAAAGCACCAAATGTTTAGAAACAGCTCAATAAGACGTTATAAAGCGTATTAACAAAATTAACCCATCGGCCATATTAACATGCGTACACACCACATTGTCATTAGGACCTCAAATCAAATTCGAGTTCGAAATCAGCAAACGCTTAGATACACATTAATAAGACGTTATAAAGCGTATTAACAAAATTAACCCTTTGGCCATATTAACATACATACATACCACATGGTCATTTGGACCTCAAATCAAATTCGAGGTCGCTAAAGCACCAAATGTTTAGAAACAGCTCAATAAGACGTTATAAAGCGTATTAACAAAATTAATCCTTCGGCCATATTAACATGTATACACACCACATTGTCATTTGGACCTCAAATCAAATTCGAGGTCCAAAGCAGCAAACGATTAGATACACATTAATGAGACGTTATAAGCGTATTAACAAATTTAACCCTTCGGCCAAATTGACATTCACACATACCACATGGTCATTTGGACCTCAAATCAAATTCGAGGTCGGTAAAGCTCCAAATGTTTAGAAACAGCTCAATAAGACGTTATAAAGCGTATTAACAAAATTAACCCTTCGGTCATATTAACATGCATACACACCACATTGTCATTTGGATCTCAAATCAAATTCGAGGTCCAAAGCAGCTAACGATTAGTTACACATTAATGAAACGTTATAAAGCGTATTAACAAAATTAACCCGTCGGCCATATTATCATGCATACATACCACATGGTCATTTGGACCTCAAATCAAATTCGAGGTCGATAAAACTCCAAATGTTTAGAAACAGCTCAATAAGACGTTATAAAGCGTATTAACAAAATTAACCCTTCGGCCATATTACATGCATACACACTACATTGTCATTTGGACCTCGAATCAAATTCGAGGTCAAAAGCAGCAAACACTTATATACACATTAATAAGACGTTATTAAGCGTATTACCAAAATTAACCCTTCGGCCATATTAACATACATCCATACCACTTGGTCATTTGGACCTCAAATCAAATTCGAGGTCGGTAAAGCACCAAATGTTTAGAAACAGCTCAATAAGACGTTATAAAGCGTATTAACAAAATTAACCCTTCGGCCATATTAACATGCATACACACCACACTGTCATTTGGACCTCAAATCAAATTCGAGGTTGAAAGCAGCAAACGATTAGATACACATTAATAAGACGTTATAAAGCGTATTAACAAATTTAACCCTTCGGCCAAATTATCATTCACACATACCACATGGTCATTTGGACCTCAAATCAAATTCGAGATCGAAAAAGCGCCAAACGTTTAGAAAAGCTCAATAAGACGTTATAAAGCGTATTAACAAAATTAACCCTTCGGTCATATTAACATGCATACACACCACTTTGTCATTTGGATCTCAAATCAAATTCGAGGTCCAAAGCAGCTAACGATTAGTTACACATTAATGAAACGTTATAAAGCGTTTTAACAAAATAACCCTTCGGCCAAATTAACTTTCACACATACCACATGGTTTATTTGGACCTCAAATCAAATTTGAGATCGAAAAAGCACAAATGATTAGAAATAGCTCAATAAGACGTTATAAAGCGTATTAACAAAATTAACCCTTCGGCCATATTAACATGCATACACACCACATTGTCATTTGAACCTCAAATCAAATTCGAGGTCGAATGCACCTAACCACCTAACGCTTAGATACACATTAATAAGACGTTATAAGCGTATTTACAAAATTAACCCTTCGGCCATATTAACATACATACATACCACATGGTCATTTGGACCACAAATCAAATTCGGTCGATAAAGCACCAAACGTTTAGAAAAGCTCAATAAGACGTTATAAAGCGTATTAACAAAATTAACCCTTCGGTCATATTAACATGCATACACACCACATTGTCATTTGGACCTCAAATCAAATTCGAGGTCCAAAGCAGCTAACGATTAGTTACACATTAATGAGACGTTATAAAGCGTATTAACAAAATAACCCTTCGGCCATATTAACATACATACATACCACTTGGTCATTTGGACCTCAAATCAAATTCGAGTCGGTAAAGCACCAAATGTTTAGAAACAGCTCAATAAGACGTTATAAAGCGTATTCACAAAATTAACCCTTCGGCCATATTAACATACATACATACCACTTGGTCATTTGGACCTCAAATTAAATTCGAAGTCGGTAAAGCACCAAATGTTTAGAAACAGCTCAATAAGACGTTATAAAGCGTATTAACAAAATTAACCCTTCGGCCATATTAACATGCATACACACCACACTGTCATTTGGACCTCAAATCAAATTTGAGGTTGAAAGCAGCAAACGATTAGATACACATTAATAAGACGTTATAAAGCGTATTAACAAATTTAACCCTTCGGCCAAATTATCATTCACACATACCACATGGTCATTTGGACCTCAAATCAAATTCGAGATCGAAAAAGCACCAAACGTTTAGAAACACCTTAATAAGACGTTATAAAGCGTATTTACAAAATTAACCCTTCGGCCATATTAACATGCATACACACCACACTGTCATTAGGACCTCAAATCAAATTCGAGGTTGAAAGCAGCAATCGAAAGCAGCAACATTAATAAGACGTTATTAGGCGTATTAACAAATTTAACCCTTCGGCCAAATTAACATTCACATATACCACATGGTCATTTAGACATCAAATCAAATTCGAGATCGAAAAAGCACCAAACGTTAAAAAACACCTCAATAAGACGTTATAAAGCGTATTAACAAAATTAACCCTTTGGCCAAATTAACATTCACACTTACCACATGGTCATTTGGACCTCAAATCAAATTCGAGTCGATAAAGCACCAAACGTTTAGAAACACCTCAATAAGACGTTATAAAGCGTATTTACAAAAATTACCCTTCGGCCATATTAACATGCATACATACCACATGGTCGTTTGGAACTCAAATCAAATTCGAGATCGAAAAAGCACCAAACGTTTAGAAACAGCTCAATAAGACGTTATAAAGCGTTTTAACAAAATTAACCCTCCGGCCATATTAACATGCATACATACCACATGGTCATTTGGACCTCAAATCAAATTCGAGGTCGGTAAAGCACCAAATGTTTAGAAACAGCTCAATAAGACGTTATAAAGCGTATTAACAAAATTAACTCTTCGGCCATATTAACATGCATACACACCACACTGTCATTAGGACCTCAAATCAAATTCGAGGTCCAAAGCAGCTAACGATTAGTTACACATTAATGAGACGTTATAAAGCGAATTAACAAAATTAACCCTTCGGCCAAATTAACATTCACACATACCACATGGTCATTTGGACATCAAATCAAATTTGAGATGTAAAAGCACCAAACGTTTAGAAACAGCTCAATAAGACGTTATAAAGCGTATTAACAAAATTAACCCTCCGGCCATATTAAAATGCATACACACCACATTGTCATTTGGACCTCGAATCAAATTCGAGGTCAAAAGCAGCAAACACTTATATAAACATTAATAAGACGTTATCAAGCGTATTACCAAAATTAACCCTTCGGCCATATTAACATACATACATACCACTTGGTCATTTGGACTTTAAATCAAATTCGAGGTCGGTAAAGCACCAAATGTTTAGAAACAGCTCAATAAGACGTTATAAAGCGTATTAACAAAATTAACCCTTCGGCCATATAAACATGCATACACACCACATTGTCATTTGGACCTCAAATCAAATTCGAGATCCAAAGCAGCAAACGATTAGATACACATTAATGAGACGTTATAAAGCGTATTAACAAATTTAACCCTTCGGCCAAATTGACATTCACACATACCACATTGTCATTTGGACCTCAAATCAAATTCGAGATTAAAAAAGCACCAAACGTTTAGAAACTGCTCAATAAGACGTTATTAAGCGTATTAACAAAATTAACCCTTCGGCCATATTAACATGCATACACACCACATTGTCATTTAAACCTCGAATCAAATTCGAGGTCGAAAGCAGCAAACGCTTAGATACACTTTAATAAGACGTTATCAAGCGTATTAACAAAATTAACCCTTCGGCCATATTAACATACATACATACCACTTGGTCATTTGGACCTCAAATCAAATTCGAGGCCGGTAAAGCACCAAATGTTTAGAAACAGCTCAAAAAGACGTTATAAAGCGTATTAACAAAATTAACCCTTCGGCCATATTAACATGCATACACACACACTGTCATTTGGACCTCAAATCAAATTCGAGGTTGAAAGCAGCAAACGATTAGATACACATTAATAAGACGTTATAAAGCGTATTAACAAATTTAACCCTTCGGCCAAATTATCATTCACACATACCACATGGTCATTTGGACCTCAAATCAAATTCGAGATCGAAAAAGCACCAAACGTTTAGAAACACCTTAATAAGACGTTATAAAGCGTATTAACAAAATTAACCCTTCGGCCATATTAACATGCATACACACCACATTGTCATTTGGACCTCAAATCAAATTCGAGGTCCAAAGCAGCTAACGATTAGTTACACATTAATGAAACGTTATAAAGCGTATTAACAAATTTAACCCTTCGGCCAAATTAACATTCACACATACCACATGGTCATTTGGACCTCAAATCAAATTTGAGATCGAAAAAGCATAAAACGTTTAGAAACAGCTCAATAAGACGTTATAAAGCGTATTAACAAAATTAACCAGTCGGCCATATTATCATGCATACATACCACATGGTCATTTGGACCTCAAATCAAATTCGAGGTCGGTAAAGCTCCAAATGTTTAGAAACAGCTCAATAAGACGTTATAAAGCGTATTAACAAAATTAACCCTTCGGCCATATTAACATGCATACACACCACATTGTCATTTGGACCTCAAATCAAATTCGAGGTCCAAAGCAGCTAACGATTAGTTACACATTAATGAAACGTTATAAAGCGTATTAACAAATTTAACCCTTCGGCCAAATTAACATTCACACATACCACATGGTCATTTGGACCTCAAATCAAATTTGAGATCGAAAAAGCATAAAACGTTTAGAAACAGCTCAATAAGACGTTATAAAGCGTATTAACAAAATTAACCAGTCGGCCATATTATCATGCATACATACCACATGGTCATTTGGACCTCAAATCAAATTCGAGGTCAGTAAAGCACCAAACGTTTAGAAACAGCTCAATAAGACGTTATAAAGCGTATTAACAAAATTAACCCTTCGGCCATATTAACATGCATACACACCACACTGTCATTTGGACCTCAAATCAAATTCGAGGTTGAAAGCAGCAAACGATTAGATACACATTAATAAGACGTTATAAAGCGTATTAACAAATTTAACACTTTGGCCAAATTATCATTCACACATACCACATGGTCATTTGGACCTCAAATCAAATTCGAGATCGAAAAAGCGCCAAACGTTTAGAAAAGCTCAATAAGACGTTATAAAGCGTATTAACAAAATTAACCCTTCGGTCATATTAACATGCATACACACCACATTGTCATTTGGATCTCAAATCAAATTCGAGGTCCAAAGCAGCTAACGATTAGTTACACATTAATGAAACGTTATAAAGCGTATTAACAAAATAACCCTTCGGCCAAATTAACATTCACACATACCACATGGTTTATTTGGACCTCAAATCAAATTTGAGATCGAAAAAGCACAAATGATTAGAAATAGCTCAATAAGACGTTATAAAGCGTATTAACAAAATTAACCTTTCGGCCATATTAACATGCATACACACCACATTGTCATTTGAACCTCAAATCAAATTCGAGGTCGAATGCACCTAACCACCTAACGCTTAGATACACATTAATAAGACGTTATAAGCGTATTTACAAAATTAACCCTTCGGCCATATTAACATGCATACACACCACACTGTCATTTGGACCTCAAATCAAATTCGAGGTTGAAAGCAGCAAACGATTAGTTACACATTAATGAAACGTTATAAAGCGTATTAACAAAATTAACCCTTTGGCCAATTTAACATTCACACTTACCACATGGTCATTTGGACCTCAAATCAAATTCGAGGTCGGTAAAGCACCAAATGTTTAGAAACAGCTCAATAAGACGTTATAAAGCGTATTAACAAAATTAACCCTTCGGCCATCTTAACATGCATACACACCATACTGTCATTAGGACCTCAAATCAAATTCGAGGTCCAAAGCAGCTAACGATTAGTTACACATTAATGAGACGTTATAAAGCGAATTAACAAAATTAACCCTTCGGCCAAATTAACATTCACACATACCACATGGTCATTTGGACATCAAATCAAATTTGAGATATAAAAGCACCAAACGTTTAGAAACAGCTCAATAAGACGTTATAAAGCGTATTAACAAAATTAACCCTCCGGCCATATTAACATGCATACACACCACATTGTCATTTGGACCTCGAATCAAATTCGAGGTCAAAAGCATCAAACACTTATATACACATTAATAAGACGTTATCAAGCGTAGTACCAAAATTAACCCTTCGGCCATATTAACATACATACATACCACTTGGTCATTTGGACTTTAAATCAAATTCGAGGTCGGTAAAGCACCAAATGTTTAGAAACAGCTCAATAAGACGTTATAAAGCGTATTAACAAAATTAACCCTTCGGCCATATAAACATGCATACACACAACATTGTCATTTGGACCTCAAATCAAATTCGAGATCCAAAGCAGCAAACGATTAGATACACATTAATGAGACGTTATAAAGCGTATTAACAAATTTAACCCTTCGGCCAAATTGACATTCACACATACCACATTGTCATTTGGACCTCAAATCAAATTCGAGATTAAAAAAGCACCAAACGTTTAGAAACAGCTCAATAAGACGTTATAAAGCGTATTAACAAAATTAACCCTTCGGCCATATTAACATGCATACACACCACATTGTCATTTAAACCTCGAATCAAATTCGAGGTCAAAAGCAGCAAACGATTAGATACACTTTAATAAGACGTTATCAAGCGTATTAACAAAATTAACCCTTCGGCCATATTAACATACATACATACCACTTGGTCATTTGGACCTCAAATCAAATTCGAGGTCGGTAAAGCACCAAATGTTTAGAAACAGCTCAATAAGACGTTATAAAGCGTATTAACAAAATTAACCCATCGGCCATATTAACATGCGTACACACCACATTGTCATTTGGACCTCAAATCAAATTCGAGTTCGAAATCAGCAAACGCTTAGATACACATTAATAAGACGTTATAAAGCGTATTAACAAAAGAAACCCTTTGGCCATATTAACATTCACACATACCACATGGTCATTTGGACATCAAATCAAATTTGAGATATAAAAGCACCAAACGTTTAGAAACAGCTCAATAAGACGTTATAAAGCGTATTAACAAAATTAACCCTTCGGCCATATAAACATGCATACACACAACATTGTCATTTGGACCTCAAATCAAATTCGAGATCCAAAGCAGCAAACGATTAGATACACATTAATGAGACGTTATAAAGCGTATTAACAAATTTAACCCTTCGGCCAAATTGACATTCACACATACCACATTGTCATTTGGACCTCAAATCAAATTCGAGATTAAAAAAGCACCAAACGTTTAGAAACAGCTCAATAAGACGTTATAAAGCGTATTAACAAAATTAACCCTTCGGCCATATTAACATGCATACACACCACATTGTCATTTAAACCTCGAATCAAATTCGAAGTCAAAAGCAGCAATCGATTAGATACACTTTAATAAGACGTTATCAAGCGTATTAACAAAATTAACCCTTCGGCCATATTAACATACATACACACCACATTGTCATTTGGACCTCAAATCAAATTCGAGATCCAAAGCAGCAAACGATTAGATACACATTAATGAGACGTTATAAGCGTATTAACAAATTTAACCCTTCGGCCAAATTGACATTCACACATACCACATTGTCATTTGGACCTCAAATCAAATTCGAGATCGAAAAAGCACCAAACGTTTAGAAACAGCTCAATAAGACGTTATAAAGCGTATTAACAAAATTAACCCTTCGGCCATATTAACATGCATACACACCACATTGTCATTTGGACCTCGAATCAAATTCAAGGTCGAAAGCAGCAAACGCTTAGATACACTTTAATAAGACGTTATCAAGCGTATTAACAAAATTAACCCTTCGGCCATATTAACATACATACATAACACTTGGTCATTTGGACCTCAAATCAAATTCGAGGTCGGTAAAGCACCAAATGTTTAGAAACAGTTTAATAAGACGTTATAAAGCGTTTAACAAAATTAACCCTTCGGCCATATTAACATGCATACACACCACACTGTCATTTGGACCTCAAATCAAATTCGAGGTTGAAAGCAGCAAACGATTAGATACACATTAATAAGACGTTATAAAGCGTATTAACAAATTTAACCCTTCGGCCAAATTATCATTCACACATACCACATGGTCATTTGGACCTCAAATCAAATTTGAGATCGAAAAAGCACAAAACGTTTAGAAACAGCTCAATAAGACGTTATAAAGCGTATTAACAAAATTAACCCTTCGGCCAAATTATCATTCACACATACCACTTGGTCATTTGGACCTCAAATCAAATTCGAGTCGGTAAAGCACCAAATGTTTAGAAACAGCTCAATAAGACGTTATAAAGCGTATTCACAAAATTAACCCTTCGGCCATATTAACATGCATTCACACCACAATGTCATTAGGACCTCAAATCAAATTCGAGGTTGAATGCAGCAAACGATTAGATATACATTTATAAGACGTTATAAGGCGTATTAACAAATTGAACCCTTCGGCCAAATTAACATTCACACACACCACATGGTCATTTGGACATCAAATCAAATTCGAGATCGAAAAAGCACCAAACGTTAAAAAAACACCTCAATAAGACGTTATAAAGCGTATTAACAAAATTAACCCTTTGGCCAAATTAACATTCACACTTACCACATGGTCATTTGGACCTCAAATCAAATTCGAGTCGATAAAGCACCAAACGTTTAGAAACACCTCAATAAGACGTTATAAAGCGTATTTACAAAAATTACCCTTCGGCCATATTAACATGCATACATACCACATGGTCGTTTGGACCTCAAATCAAATTCGAGATCGAAAAAGCACCAAACGTTTAGAAACAGCTCAATAAGACGTTATAAAGCGTATTAACAAAATTAACCCTTCGGCCATATTAACATGCGTACACACCACATTGTCATTTGGACCTCGAATCAAATTCAAGGTCGAAAGCAGCAAACGCTTAGATACACTTTAATAAGACGTTATCAAGCGTATTAACAAAATTAACCCTTCGGCCATATTAACATACATACATAACACTTGGTCATTTGGACCTCAAATCAAATTCGAGGTCGGTAAAGCACCAAATGTTTAGAAACAGCTCAATAAGACGTTATAAAGCGTTTAACAAAATTAACCCTTCGGCCATATTAACATGCATACACACCACACTGTCATTTGGACCTCAAATCAAATTCGAGGTTGAAAGCAGCAAACGATTAGATACACATTAATAAGACGTTATAAAGCGTATTAACAAATTTAACCCTTCGGCCAAATTATCATTCACACATACCACATGGTCATTTGGACCTCAAATCAAATTTGAGATCGAATAAGCACAAAACGTTTAGAAACAGCTCAATAAGACGTTATAAAGCGTATTAACAAAATTAACCCTTCGGCCATATTAACATGCATACATACCACATGGTCATTTGGACCTCAAATCAAATTCGAGGTCGATAAAGCTCCAAATGTTTAGAAACAGCTCAATAAGACGTTATCAAGCGTATTAACAAATTTAACCCTTCGTCCAAATTAACATACATACATACCACATGGTCATTTGGACCTCAAATCAAATTCGAGTCGATAAAGCACCAAATGTTTAGAAACAGCTCAATAAGACGTTATAAAGCATATTAACAAAATTAACAGTTCGGCCATATTAACATGCAAACACACCACATTGTCATTTGGACCTCAAATCTAATTCGAGGTCGCATGCACCTAACGCTTAGATACACATTAATAAGACGTTATCAAGCGTATTAACAAAATATCTCTTCGGCCATATTAACATACATACATGCCACATGGTCATTTGGACCTCAAATCAAATTCGATGTCGGTAAAGCACCAAATGTTTAGAATAAGCTCAATAAGACGTTATAAAGCGTATTAACAAAATTAACCCTTCGGCCATATTAACATACATACATACCACATGGTCATTTAGACCTCAAATCAAATTCGAGATCGAAAAAGCACCAAACGTTTAGAAACAGCTCAATAAGACGCTTTAAAGCGTATTAACAAAATTAACCCTTCGGCCATATGCGTACACACCACATTGTCATTTGGACCTCAAATCAAAATCGAGGTCGAAGCACCAAACGCTAAGATACACATTAATAAGGCGTTATAAAGCGTATTAACAAATTTAACCCTTCGGCCAAATTAACATTCACACATACAACATGGTCATTTGGACCTCAAATCAAATTCGAGATCGAAAAAGCACCAAGACGTTATAAAGCATATTAACACAATTAACCCTTCAGCCATATTAACATGCATACACACCACATTGTCATTTGGACCTCAAATCAAATTCGAGGTTGAATGCACCTAACGCTTAGATACACATTAATAAGACGTTATCAAGCGTATTACCAAATCAACCCTTCGGCCATATTAACATACATACATACCACATGGTCATTTGGACCTCAAATCAAATTTGAGGTCGTATGCACCTTACGCTTAGATACACATTAATAAGACGTTATCAAGCGTATTTACAAAATTAACCCTTCGGCCATATTAACATACATACATACCACATGGTCATTTGGACCTTAAATCAAATTCGATGTCGGTAAAGCACCAAATGTTTAGAAACAGCTCAATAAGACGTTATAAAGCGTATTAACAAAATTAACCCTTCGGCCATATTAACATGCATACACACCATACTGTCATTTGGACCTCAAATCAAATTCGAGGTCGAAGCAGCAAACGCTTAGATACACATTAATAAGACGTTATAAAGCGTATTAACAAAATTAACCCTTCGGCCATATTAACTTGCATACACACCACATTGTCATTTGGACCTCAAATCAAATTCGAGGTCGAATGCACCTAACGCTTAGATACACATTAATAAGACGTTATAAAGCGTATTAACAAAATTAACCCTTCGGCCATATTAACATACATACACACCACATGGTCATTTGGACCTCAAATCAAATTCGAGTCGATAAAGCTCCAAATGTTTAGAAACAGCTCAATAAGACGTTATAAAGCGTATTAACAAAATTAACCCTTCGGCCATATTAACATGCATAAACACCACACTGTCATTTGGACCTCAAATCAAATTCGAGGTCGATTGCACCTAACGCTTAGATACACATTAATAAGACGTTATCAAGCTTATTAACAAAATTAACCCTTTGGCCATATTAACATACATACATACCACATGGTCATTTGTACCTCAAATCAAATTCGAGTCGATAAAGCTCCAAATGTTTAGAAACAGCTCAATAACACGTTATAAAGCGTATTAACAAAATTAACCCTTTGGCCATATTAACATACATACATACCACATGGTCATTTGGACCTTAAATCAAATTGGAGGTCGATAAAGCACCAAATGTTTAGAAACAGCTCAATAAGACGTTATAAAGCGTATTAACAAAATTAACAGTTCGGCCATATTAACATGCATACACACCACATTGTCATTTGGACCTCAAATAAATTCGAGGTCGGTTGCACCTAACGCTTAGATACACATTAATAAGACGTTATCAAGCGTATTAACAAAATTAACCCTTCGGCCATATTAACATACATACATACCACATGGTCATTTGGACCTTAAATCAAATTCGAGGTCGAAAAAGCACCAAATGTTTAGAAAAAGCTCAATAAGACGTTATAAAGCGTATTAACAAAATTAACCCTTCGGCCATATTAACATGCGTACACACCACATTGTCATTTGGACCTCAAATCAAATTCGAGTTCGAAATCAGCAAACGCTTTGATACACATTAATAAGACGTTATAAAGCGTATTAACAAAATTAACCCTTCGGCCATATTAACATACATACATACCACATGGTCATTTGGACCTCAAATCAAATTCGAGTCGATAAAGCACCAAATGTTTAGAAACAGCTTAATAAGACGTTATAAAGCGTATTAACAAAATTAACAGTTCGGCCATATTAACATGCAAACACACCACATTGTCATTTGGACCTCAAATCTAATTCGAGGTCGCATGCACCTAACGCTTAGATACACATTAATAAGACGTTAACAAGCGTATTAACAAATTTAACCCTTCGTCCAAATTAACATTCACACATACCACATGGTCATTTGGACCTCAAATCAAATTCGAGGTCGAAAAAGCACCAAACGTTAAGAAACACCTCAATAAGACGTTATAAAGCGTATTAACAAAATTAACCCTTCGGCCATATTAACATGCATACACACCACATTGTCATTTGGACCTCAAATCAAATTCGAGGTCGCATGCACCTAACGCTTAGATACACATTAATAAGACGTTATCAAGCGTATTAACAAAATAACTCTTCGGCCATATTAACATACATACATACCACATGGTCATTTGGACCTCAAATCAAATTCGAGGTCGAAGCAGCAAACGCTTCGATACACATTAATAAGACGTTATTAAGCGTATTTACAAAATTAACCCTTCGGCCATATAAACATGTTACACACCACACTGTCATTTGGACCTCAAATCAAATTCGAGGACGTATGCACCTAACGCTTAGATACACATTATTACATACCACATGGTCATTTGGACCTCAAATCAAATTCGAGTCGATAAAGTACCAAATGTTTAGAAACAGCTCAATAAGACGTTATAAAGCGTATTAACAAAATTAATCCTTCGGCCATATTAACATGCATACACACCACATTGTCATTTACACCACAAATTAAATTCGAGGTCAAATGCACCTAACGCTTAGATACACATTAATTAGACGTTATCAAGCGTATTAACAAAGTTACCCCTTCGGCCATATTAACATACATACATACCACATGGTCATTTGGACCTCAAATCAAATTCGAGTCGATAAAGCACCAAATGTTTAGAAACAGCTCAATAAGACGTTATAAAGCGTATTAACAAAATTAACAGTTCGGCCATATTAACATGCAAACACACCACATTGTCATTTGGACCTCAAATCTAATTCGAGGTCGCATGCACCTAACGCTTAGATACACATTAATAAGACGTTATCAAGCGTATTAACAAAATCAACCTATCGGCCATATTAACATACATACATACCACATGGTCATTTGGACCTCAAATCAAATTCGAGTCAATAAAGCACCAAATGTTTAGAAACAGCTCAATAAGACGTTATAAAGCGTATTACCAAAATTAACCCTTCGGCCAAATTAACATGCATACACACCACATTGTCATTTACACCACAAATTAAATTCGAGGTCAAATGCACCTAACGCTTAGATACACATTAATTAGACGTTATCAAGCGTATTAACAAAGTTACCCCTTCGGCCATATTAACATACATACATACCACATGGTCATTTGGACCTCAAATCAAATTCGAGTCGATAAAGCACCAAATGTTTAGAAACAGCTCAATAAGACGTTATAAAGCGTATTAACAAAATTAACAGTACGGCCATATTAACATGCAAACACACCACATTGTCATTTGGACCTCAAATCTAATTCGAGGTCGCATGCACCTAACGCTTAGATACACATTAATAAGACGTTATCAAGCGTATTAACAAATTTAACCCTTCGTCCAAATTAACATACATACATACCACATGGTCATTTGGACCTCAAATCAAATTCGAGTCGATAAAGCACCAAATGTTTAGAAACAGCTCAATAAGACGTTATAAAGCATATTAACAAAATTAACAGTTCGGCCATATTAACATGCAAACACACCACATTGTCATTTGGACCTCAAATCTAATTCGAGGTCGCATGCACCTAACGCTTAGATACACATTAATAAGACGTTATCAAGCGTATTAACAAAATAACTCTTCGGCCATATTAACATACATACATGCCACATGGTCATTTGGACCTCAAATCAAATTCGATGTCGGTAAAGCACCAAATGTTTAGAAACAGCTCAATAAGACGTTATAAAGCGTATTAACAAAATTAACCCTTCGGCCATATTAACATACATACATACCACATGGTCATTTAGACCTCAAATCAAATTCGAGATCGAAAAAGCACCAAACGTTTAGAAACAGCTCAATAAGACGCTTTAAAGCGTATTAACAAAATTAACCCTTCGGCCATATGCGTACACACCACATTGTCATTTGGACCTCAAATCAAATTCGAGGTCGAAGCACCAAACGCTAAGATACACATTAATAAGGCGTTATAAAGCGTATTAACAAATTTAACCCTTCGGCCATATTAACAT
This sequence comes from Leuctra nigra, assembly GCA_934045905.1. Taxonomy (NCBI): domain Eukaryota; kingdom Metazoa; phylum Arthropoda; class Insecta; order Plecoptera; family Leuctridae; genus Leuctra; species Leuctra nigra. Next base: position 59,336,224 of record OW203761.1, on the reverse strand, counting down.
ACATACATACCACATGGTCATTTGGACCTCAAATCAAATTCGAGTCGATAAAGCACCAAATGTTTAGAAACAGCTCAATAAGACGTTATAAAGCGTATTAACAAAATTAACAGTTCGGCCATATTAACATGCAAACACACCACATTGTCATTTGGACCTCAAATCTAATTTGAGGTCGCATGCACCTAACGCTTAGATACACATTAATAAGACGTTATCAAGCGTATTAACAAATTTAACCCTTCGTCCAAATTAACATACATACATACCACATGGTCATTTGGACCTCAAATCAAATTCGAGTCGATAAAGCACCAAATGTTTAGAAACAGCTCAATAAGACGTTATAAAGCATATTAACAAAATGAACAGTTCGGCCATATTAACATGCAAACACACCACATTGTCATTTGGACCTCAAATCTAATTCGAGGTCGCATGCACCTAACGCTTAGATACACATTAATAAGACGTTATCAAGCGTATTAACAAAATAACTCTTCGGCCATATTAACATACATACATGCCACATGGTCATTTGGACCTCAAATCAAATTCGATGTCGGTAAAGCACTAAATGTTTAGAAACAGCTCAATAAGACGTTATAAAGCGTATTAACAAAATTAACCCTTCGGCCATATTAACATACATACATACCACATGGTCATTTAGACCTCAAATCAAATTCGAGATCGAAAAAGCACCAAACGTTTAGAAACAGCTCAATAAGACGCATTAAAGCGTATTAACAAAATTAATACTTCGGCCATATGCGTACACACCACATTGTCATTTGGACCTCAAATCAAATTCGAGGTCGAAGCACCAAACGCTAAGATACACATTAATAAGGCGTTATAAAGCGTATTAACAAATTTAACCCTTCGGCCAAATTAACATTCACACATACCACATGGTCATTTGGACCTCAAATCAAATTCGAGATCGAAAAAGCACCAAGACGTTATAAAGCATATTAACACAATTAACCCTTCAGCCATATTAACATGCATACACACCACATTGTCATTTGGACCTCAAATCAAATTCGAGGTCGAATGCACCTAACGCTTAGATACACATTAATAAGACGTTATCAAGCGTATTACCAAATCAACCCTTCGGCCATATTAACATACATACATACCACATGGTCATTTGGACCTCAAATCAAATTTGAGGTCGTATGCACCTTACGCTTAGATACACATTAATAAGACGTTATCAAGCGTATTTACAAAATTAACCCTTCGGCCATATTAACATACATACATACCACATGGTCATTTGGACCTCAAATCAAATTCGAGTCGATAAAGTACCAAATGTTTAGAAACAGCTCAATAAGACGTTATAAAGCGTATTAACAAAATTAACCCTTCGGCCATATTAACATGCATACACACCACACTGTCATTTGGACCTCAAATCAAATTCGAGGTCGAAAGCAGCAAACGCTTAGATACACATTAATAAGACGTTATAAAGCGTATTAACAAAATTAACCCTTCGGCCATATTAACATGCATACACACCACACTGTCATTTGGACCTCAAATCAAATTCGAGGTCGAAAGCAGCAAACGCTTAGATACACATTAATAAGACGTTATAAAGCGTATTAACAAAATTAACCCTTCGGCCATATTAACTTGCATACACACCACATTGTCATTTGGACCTCAAATCAAATTCGAGGTCGAATGCACCTAACGCTTAGATACACATTAATAAGACGTTATAAAGCGTATTAACAAAATTAACCCTTCGGCCATATTAACATACATACACACCACATGGTCATTTGGACCTCAAATCAAATTCGAGTCGATAAAGCTCCAAATGTTTAGAAACAGCTCAATAAGACGTTATAAAGCGTATTAACAAAATTAACCCTTCGGCCATATTAACATGCATACACACCACACTGTCATTTGGACCTCAAATCAAATTCGAGGTCGATTGCACCTAAGGCTTAGATACATATTAATAAGACGTTATCAAGCTTATTAACAAAATTAACCCTTTGGCCATATTAACATACATACATACCACATGGTCATTTGTACCTCAAATCAAATTCGAGTCGATAAAGCTCCAAATGTTTAGAAACAGCTCAATAACACGTTATAAAGCGTATTAACAAAATTAACCCTTCGGCCATATTAACATGCATACACACCACACTGTCATTTGGCCTCAAATCAAATTCGAGGTCGAAGGCAGCAAACGCTTAGATACACATTAATAAGACGTCATAAAGCGTATTAACAAAATTAACCCTTCGGCCATATTAACATACATACACACCACATTGTCATTTAGACCTCAAATCAAATTCGAGATCGAAAAAGCACCAAACGTTTAGAAACAGCTCAATAAGACGCTTTAAGACGAGAGGACGAGGGAGACTCCACCATCATGAGAAGCAAAGAACATGGAACGACCAGACGCTTCAAAGTACTGCTGGTTAATTGTAGAAGTTTGAATAATAAACAACTTCTGTTTCAAGATCTTATAGAACTTCATATGCCTGATATTGTCATAGCTACAGAAACCTGGCTAACGCCAGATCATCATGACAACGAAATATTTCCTGTATCAGATTATCAAGTATTCAGACGGGATAGAGGGAGCCGGGGTGGTGGAATAGCCATATGTGTGAAAAAGGAACTCTCAGCCCACATTAATTCATCAAGTGCTACAGCTGAACTACTCTGTGTGACAGTTATTCTACAGGACAATATAAAAGTTCAGGTGATTGGTGCTTATAATCCCAACAGGAATGACTATACCTTGATGGAGGAACTTCATACAACTCTATTAGACTTAAAGTGCAACACTGACTCGACGGTTCACACAGTCATAGGAGGAGATCTAAACCTCCCTGATGTTGAGTGGGACAGTGATAACCCAAGTGGGCAAAATCATGCGCAGTTACTTGTAAATTCATTGCAAAGTAATTTTAATATTATACAAACTGTTAAGGAGGGCACGAGGACCAAAACAGATGGAAGTTCTAATATTCTGGATGTTATCCTTGTTCAACCACCTGAAATATGGTGGGACACAGAAGTTGTCCCAGGTATTAGTGACCACGACGCAGTCATCCTTGAACTCACCCCATTGCACACGATTCCCAAGATGGAGCCCTTAACATCATGGCAGTACAAGAAAGCTGACCGACGTGGCCTTGGAGAGTTCCTGAGATGCAATTTTCTTGCTTGGAAATCAGATAATATTACGATAAATGAAAAATGGGAGTCGTTTAAGAAAATCATCATGCAAGCAAGAGACAAGTTCATTCCGCACAGAGTAATTAAGAAGAACAGTGATCCCATCTACTATAATGATAAAGTGAAACATCTGAAGAAAGAAGTTCAGAGAGCCTACTCACATCGCAAGCGGTCCCATGCTGACAAGGCACGTTTCAAGACCCTTTCAAACAAGTTGATTGAAGCCAAGAGATTCTGCTATGACAAATATATGGCTAACTTATTGATGGAAGATGGAGCCCCAAGAACGAATTGGAAGAGGTTTTACAGCTACATCAATAGCAAAAAATGCAGCTCAAGATCGATACCAGCAATAAAACTGAACAATAAGATACTAACAACAAATCTAGACAAAGCCAACGCTCTCAACGACTTTTATGGAAATGTTTTCTCAACGAAGAACCATAGAGCTCCTTCCATTGTTGGAGATAATTCGAATCCCCTGGTGATTAGTACTCATGGAATATAGGATGTTATTAAAAATCTAAAACCTGGAACTACTGCTGGTCCAGACGGTATCACAGGAGATCTACTAAAAACTGCAGGATCGGCAGGACTAGACTATCTACATATAATTTTTTCACAATCGATAGAAGAAAGCACCCTACCCACCGATTGGACAATGGCAATTGTCTCGCCAATACACAAGGGTGGTAGTAAGAGCTCCGTTTCCAACTATAGGCCTATAAGTCTAACTTGTATTCCATGTAAAATACTTGAGAAGATAATTGAAAAACAAATCAGGCAAATCCTAGACGAAACTCAATTCTTCACAAGAAGTCAATTTGGCTTCCGACCTCACTACTCTTGTGAGGCTAGTCTCGTGGGTCTTACACAAGACCTAGTTCAAGAAGTGGACTTCAGAGCAAAGCAAGTTGATGCCATCCTAATAGATTTTGCCAAAGCATTTGATTTAGTGCCACATGACCTCCTTATGGAAAAGATATCCCAACTAAATCTTAACAAGGAGGTCATTAAGTGGATATGGAGCTTTCTAAATAACAGAAAGCAAGTAGTAAGGATTGAAGGAGAAATCTCCCTGCCAATTACAGTGACTTCAGGAGTACCCCAGGGAAGTGTTCTCGGTCCACTCCTCTTCTTGATCTTTATGAACGATCTTCCACAGTGTATCTTGCACTCCAAATTGCGGCTGTTCGCAGACGACTGTATAATCTACAGGACTGTCAACAACACCAATGACTGCGGGCAGCTCCAGGAAGACCTCGAAGAACTAGCCAAGTGGGTGGACCTGAATCAGATGCGAATCAACATCGATAAGACCATCAAGATGTCATTCAGCACTAGGAAAACACGGATACAGTACCAGTACCAGCTTGGGAACCTACCAATTGATCCCACAAAGGATGCTAAGTACCTTGGAGTGTGGCTGTCTGATGACCTGAAGTGGAATAACCACATTGATGTAACTTCAAAGAAGGCATCCAAATCACTGCAGTTCGTCATGAGGAACCTCAAAGGTGCAGCAAAGAAGGCAAAGGAACTGGCATATCTCACCCTTGTTCGTCCACAGATGGAATATTGTGCCAGTGTGTGGAGTCCATATACCATGGTGAATAAACACCAGCTGGATATGGTACAGAGGAGGGCTGCACGGTATGTTGAGAGTTCATTCGGAAACTCTCCTGGCCCCACTGAACTCATAAAATCACTGAAGTGGGAGTCTCTGGAAGACCGGCGAGACGCATCCAGAGCTATCGCTATATACAGGGCTTACTGCCATGAAGAGGCTTGGGAGGAGCTAGGTGAGCTACTGCAGAGACCGAATTACACCGCGAGAGGAGACCACACCGAGAAAATTCGTCTGTTGCAGCCGCGAACAGACACTGGCAAGTTCTCTCTCGCAGCGCATGGGATCAGATTGTGGAACAACCTGCCTGCCAGCGTCGTGGAGCCACTTCCCCAGAACAATAAAGAATTGAGGAAGAGGATGAAGTCCATTATTCCGACATGAACTTATAAAACTACAACAACCGACGAATAAGTGCACTTAAGAACATTGACTATTATTAATAATTGAAACATGTATAGTAGCATTAGTCAAAGTTGTATCAATCAATAAATAATAATAATAAAATAAAAAAAAGCGTATTAACAAAATTAACCCTTCGGCCATATTAACATGCATACACACCACATTGTCATTTGGACCTTGAATCTAATTCGAGGTCGAAAGCAGCAAACGCTTAGATACACTTTAATAAAAGGTTATCAAGCGTATTAACAAAATAAACCCTTCGGCCATATTAACATACATACATACATCTTGGTCATTTGGACCTCAAATCAAATTCGAGTCGATAAAGCTCCAAATGTTTAGAAACAGCTCAATAAGACGTTATAAAGCGTATTAACAAAATTAACCCTTCGGCCATATTAACATGCATACACACCACACTGTCATTTGGACCTCAAATCAAATTCGAGGTCGGAGGCAGCAAACGCTTAGATACACATTAATAAGACGTTATCAAGCTTATTAACAAAATTAACCCTTTGGCCATATTAACATACATACATACCACATGGTCATTTGTACCTCAAATCAAATTCGAGTCGATAAAGCTCCAAATGTTTAGAAACAGCTCAATAACACGTTATAAAGCGTATTAACAAAATTAACCCTTCGGCCATATTAACATGCATACACACCACACTGTCATTTGGACCTCAAATCAAATTCGAGGTCGGAGGCAGCAAACGCTTATATACACATTAATAAGACGTCATAAAGCGTATTAACAAAATTAACCCTTCGGCCATATTAACATACATACATACCACATGGTCATTTGGACCTCAAATCAAATTCGAGTCGATAAAGCTCCAAATGTTTAGAAACAGCTCAATAACACGTTATAAAGCGTATTAACAAAATTAACCCTTCGGCCATATTAACATGCATACACACCACACTGTCATTTGGACCTCAAATCAAATTCGAGGTCGGATGCACCTAACGCTTAGATACACATTAATAAGACGTTATCAAGCGTAATAACAAAATTAACCCTTCGGCCAAAATAACATACATACATACCACATGGTCATTTGGACCTCAAATCAAATTCGAGGTCGGTAAAGCACCAAATGTTTAGAAACAGCTCAATAAGACGTTATAAAGCGTATTAACAAAATTAACCCTTCGGCCATATTAACATGCATACACACCACACTGTCATTTGGACCTCAAATCAAATTCGAGGCGAAAGCAGCAAACGCTTAGATACACATGAATAAGACGTTATAAAGCGTATTAACAAAATTAACCCTTCGGCCATATTAACATACATACACACCACATTGTCATTTGGACCTCAAATCAAATTCAAGGTCCAAAGCAGCAAACGATTAATTACACATTAATGAGACGTTATAAAAGCGTATTAACAAATTTAACCCTTCGGCCAAATTAACATTCACACTTACCACATGGTCATTTGGCCCTCAAATCAAATTCGAGATCGAAAAAGCACCAAACGTTTAGAAACAGCTCAATAAGACGCTTTAAAGCGTATTAACAAAACTAACCCATCGGCCATATTAACATACATACATACCACTTGGTCATTTGGACCTCAAATCAAATTCGAGGTCGGATGCACCTAACGCTTAGATACACATTAATAAGACGTTATAAAGCGTATTAACAAAATTAACCCTTTGGCCATATTAACATACATACATACCACATGGTCATTTGGACCTCAAATCAAATTCGAGTCGATAAAGCCCCAAATGTTTAGAAACAGCTCAATAAGACGTTATAAAGCGTAATAACAAAATTAACAGTTCGGCCATATTAACATGCATACACACCACATTGTCATTTGGACCTCAAATCAAATTCGAGGTCGGATGCACCTAACGCTTAGATACACATTAATAAGACGTTATCAAGCGTAATAACAAAATTAACCCTTCGGCCATATTAACATACATACATACCACATGGTCATTTGGACCTCAAATCAAATTCGAGGTCGGTAAAGCACCAAATGTTTAGAAACAGCTCAATAAGACGTTATAAAGCGTATTAACAAAATTAACCCTTCGGCCATATTAACATGCATACACACCACACTGTCATTTGGACCTCAAATCAAATTCGAGGTCGACAGCAGCAAACGCTTAGATACACATTAATAAGACGTTATAAAGCGTATTAACAAAATTAACCCTTCGGCCATATTAACATACATACACACCACATTGTCATTTAGACCTCAAATCAAATTCGAGATCGAAAAAGCACCAAACGTTTAGAAACAGCTCAATAAGACGCTTTAAAGCGTATTAACAAAATTAACCCTTCGGCCATATTAACATGCATACACACCACATTGTCATTTGGACCTTGAATCAAATTCGAGGTCGAAAGCAGCAAACGCTTAGATACACTTTAATAAGAGGTTATCAAGCGTATTAACAAAATAAACCCTTCGGCCATATTAACATACATACATACCACTTGGTCATTTGGACCTCAAATCAAATTCGAGGTCGAATGCACCTAACGCTTAGATACACATTAATAAGACGTTATCAAGCGTATTAACAAAATTAACCCTTCGGCCATATTAACATTCATACATACCACATGGTCAATTGGACCTCAAATCAAATTCGAGGTCGAAAGCAGCAAACGCTTCGATACACATTAATAAGACGTTATAAAGCGTATTAACAAAATTAACCCTTTGGACATATTAACATACATACATACCACATGGTCATTTGGACCTCAAATCAAATTCGAGGTCCAAAGCAGCAAACGATTAGATACACATTAATGAGACGTTATAAAAGCGTATTAACAAATTTAACCCTTCGGCCAAATTAACATTCACACATACCACATGGTCATTTGGACCTCAAATCAAATTCGAGGTCCAAAGCAGCAAACGATTAGATACACATTAATGAGACGTTATAAAAGCGTATTAACAAATTTAACCCTTCGGCCAAATTAACATTCACACATACCACATGGTCATTTGGACCTCAAATCAAATTCGAGGTCCAAAGCAGCAAACGATTGGATACACATTAATGAGACGTTATAAAAGCGTATTAACAAATTTAACCCTTCGGCCAAATTAACATTCACACATACCACATGGTCATTTGGACCTCAAATCAAATTCGAGATCGAAAAAGCACCAAACGTTTAGAAACAGCTCAATAAGACGCTTTAAAGCGTATTAACAAAATTAACCCTTCGGCCATATGCGTACACACCACATTGTCATTTGGACCTCAAATCAAATTCGAGGTCGGGTGCACCTAACGCTTAGATACACATTAATAAGACGTTATAAAGCGTATGAACAAAATTAACCCTTTGGCCATATTAACATACATAGATACCACATGGTCATTTGGACCTCAAATCAAATTCGAGTCGATAAAGCACCAAATGTTTAGAAACAGCTCAATAAGACGTTATAAAGCGTAATAACAAAATTAACAGTTCGGCCATATTAACATGCATACACACCACATTGTCATTTGGACCTCAAATCAAATTCGAGGTCGGATGCACCTAACGCTTAGATACACATTAATAAGACGTTATCAAGCGTAATAACAAAATTAACCCTTCGGCCATATTAACATACATACATACCACATGGTCATTTGGACCTCAAATCAAATTCGAGGTCGGTAAAGCACCAAATGTTTAGAAACAGCTCAATAAGACGCTTTAAAGCGTATTAACAAAATTAACCCTTCGGCCATATTAACATGCATACACACCACATTGTCATTTGGACCTTGAATCAAATTCGAGGTCGAAAGCAGCAAACGCTTGGATACACTTTAATAAGAGGTTATCAAGCGTATTAACAAAATAAACCCTTCGGCCATATTAACATACATACATACCACTTGGTCATTTGGACCTCAAATCAAATTCGAGGTCGAATGCACCTAACGCTTAGATACACATTAATAAGACGTTATCAAGCGTATTAACAAAATTAACCCTTCGGCCATATTAACATACATACATACCAAATGGTCAATTGGACCTCAAATCAAATTCGAGGTCCAAAGCAGCAAACGATTGGATACACATTAATGAGACGTTATAAAAGCGTATTAACAAATTTAACCCTTCGGCCAAATTAACATTCACACATACCACATGGTCATTTGCACCTCAAATCAAATTCGAGATCGAAAAAGCACCAAACGTTTAGAAACAGCTCAATAAGACGCTTTAAAGCGTATTAACAAAATTAACCCTTCGGCCATATGCGTACACACCACATTGTCATTTGGACCTCAAATCAAATTCGAGGTCGGATGCACCTAACGCTTAGATACACATTAATAAGACGTTATAAAGCGTATTAACAAAATTAACCCTTTGGCCATATTAACATACATAGATACCACATGGTCATTTGGACCTCAAATCAAATTCGAGTCGATAAAGCACCAAATGTTTAGAAACAGCTCAATAAGACGTTATAAAGCGTAATAACAAAATTAACAGTTCGGCCATATTAACATGCATACACACCACATTGTCATTTGGACCTCAAATCAAATTCGAGGTCGGATGCACCTAACGCTTAGATACACATTAATAAGACGTTATCAAGCGTAATAACAAAATTAACCCTTCGGCCATATTAACATACATACATACCACATGGTCATTTGGACCTCAAATCAAATTCGAGGTCGGTAAAGCACCAAATGTTTAGAAACAGCTCAATAAGACGTTATAAAGCGTATTAACAAAATTAACCCTTCGGCCATATTAACATGCATACACACCACACTGTCATTTGGACCTCAAATCAAATTCGAGGTCGAAAGCAGCAAACGCTTAGATACACATTAATAAGACGTTATAAAGCGTATTAACAAAATTAACCCTTCGGCCATATTAACATACATACATACCACATGGTCATTTGGACCTCAAATCAAATTCGAGTCGATAAAGCTCCAAATGTTTAGAAACAGCTCAATAAGACGTTATAAAGCGTATTAACAAAATTAACCCTTCGGCCATATTAACATGCATACACACCACACTGTCATTTGGACCACAAATCAAATTCGAGGTCGATAGCAGCAAACGCTTAGATACACATTAATAAGACGTTATAAAGCGTATTAACAAAACTAACCCTTCGGCCATATTAACATACATACACACCACATTGTCATTTAGACCTCAAATCAAATTCGAGATCGAAAAAGCACCAAACGTTTAGAAACCGCTCAATAAGACGCTTTAAAGCGTATTAACAAAATTAACCCTTCGGCCATATTAACATGCATACACACCACATTGTCATTTGGACCTTGAATCAAATTCGAGGTCGAAAGCAGCAAACGCTTAGATACACTTTAATAAGAGGTTATCAAGCGTATTAACAAAATAAACCCTTCGGCCATATTAACATACATACATACCACTTGGTCATTTGGACCTCAAATCAAATTCGAGGTCGAATGCACCTAACGCTTAGATACACATTAATAAGACGTTATCAAGCGTATTAACAAAATTAACCCTTCGGCCATATTAACATACATACATACCACATGGTCAATTGGACCTCAAATCAAATTCGAGGTCGAAAGCAGCAAACGCTTCGATACACATTAATAAGACGTTATAAAGCGTATTAACAAAATTAACCCTTTGGACATACATACCACATGGTCATTTGGACCTCAAATCAAATTCGAGGTCCAAAGCAGCAAACGATTAGATACACATTAATGAGACGTTATAAAAGCGTATTAACAAATTTAACCCTTCGGCCAAATTAACATTCACATATACCACATGGTCATTTGGACCTCAAATCAAATTCGAGGTCCAAAGCAGCAAACGATTAGATACACATTAATGAGACGTTATAAAAGCGTATTAACAAATTTAACCCTTCGGCCAAATTAACATTCACACATACCACATGGTCATTTGGACCTCAAATCAAATTCGAGGTCCAAAGCAGCAAACGATTGGATACACATTAATGAGACGTTATAAAAGCGTATTAACAAATTTAACCCTTCGGCCAAATTAACATTCACACATACCACATGGTCATTTGGACCTCAAATCAAATTCGAGATCGAAAAAGCACCAAACGTTTAGAAACAGCTCAATAAGACGCTTTAAAGCGTATTAACAAAATTAACCCTTCGGCCATATGCGTACACACCACATTGTCATTTGGACCTCAAATCAAATTCGAGGTCGAAGCACCAAACGCTAGATACACATAAATAAGGCGTTATAAAGCGTATTAACAAAATTACCCCTTCGGCCATATTAACATACATACATACCACTTGGTCATTTGGACCTCAAATCAAATTCGAGGTCGGTAAAGCACCAAATGTTTAGAAACAGCTCAATAAGACGTTATAAAGCGTATTAACAAAATTAACACTTCGGCCATATTAACATGCATACATGTTAATATGGTCATTTGGACCTCAAATCAAATTTGAGGTCGAATGCACCTTACGCTTAGATACATATTAATAAGACGTTATCAAGCGTATTAACAAAATTAACCCTTCGGCCATATTAACATACATACATACCACATGGTCATTTGGAACTCAAATCAAATTCGAGGTCGAAGCAGCAAACGCTTAGATACGCTTAGACATTAATAAGACGTTATAAAGCGTATTAACAAAATTAACCCTTCGGCCATATTAACATACATTCACACCACATTGTCATTTGGACCTCAAATCAAATTCGAGGTCAAAAGCTGCAAACGCTTAGATACACATTAATAAGACGTTATAAAGCGTATTAACAAAATTAACCCTTCGGCCATATTAACATACATACATACCACATGGTCATATGGACCTCAAATCAAATTCGAGGTCGATTGCACCTAACGCTTAGATACACATTAATAAGACGTTATCAAGCATATTAACAGAATTAACCCTTTGGCCATATTAGCATACATACATACCACATGGTCATTTGGACCTCAAATCAAATTCGAGTCGATAAAGCTACAAATGTTTAGAAACAGCTCAATAACACGTTATAAAGCGTATTAACAAAATTAACCCTTCGGCCATATTAACATGCATACACACCACACTGTCATTTGGACCTCAAATCAAATTCGAGGTCGAAAGCAGCAAACGCTTAGAAACACATTAATAAGACGTTATAAAGCGTATTTACAAAATTAACCCTTCGGCCATATTAACATACATACGTACCACATGGTCATTTGGACCTCAAATCAAATTCGAGGTCGATAAAGTACCAAATGTTTAGAAACAGCTCAATAAGACGTTATAAAGCGTATTAACAAAATAAACCCTTCGGCCATATTAACATGCATACACACCACACCGTCATTTGGACCTCAAATCAAATTCGAGGTCGAAAGCAGCAAACGCTTAGATACACATGAATAAGACGTTATAAAGCGTATTAACAAAAATACCCCTTCGGCCATATTAACATACATACATACCACATGGTCATATGGACCTCAAATCAAATTCGAGTCGATAAAGCACCAAATGTTTAGAAACAGCTCAATAAGACGTTATAAAGCGTAATAACAAAATTAACAGTTCGGCCATATTAACATGCATACACACCACATTGTCATTTGGACCTCAAATCAAATTAATAAGAATAAGTAATAATTAATAAGACGTTATAAAGCGTATTTACAAAATTAACCCTTTGGCCATATTAAAATACATACATACCACTTGGTCATTTGGACCTCAAATCAAATTCGAGGTCGGATGCACCTAACGCTTAGATACACATTAATAAGACGTTATCAAGCGTATTAACAAAATTAACCCTTCGGCCATATTAACATACATACATACCACATGGTCAATTGGACCTCAAATCAAATTCGAGGTCGAAAGCAGCAAACGCTTCGATACACATTAATAAGACGTTATAAAGCGTATTAACAAATTTAACCCTTCGGCCAAATTAACATTCACACATACCACATGGTCATTTGGACCTCATATCAAATTCGAGGTCCAAAGCAGCAAACGATTGGATACACATTAATGAGACGTTATAAAAGCGTATTAACAAATTTAACCCTTCGGCCAAATTAACATTCACACATACCACATGGTCATTTGGACCTCAAGTCAAATTCGAGATCGAAAAAGCACCAAACGTTTAGAAACAGCTCAATAAGACGCTTTAAAGCGTATTAACAAAATTAACCTTTCGGCCATATTAACATACATACATACCACATGGTCATTTGGAACTCAAATCAAATTCGAGGTCGATGCAGCAAACGCTTAGATACGCTTAGACATTACTAAGACTTTATAAAGCGTATTAACAAAATAAACCCTTCGGCCATATTAACATACATACACACCACATTGTCATTTGGACCTCAAATCAAATTCGAGGTCAAAAGCTGCAAACGCTTAGATACACATTAATAAGACGTTATAAAGCGTATTAACAAAATTAACCCTTCGGCCATATTAACATACATACATACCTCATTGGGGTTAAATGGTTGGCAGTGAGTCTCAGAGGCTATGTGGATCGTCAACGTCTGCATAGCAATAAAACTCTGAGAAATGCTCGTCGTCATTTATATGACAGGCCAACAAATCCTACTTCCACGTCCACGAAGACATGAGTCGCGTGACCCCTGGGCAATGCATGGCATGCAATGGATGTATGTCATGTAGCTAACGGAAGAGGGTGGGGGCAAATATCCGGCGCCCAGAAATAGCTGGACCTAGTTGACTAAGGGAATAAACCCTGACAGAAAATTCTGGTCCTCCAGGTTGGGGGTTTAGCTATGGGGTAGTATCCCGTACTTGTAAAAACTAACAGTACTCAAGACACAGACGCTGAGCCTCGGATATTGGACGGATTCAATCGACGACGAATTTTTGCAAGGACAAGGAACATGAATATTGGAACATGGAATGTGCAAGGGTTAGGAACTAAACAGAAGGAAGTCTTTGACCAGTTGGAGAAATATGAGATGGATATAACGGTGCTTACAGAGACGAAGAAGAAGGGTCAAGGGAATGAGGAAATTGGCAATTACATACATTTCTATAGTGGAGTAACAAAGTGCAAACGTGCCAAGGCTGGAGTGTCCATTGCTCTGCACAAGAAACTACGGAGCTGCATCCGCAATTGGGAAGAGGTAGATGAGAGACTCATGAAGATCGAGTTAGAATTGCGTGGACACAGTATTGTAATTGTAGCAGTATACGCACCTACAGAAGATGCAACAATGAGCTTGAAGGACGAGTTTGAACGTAAGCTGACGAAACTTTTGAGTGACATTAATCATAGGAAGGAAATTATTTTGACAGGAGACCTCAATGCTAGAGTTGGTAGAAGAATAGGAGATGAAGTGGTGGGAAGATTTGGTGAGGAGCATGTTAATGACAATGGGTTGCGTCTTATTGGGCTATGTGAGGCATTTTCATTACGAATATGCAATGGGTTCTTTCCTCACAAGGAAATTCATAAGTATACCTGGACGCAGCCCACTTTAGGACGGAAGTCTATCATTGACTATGTTATACAGAGGAAATCTTCATTCTTAAAAACCACTGATGTGAAAGTGTACCGAGGTGCTGAATGCGGTACCGACCACTACTTGGTTCGAGCTTGTGTTAATATCAAACCTAGGAATCATGATGTTAAAAGGAAGGAGAAACGGGATCGGAGTCTTACTGGAATTCAGCAAGACCGTTTCCAGTTGGACTTACTACGTCAAGACTCCATTAGATTTTTATACAAATTGAGACTCGCTGCGAAGATAAGCGATGTGTTTCAAGGTTATTGGCATGAAGCGAGGGCGGAGGAATTGTATGAGAAGATAAAGAGGGTTATCCTAGAAGCTGCAAATGAGGCTCTCGGCATAGAAGTAAGACAGGAAGTAAGGAAAGATTGGTGGAACAAAGAAGTTGAAGAATTAGTGATAGAAAAAAAGGAAATGTATAAAAAGTGGTTATCAACACGAGATCTCGAGGATAGAAAGATGTATGCTCGAATGAGTAGAGAGGTGAAGAAGATGGTTAAGAAGAAGAAAAGTGAGAGTTGGGAGAAGAAATGTGAAGAAGTAGATCGGTGTTTGCTGGGAACCAAACAAAAAGAAGCATGGAAGATAATTAAGAATATGAGACAGGATCATCGAAATTCGGCGCGAGTGCAGATGATTAGCGCGGACCGGTGGGTAAATTATTATAGTGAGATGCTTTATGAGGATAGAGATGAGTATCGGGATGGGTTAGAGGAGGTGCTCAGGGCTACGAAGACAAATGAAAGAGTGGAGAGGATTTCAAAGGAGGAGATCAAGTTCGCTTTGAAAGGCATCAAGAATGGGAGAAGCCCGGGTCCTGGAGGTGTGCACATTGAGTTGGTCAAGAGTGCCCCAGATGTTGTTCTCGAGATAATGGCCTGTATATTTAACAAGTGTTTAATTGAAGAGGATTGCATACCCAAGGAGTGGAAATTGGCGTATGTTACATCCATCTTCAAGAAGGGATCTCGACTCGAATGTAAGAACTACAGGGGGATAAGCGTGACTTCATCAGTGGGTAGACTGTATGGGCGGGTTATTAAGAAGCGACTTGAAGACCAGATTAATATTGACGAGGAACAATGTGGCTTCACAGCAGGCAGATCATGTGCAGACAATATTTTCTCCATAAAGCAAGTGATTTCGAAGCGAAAGGCAAGGAACACCGATACGCATCTTGTATTTATAGATTTGGAAAAGGCATATGACACGGTACCTCTTAAGAACCTCTTTAAAATATTGGATGAGAGTGGGATCAGCAGCAAGTATATCAACACTATAAAGAGTATGTATTACCAACAGGAGAGTGTTGTTAAAAGTGGAAATAAATTGTCGCAACCTTTCATAATAACAAAAGGTCTACGGCAAGGGTGTTGCTTATCTCCCACTCTATTCAAAGTGTATGTCAACGAGATTTTAAAAGAGTGGCAGAGGAAATGCAGGGGCATGGGAATTGACGTTGGTGGTGAACTTCTTCATACTCTCCTCTTTGCTGATGATCAGATATTAATGGCCTCAGATGAGTATGACATTGATTTTATGCTGAGGAAGCTTAATGATGCATATGAGGAGGCAGGATTAAGAATCAGCGTTACAAAGACGAAATATTTGGTGGTTGGCAAGGAGTTTGGAGAGGGCTTGGATTTGAATGGACAGTGTATCGAGGTGTGTGAGCAATATAAGTACTTGGGAACTGTAATTGATAAAGAAGGAAACAGTAGGAGAGAGATATCCTGTCGTATTGGTCAGGCGAGACAGGCAATACAGAAGCTCAATTCGTTACTCTGGTCCGGGAGTGTAGGTAAAACCACAAAAAAAAGAATATACCAGACGATAGTTCAAAGCATACTTCTGTATGGTGCAGAAACGTGGGAGATGACGCAGAGGGATAGAGAAAGGCTGCTTGCAGTGGAAATGGATTTCTTAAGAAGGAGTTGTGGAGTCTCAAGATTAGAGCACATGAGGAATGAGGAGATAAGAAGACGGATGGGAGTAGAAAAGACGGTGGTTAATTGTATAGAAACAAATAGACTTGTTTGGTATGGGCATGTTCAGCGCATGGAACCTCAGAGGTGGCCAAAAAGATTAGAGTCTTGGTTACCTCCTGGTAGAAGAAGACGAGGGCGACCAGAAGAGGATTGGAAGAAACAGGTGCTGCTGGACATGTCAAGAAGAGGAATTGGTGGTGATGACTGGACGGACAGAGAGAGGTGGCGTCTGGAGTGCGGGAAACGGCCGGCTTAGAGCTGTAGACAACCCGCTATTATTATTATTATTACATACCTCATGGTCATTTGGACCTCAAATCAAATTCGAGGTCGAATGCACCTAACGCTTAGATACACATTAATAAGACGTTATCAAGCGTATTAACAAAATTAACCCTTCGGCCATATTAACATACATACATACCACATGGTCAATTGGACCTCAAATCAAATTCGAGGTCGAAAGCAGCAAACGCTTCGATACACATTAATAAGACGTTATAAAGCGTATTAACAAATTTAACCCTTCGGCCAAATTAACATTCACACATACCACATGGTCATTTGGACCTCATATCAAATTCGAGGTCCAAAGCAGCAAACGATTGGATACACATTAATGAGACGTTATAAAAGCGTATTAACAAATTTAACCCTTCGGCCAAATTAACATTCACACATACCACATGGTCATTTGGACCTCAAGTCAAATTCGAGTCGATAAAGCACCAAACGTTTAAAAACAGCTCAATAAGACGTTATTAAGCGTATTAACAAAATAAACCCTTCGGCCATATTAACATACATACATACCACTTGGTCATTTGGACCTCAAATCAAATTCGAGGTCGGTAAAGCACCAAATGTTTAGAAACAGCTCAATATGACGTTATAAAGCGTATTAACAAAATTAACACTTCGGCCATATTAACATGCATACACACCACATTGTCATTTGGACCTCAAATCAAATTTGAGGTCGCATGCACCTTACGCTTAGATACACATTAATAAGACGTTATCAAGCGTATTAACAAAATTAACCCTTCGGCCATATTAACATACATACATACCACATGGTCATTTGGAACTCAAATCAAATTCGAGGTCGAAGCAGCAAACGCTTAGATACGCTTGGACATTAATAAGACGTTATAAAGCGTATTAACAATATAAACCCTTCGGCCATATTAACATACATACACACCACATTGTCATTTGGACCTCAAATCAAATTCGAGGTCAAAAGCTGCAAACGCTTAGATACACATTAATAAGACGTTATAAAGCGTATTAACAAAATTAACCCTTCGGCCATATTAACATACATACATACCACATGGTCATTTGGACCTCAAATCAAATTCGAGGTCGATAAAGCACCAAATGTTTAGAAACAGCTCAATAAGACGTTATAAAGCGTATTAACAAAATTAACTATTCGGCCATATTAACATACATACATACCACATGGTCAATTGGACCTCAAATCAAATTCGAGGTCGAAAGCAGCAAACGCTTAGATACACATTAATAAGACGTTATAAAGCGTATTAACAAAATTAACCCTTTGGCCATATTAACATACATACATACCACATGGTCATTTGGACCTCAAATCAAATTCGAGTCGATAAAGCACCAAATGTTTAGAAACAGCTCAATAAGACGTTATAAAGCGTAATAACAAAATTAACAGTTCGGCCATATTAACATGCATACACACCACATTGTCATTTGGACCTCAAATCAAATTAATAAGAATAAGTAATAATTAATAAGACGTTATAAAGCGTATTTACAAAATTAACCCTTTGGCCATATTAAAATACATACATACCACTTGGTCATTTGGACCTCAAATCAAATTCGAGGTCGAATGCACCTAACGCTTAGATACACATTAATAAGACGTTATCAAGCGTATTAACAAAATTAACCCTTCGGCCATATTAACATACATACATACCACATGGTCAATTGGACCTCAAATCAAATTCGAGGTCGAAAGCAGCAAACGCTTCGATACACATTAATAAGACGTTATAAAGCGTATTAACAAATTTAACCCTTCGGCCAAATTAACATTCACACATACCACATGGTCATTTGGACCTCATATCAAATTCGAGGTCCAAAGCAGCAAACGATTGGATACACATTAATGAGACGTTATAAAAGCGTATTAACAAATTTAACCCTTCGGCCAAATTAACATTCACACATACCACATGGTCATTTGGACCTCAAGTCAAATTCGAGATCGAAAAAGCACCAAACGTTTAGAAACAGCTCAATAAGACGCTTTAAAGCGTATTAACAAAATTAACCTTTCGGCCATATTAACATACATACATACCACATGGTCATTTGGAACTCAAATCAAATTCGAGGTCGATGCAGCAAACGCTTAGATACGCTTAGACATTACTAAGACTTTATAAAGCGTATTAACAAAATAAACCCTTCGGCCATATTAACATACATACACACCACATTGTCATTTGGACCTCAAATCAAATTCGAGGTCAAAAGCTGCAAACGCTTAGATACACATTAATAAGACGTTATAAAGCGTATTAACAAAATTAACCCTTCGGCCATATTAACATACATACATACCTCATGGTCATTTGGACCTCAAATCAAATTCGAGGTCGATTGCACCTAACGCTTAGATACACATTAATAAGACGTTATCAAGCTTATTTACAAAATTAACCCTTTGGCCATATTAACATACATACATACCACATGGTCATTTGGACCTCAAATCAAATTCGAGTCGATAAAGCTCCAAATGTTTAGAAACAGCTCAATAAGACGTTATAAAGCGTATTAACAAAATTAACCCTTCGGCCATATTAACATGCATACACACCACACTGTCATTTGGACCACAAATCAAATTCGAGGTCGATAGCAGCAAACGCTTAGATACACATTAATAAGACGTTATAAAGCGTATTAACAAAACTAACCCTTCGGCCATATTAACATACATACACACCACATTGTCATTTAGACCTCAAATCAAATTCGAGATCGAAAAAGCACCAAACGTTTAGAAACAGCTCAATAAGACGCTTTAAAGCGTATTAACAAAATTAACCCTTCGGCCATGTTAACATGCATACACACAACATTGTCATTTCGACCATGAATCAAATTCGAGGTCGAAAGCAGAAAACGCTTAGATTCACTTTAATAAGACGTTATCAAGCGTATTAACAAAATAAACCCTTCGGTTATATTAAAATACTTACATACCACTTGGTCATTTGGACCTCAAATCAAATTCGAGGTCGGATGCACCTAACGCTTAGATACACATTAATAAGACGTTATCAAGCGTATTAACAAAATTAACCCTTCGGCCATATTAACATACATACATACCACATGGTCAATTGGACCTCAAATCAAATTCGAGGTCGGAAGCAGCAAACGCTTCGATACACATTAATAAGACGTTATAAAGCGTATTAACAAAATTAACCCTTTGGACATATTAACATACATACATACCACATGGTCATTTGGACCTCAAATCAAATTCGAGGTCCAAAGCAGCAAACGATTAGATACACATTAATGAGACGTTATAAAAGCGTATTAACAAATTTAACCCTTCGGCCAAATTAACATTCACACATACCACATGGTCATTTGGACCTCAAATCAAATTCGAGGTCCAAAGCAGCAAACGATTGGATACACATTAATGAGACGTTATAAAAGCGTATTAACAAATTTAACCCTTCGGCCAAATTAACATTCACACATACCACATGGTCATTTGGACCTCAAATCAAATTCGAGATCGAAAAAGCACCAAACGTTTAGAAACAGCTCAATAAGACGCTTTAAAGCGTATTAACAAAATTAACCCTTGGGCCATATTAACATACATACATAACACATGGTCATTTGGAACTCAAATCAAATTCGAGGTCGAAGCAGCAAACGCTTAGATACGCTTAAACATTAATAAGACGTTATAAAGCGTATTAACAAAATAAACCCTTCGGCCATATTAACATACATACACACCACATTGTCATTTGGACCTCAAATCAAATTCGAGGTCAAAAGCTGCAAACGCTTAGATACACATTAATAAGACGTTATAAAGCGTATTAACAAAATTAACCCTTCGGCCATATTAACATACATACATACCACATGGTCATTTGGACCTCAAATCAAATTCGAGGTCGATTGCACCTAACGCTTAGATACACATTAATAAGACGTTATCAAGCTTATTAACAAAATTAACCCTTTGGCCATATTAACATACATACATACCACATGGTCATTTGGACCTCAAATCAAATTCGAGTCGATAAAGCTCCAAATGTTTAGAAACAGCTCAATAAGACGTTATAAAGCGTATTAACAAAATTAACCCTTCGGCCATATTAACATGCATACACACCACACTGTCATTTGGACCTCAAATCAAATTCGAG